>MU249626.1:4867293-5016028 GCA_018977245.1 Lethenteron camtschaticum
CCGCCCGCGCCGCTGCCGGTTGCAGGAGCCCCTCGGCTCACGCCGCGCGGCCGTGCCGAGAGCATCGACTACGACGCGCGCCTTGTATGAAGAGCGGCAGCGGGGACGGGGGGGAGTGAACCCCCCACACTTTTANCCCCCCCCAACCCCCACACTTTCACCTCCACCGTACCGCGAGTTGCCGGTCATCGGCTGACTTTGTCGGACCCCATTCCTACTGCTGGATGACGGAGCAAATCTGCGTCCGTGCAGAGTCGCCTCCACCCCCCACACTCCTCCCCCAGTCTGAAGCCACATTGACGGGGGGTGGGGTGGGGGCTACGCAAACTGCTCCTCGACGCGTCTCGCAAGACGGCGTTGACTCTTTCTTGCCAGGAGCCTTTCTCGCTGGGACATTGAGCGAGCGAGACACCCCCAGGGAATCCTTGCGATCCTACGGCACCCGTCCTGCGAACAAACCCCGTTGTCTTCTTGGTTCTTTCGGTAAAGTCACGTAGAAGGGAAATAATAAAATAATACAAATAAAACATAATAAAATAATTCTCACGGCGTTTCGGCCACAACGCAAGCAGCCGTCCTCAGGTGGACCGGTCCCTTCACGTGACTTTACCAAGAAACCAAGAAGATGAATCCCTGCAGTCACGAAAGCTTTAAATTGAAATAAAACCCCGTTGTATCGGTGTCATATTGGGGGGCAGTCTGCAACACAAACGCCGCCCTCCCCTCGGCACTTGGGACTGCCTCGAGACACGGATCGCCCTTCGCGCTTGCCGTTCCGTCTCCGATGGGCACGGTTGGCTAGGTACGGCGCGAAAGAAGTCCATCCCAGGGATCGGCCACTTCCTCAAATAGTTGCGGCACCAGCAGGGTCGACTCTGCATTGCCCCGTGTGATGTTTCTTTGAGCCGATGGGATTCCCCTCCACCATCTGGTTCTTTCGGTAAAGTCACGTAGAAGGGAAGTAATAAAATAATAAATATAAAAAATAATAAAATAATCTCACGACGTTTCGGCCACAACGCAAGCAGCCGTCCTCAGGTGCTGTCTCTGACAGATCTGTTCTTCACCTGAGGACGGCTGCTTCGTTGTGGCCGAAACGTCGTGAGAATTATTTTATTATGTTTTATTTTTATTATTTTATTATTTCCCTTCTACGTGACTTTACCGAAAGAACCAAGAAGATGAATCCCTGCAGTTACGAAAGCTTTAAATCGATATTTATCCGTTCTTGGACGTCAGATCGGATCGCGCTTCCTCAAGGAGTGTGATTGCGGCGTTGCAATTACCTTTTTTTAAATCCTTTATATTAAGTTCACTTGCTTGCTTGCGCGCTTACGACCGTGCAAATCTTTCGGTCGTTTTTTAACCCACTTCCGTGATCCAATCGAGCTGACATTTTGCACACAGACTCGTTGTGCGTGACAATTTATTTTCGTGAAAATTTTTTTGCATAACTTTACACTTTTTAGGAAAAAAATTGTATATTTAATTACCAATTGCTTAATGGTGGCAGGCAATCATCTGACCCATAGGTGGCAGCCATCTCAAGCCAGAGGACGAGAGAACTCTAGCCGCCACGCATATAAAGGATTTATAGTGAAAAACTTTGTTTTTACGGGTTAATTTTTTTCTTGATGGTATGAAAAAAGTGATTTGTTACCGCGTTCTACTGAGGCAGCTTCCATTTAATGGATGAAATTGGTCGTGAAAGCCTACGTGTTAAACTGAGTTTCCATTTCTATTTAAAGCTTTCGTGACTACAGGGATTCATCTTCTTGTTCTTTCGGTAAAGTCACGTAGAAGGGGAAAAACAATATAATTATTATATTATTTTATATTATATTATTATGTTTTATTTTTATCATTTAATTATTTCCCTTCTACGTGACTTTACCGAAAGAACCAAGAAGATGAGTTTCCATTGTATCAGCAACTCGTGACCACCACCCATCCTTGAAGTGCTTGC
Organism: Lethenteron camtschaticum; assembly: GCA_018977245.1. NCBI lineage: Eukaryota > Metazoa > Chordata > Hyperoartia > Petromyzontiformes > Petromyzontidae > Lethenteron > Lethenteron camtschaticum. Next base: position 4,869,260 of record MU249626.1, read on the forward strand.
ACGAGCGAAGGCTACGGTAAAAAGCCTTCTCGTTCTTGGACGGTGGGACGTTGTGGATGGTGGTAGTGGCCTACTGCTGACTTTCATCTCGCCGGAACACCTCCTCCATTCGCCATGGTTTCTGGGGAGGTCTAGGACTGCATCCCCCAAGCAGCGAGTCACTGCCTTGAAGAGCCCCTCGGCGTCAGGTGGACGAGGGGACGATGCCAACCCCGGTTGCAAGCGATGATAACATTCTCAGCTTGCAACCTTCATAAGCTGGACGAGGCCAGGCCACGGTGGATTTAAGTGGAGTCCTTCAAGGACGATTTGCCAGTGTGGTAGGCGCATCTTACAGACGACAAGCCGATGATCGGTCGGAAGATCGGCTCCACGGTAGTTCCTAGTGTCAATGACGTGTGCTTGCCATCCGCTGCTCCATCACTATATAAAGTAGTACAGAAGATGTTCTTGCTTTGACCCAACAGGATGACTCCCGAGGGGCCACTTTAGCTAGCACCTGTAACAGGAGGTCATAGAAGGCATCCGACTCATCAGCCTTGCCGGCATCCTTCTACTGATGTTCATCTTCGGTGGAGGCACAGGCACCCTCCAACATCACCACCACCTACAANACCACCACCACCAACTACAACACCACCACCAACTACAACACCACCACTAACTACAAGAACAGCACCAACACCAACATCACCAACACCAAAATCACCACCACCTACAACACCATCACCACCATCACCCACAACACCGTCACCACCACCACGACCACCACTTACAACACCACCACCACCTACAACACCATTACCACCACCACCTCCAACACCACCACGACCACCACGACCACCACGACCACCACCTACAACACCATCACCATCCGGGGCTCCATTCTAGCCGGACCTATCTCAGTCGGCACCCGGCGCACCACATCGTTCTTCTCTCTCGCTCACCCCTCTCCCACCCCCCTCTCCACCANCCCCCCCCCCCCCACAGAGCATCCGCGAGGTGTCGGGCTACGTGCTCATCGTGCTCAACGAGTTCGAGGAGGTTCCGCTGGAGAACCTGCGTCTGATCCGCGGCACGCGCCTCTACGACGACTCGTACGCCCTCGTGGTGCTGCTCAACTACAACAAGTTCCACCACGAGCGCGTGGACTCAAGCAGCTGCGGTTCGGCAGGCTCACCGGTACGAGGGGTGGAGGTGGGGGGTGGAGGGGGTGGTGGAGGGGGGGAGGAGGGGGTGGAGGGGGATAGTGGAGGTTGTGGAGGGGGTGGAGGGGGAGGGGTGAGGTGGAGGGGTGGAGGGGGGTGGAGGGAGGAGGGGGTGAGGGTGGAGGGGGGAGGGTGGAGGGGTGGAGGGGGAGGGTGGAGGGGTGGAGGGGGTAGTGGAGGGTGGTGGTAGTGGAGGATGGTGGAGGAGGGTGGAGGTTGGTGGAGAGTAGAGGGTAGAGGTGGGTGGAAGGTGGTGGAGGGTGGAGGGGTGGAGGTGGGTGGAGAGAGGAGGAGGAGGGTGGAGGGGGGAGGGGTGGAGGGGGTGGTGGTGGAGGGTGGAGGAGGGTGGAGGGTGGTGGAGGGTGGTAGAGGGTGGAGGTGGTGGAGGGGGGAGGGGGTTGAGGGGGAGGGGGTGGAGGGGGGAGGGGGGGATCTTTGTCTGTGCGACGAACCCGGCCACCCGATTCCCCGGTTCGTAGCCATCATCCGTGGAGCTCATCGCGACCCGCTCCTGTTAACCCCCCCTAGGTCGACTCAACCTTAAGTGCGTTCCAGGTGCCTGAGAACGTCACTTGCGCGCCGACGGCCTGTGGAGAGGCTACTGGTTGGATTGGGGGTGGGGGGGGGGGTTGTGTTTTGGGGGGGGGGGGGAGGTTCTCTGCGGGATCGCACTCTGCACAAGGTCAGAGCTGATAAACAACGCGGCCCAATTAGCGCGCGCGCGATCGCTGCTGTAATTACCGCCGCACGCCTAAAGGTTACCGCGAACTTTAATCAGCCGCGTGGGCACACAGCCTTGCCGTGTTCGTCAGGCCCCTAATTGAGATTCGTTAATTGGTTATGGGGTGCGTTTTGTGGGGGGGAGCGGTGGCGCAGTGGTTAGCGCGCGGCACCACTCACCGCCCGGTGCCCTTCATGCGTCTCGAGCGGAGATTCGAGGCGTTTGGTGCTCATCCACCTGTTCACAGCCCCTGCAGAGGGAGCAGTGGAAATTCCACGTTCATATGGCGGCGGCGGTGGCGGGGGCGAGGGCGGAGATATTCTTTATAAGACAACAGCTGTTGACTGCCACATGACGTGGTTTCTTACTTTATCGACCCCGGAGGGAGGGAGGGATGATGGGCTGAGTCAACCAATCCAAGTATGAGTTGAACTCGCAACGTTTCCGATTGTCACCCGGCCCGGCTGACATCAGTGGCGAGTGCTATCTGAACCCCCCCCGCCCCCCGCCCCCCATCGACCAGCGTGGTGAAGTATGGTCAAACGACGCCCCGCGACCGACACGGCATGGGGAGGCTGTCATCCAGCAGCGGAGTGATCAATTCCCGTAAATTATTATCGATATTGTCTTTGATTCTCAGAAATGTTCCATATGCTCCCACCACCACCACTCGACTCCCCGTGACGAATGCATGGATTGGATGTTCATGTGGGGGCTCTCGGGCTGCCCCCCCCCCCACTCCCCACACACACGCGCCTCCTACCACACCGTTGCGAAAGGAAAAAGAAATAGAGACGAGAGAGAAAGAGAGAGAGACAGACAGAGAGAAAGAGAGAGAGAGAGCGAGCGAGCAAAAATCCGTTCACCTTACAAATGACTAAAGACATTCACATTTCTGTAGAAATGGACTTTGGATAGAAATTCATCATCACCCCCCACCCACCCACCACTTCTCCTCGTCGCCCTCCTCCTCGTATCGCTCCTCATCCTCCCCAAATCCCTGCCCCTACCCATCTCCCCCTCCTCCTCGTCCCTGCCTCATCCTTCTCCACCCCCCACCCACCACTCCTCATCGACCTCCACCTGCCTCACCCCTCCTTCTCTACCCCCCCCCCCTCCATTCTTCCAACTCCTCCTTTCCTTTCTGCTTCTCTCATCCTCCACCTCCTCCCCTGACCCCCCCCTTCGTCCCTCTCCTCCCCCCGCCCCTCCCCCCCCCCTCCCTCCCCCCACTCCTCCTCCTCACAGTAGATGAGATGCGTGGATCTCAGAGGGTCTGGCCGTATCAATTTGTTCCAAATGAATAAATGAGTGAATGAATGAGTGAGCCGAGAAATCGACCGATTTGGTTTCGTATGGACGCGTGGGGTCACGCGTTGCGGAGCGGAGGGGACGGAGTGTACACGTGTGCGTGTGTGTGCGCGCGTGTGTGTGTGTGTGTGTGCGTGTGTGTGTGTGTGTGCGTGTGTGTGCGTGTGTGGTGTGTGTGCGTGTGTGTGTGCGTGTGTGTGCGTGTGTGTGTGCGTGTGTGTGTGTGTGCGGTGTGTGTGTGCGTGTGTGTGTGCGTGTGTGTGCGTGTGTGCGTGTGTGTGTGTGCGTGTGTGTGTGTGCGTGGTGTGTGCGTGCGTGTGTGTGTGTGCGTGTGCGTGCGTGTGTGTGCGTGTGTGTGTGCTGTGCGTGCGTGTGTGCGCGTGTGTGCGCGCGTGTTTGTGTGTGCGTGCGTGTGTGCGTGCGTGTGTGTTGCGTGCGTGTGCGTGTGTGTGTGCGCGCGTGTGTGTGTGTGTGCACGCGTGTGTGCGCGCGTGCATGTGTGCGCGTGTGCGTGTGTGCGCGCGTGCGTGTGTGCGCGTGTGTGCGCACGCGTGTGTGTGTTTGCGATGGGGGGGGGGCGGTAGTGTAGCGGTTAGCGCTACGCTGCGCTATGAACCTGGCGACCCGGGTTCGATTCCGCTCACGGCCAACACCAGTGACGATTTATCTGAACCGGTCCTGGGCCTTCCCTAGGTCGACTCAGCCTCAAATGAGTACCTGGTGTGGTGTGTAAACATCGCGACTGGGGAGACAAAGGCGGTCAGGCGTGGTACTTGCCACCAACCCCCTCGTGTACCGTTCCGGCCTTCATTGGTGCTCGCTAATAGCACTTGCCCCTACAGTCTCTTCAGGCTACACGGGGGATCTTTGTCTTTGGTGTGTTTGGTGTGAGTGGTGGTGGTGTGAGTGGTGGTTGTGTGAATGTTGGTAGTGGTGTGGGTGGTGGTTGTGTGAGTGGTGGTAGTGGTGGTTGTGTGAGTGGTGGTGGTGGGGGTGGTTGTGTGAGCGGTGGTTGTGTGAGTGGTGGTTGTGTGAGTGGTGGTTGTGTGAATGTTGGTGGTTGTGTGAGTGTGTGGTGGAGTGGTGGTAGTGGTGTGAGTGGTGTGAGTGGTGGTGTGTGAGTGGTGGTTGTGGTGGTTGTGTGAATATTGGTGGTGGTGAGTGGTGTGAGCGGTGGTTGTGTGAATGTTGTTGGTGGTGGTGGTGGTGACGTGAGCGCCGACGTTCCATCATCGAGGCACCCCTCGAAGTCGACCGATCGTCACGGCTAAGATTACGCCACAACCGCCACCACATCGCTCGAGGGGGCCTTCAATCGGCGACGGCTTGCACGACTTGCCCCCCCCCACCCCACGTGACGAGACGGGGTCAATTACGCACCAGAGCCTGTGGAGCCCTAACGAGTAATTAGTTCGCTTACACTATTTCCATTCCCCGAAGCTCCAAAAAATATGTTTTTTTACAAAAGAATTTCTAATGGAATAACCACGGCCCTCACCCCCACGCCCTCACACATCTGTGTGTGTGGGTGTGTGTAGAGGGGGGGGGTCTCTGGATCTCGTGGGCTGATGTTTATCAAATGTCACGGTGTTGGGGTGATAGAGGCGAACCTCGGAGTGGTTCGTTAATGAGGGCCGCCGCGTGGCTTTGAGAATTGGAGAATTCCTCCGTGATGAATGGTAATGATGATTATGACAATTATTGCGATGGCCGTGAGGGTGTAGCGGTTAGCCCCCCCTCCCCCGCCCCCCAACCCTCGGACCCGCGATCGTCCTCGACCCCCTTCGCCAGCAGCTTACGCGGCCACTGAAAATGAAATGACGTCAAGGTGTCTCTCCACGGTGGCGCGGGAAGAGTGGGCGAGTGGGTAGGGGGGGGGCGAGGGCGANGGGGGGCGANGGGGGGGGGCGAGGGGGGCGAGGGGCGAGTGGTGAAGGGGCGANGGGGCGAGGGGGCGAGGGGCGAGGGCGAGGGCGAGGGGTCACGTGCGAGTGGGCGAGGGGCGAGGGGGTGACGAGTGGGCGAGGGGTGAGGGGGGCGAGGGGCGAGGGGCGAGGGGGCGANGGGGGCGAGGGGGGGGGCGANGGGGGGGGCGAGGGGCGACGTGCGAGGGGCGAGGGTGGANGGGGGGCGAGGGGGTCGANGGGGCGANGGGGCGAGGGGCGANGGGGGGCGAGGGGGGGGCGAGGGGGGGGGCGAGGGGTCGAGGGGCGAGGGGCGAGGGCGAGGGGNAGTGCGGGGCGAGGGGTGAGGGGGGGGGCGANGGGGGGGCGAGGGGTCGAGGGGCGAGNGGGCAGGGGCGTGACCGAGNGGCGAGGGGCGAGGGGGTGGTACCGAGTGGCGAGGGNGCGAGNGACGTGACCGAGGGGCGGGGGTGAGGGGGGGGGGCGAGGGGGCGAGGGGCGAGTGGGCACGTGACCGAGTGGGCGAGGGGCGAGTGGGCACGTGACCGAGTGGCGAGGGGGGGGTGAGCGCGCGCGTGGTCGTTTGTGATTATTAAAAACACAATCCCGCCGTGGCACGGTGAACATTAAACACCGCTGCTGCCGCTGCTGCTGTTGTTGTTGTTTGATCGCCATCTGATGTTCTGGCGAGAGTGGCGCGTGTGGCGTGGAGGGCGAGAGGGGCGGCGTGGATGTCCCCGTGGCTCCTTTGACTCGTCGAGCCTTGAGACCCTTTGTCGCGAAGAGCCCTGCTGCATTGGAATGTTTGGCCAGTGAGAGGACGACTCGGGGAGAGAGAGGACGACTCTGAGAGAGAGAGAGGACGACTCNAGAGAGAGGACGACTCGGAGAGAGAGGACGACTCGGGGAGAGAGAGGACGACTCGGAGAGAGAGGCGGAGAGAGGACGACTCGGAGAGAGAGGACGACTCGGAGAGAGAGAGGATGACTCGAGAGAGACGGGGAGAGAGAGGACGACTCGGAGAGAGGACGACTCGGAGAGAAAGGACGACTCTGAGAGAGAGGACGACTCGGGGAGAGAGAGGACGACTCTGAGAGAGAGGATGATCGGAAAGAGAGAGGACGACTCTGAGAGAGAGGATGATTCGGAAAGAGAGAGGACGACTCTGGAGAGAGAGGACGACTCAGAGAGAAAGGACGACTCGGAGAGAGAGGACGACTCGGAGAGAGAGGACGACTCTGAGAGAGAGGATGACTNCTCAGAGAAAGGACGACTCGGGGAGAGAGAGGACGACTCAGAGAGAGGACGACTCAGAGAGGACGACTCAGAGAGAGAGGACGACTCGGAGAGGACGACTCTGAGAGAGAGGACGACTCAGAGAGAGAGAGACAGGACGACTCACTCTGAGAGAGAGGACGACTCAATCTGAGGACGACTCTGAGAGAGGACGACGCGGAGCGGGAAGGCAGCAGCGGCCACACGACGCTACCGGCAAAGTGTCCCCCTCATCGTCAGCCATGATCCATCCTCTGCTGGATTAAGCCACCCCCAAGGCGATAAGACTTATTGACCGATTCGCTTCTGATAAACTGCCTCCTTGTTTGATACATTGACGTATTTTCACGACTGATTCAAGCGATGACGTAATGGCCTTAAATGACTGATAACTCAAATGACTAATCGCCCGACGTCACTATACGACTGCGGCATTGACCGAATGACTAATTGGCCCTGCCCAATGGACGTCCTGACAAATTAATTGCCTGCCTAATTGGCTGACGAATTCCCCCTGCTTGCCTCGCTGACGCATTCGCTAATTGGCCGACTAAGTGACTGAAACATCCACCCATTGACTGATTGCCATAATTATCCACCCGATAAATGAATCGGACGCCCAACCATGGAACCCCCCCCACCCTTCCACCTCCTCCTCCATGACGCCTCAAACCACACCGAACAATTGCGGCTCCCACTCATTTGCCGGATTAGCGCGAGCCGACTAATTGCACCAATTAATCACACCCCCTCCCCCCACCGTTCTCGCTCTCACTCCCGCAGCACAATAATAACATCATCCCCCCCCCACCTCCACGTCCTCCTGAAAGACGCGGATCACGGCTCACGGCCCGTTCGGTGCAGCGTCTCCCCTCCCTCGCCTCTCGCGCTCCCTGGCACCTCCCTTCCTCGCATTCCCTCGCCATTCGCGCTCCTCCCTCGCGCTCCCTCGCCTCTCGCGCTCTTCGTCGATGTCTGCTCTTTTCGCCTCGCCGAGACTCGAATTCAGGAGGGTCCTGCCAAGTGGTTTGCAGTAGAGGCGGGTGATGTTGCTGCTGCTGCTGTTGTTGCTGTGTGTGTGGTTCCAGTGGAGCGATTTTTGGGTGACGGTTGTCATCGTTGCGGATGCGGTTTGGCAAATGCTAGTTCCACTGTGGGTGTGGGTTTAGCTACAGAAGGTAACCAATGCAGAACAGGGGAGAACATACAACTCCACACAGGAGCCCCAGTCGGCAATTGAACCAGGCGCTTCTTGCTGTGAGGCACACTGTTGCCACTGAGCTGACCCTACTGCTAAAATCATAATCATCGTTGTCGTCGTTATCGCTGTAATAATCTAGATTTGAAGTTATCACTGTAGTCATCATCATCATTAGTGGATTGAGATACAGAGGGATCCAGAGACAGACAGTCACAGGGGGGCGCCGAGAGAGACAGACACAGAGACACAGAAATAAACAGAGACCGAGGTACACATACACACACGAAGACTCAGAGAGAGAGACAGAGAGATACAGAGACACAGAGAGAAACAGAGTCCGAGGTACACACACACACACGAAGACTCAGAGAGAGAGACAGATACAGAGACACAGAAATAAACACAACGACCGAGGTCCACACACACACACGAAGACACAGAGAGAGAGATAGAGACACAGAGAGAAACAGAGACCGAGGTACACACACACGAAGACACAGAGAGAGACATAGAGACACAGATAAACAAAGAGTCGAGGTACACACACACGAAGACACAGAGAGAGAGACAGAGACATAAATAAACAAGAGACGAGGTACACACACACACGAAGACTCAGAGAGAGACGGAGAGATACAGAGACACAGAAGAAACAGAGTCCGAGGTACACACACACGCGAAGACTCAGAGACAGATACATAGACTGAGGTACACACACGAAGACGCAGAGAGAGAGAGACGGAGTGGGAGCTGTGAATCTGTGAGTCAAATGGCGCTCCTTGAATGCCACTCTGGGAGTGCGCGATTGATATTCAATCGCGCTGCGGGCTTCACAGATTGCGCCTAAACACGAACGCCTCCGCAACGCATCGATCGCTCATCAGACGACACCCCAAACATCGTCGTCGTCATCATCAGCAACAGCAGCAGCAGCAACAACAGCAGAATCAGCAGCCGTGTCATCATCATCAACATCGAGGGCCCATTAAGTTCTCCGTCATCACCACCGCCGCCACCGCCACCAACACAAAAAACGCCTGAATCATCGTCATTATCATCATCCGCTGCAACACCACCACCATCATCATCATCGGTCTAAGGATCACTGTTCACGTCCCCATCACAATGTGCGCGCGCGTGGGTGGAGGGGGTGGGGACGGGCAGATGCGACCACCCAAGTTCGATTCCCGCACACGGCCAATGTTACGAGACGCACATCCGAAGCGCTTGTGAACCTTGGTCGACTCGTCGCACGTGTAGACAACAACCACTCGAGGGAGGAGGAGGAGGGGGGAGGGGAGGAGAGGAGGGGGGGAGGAGGAGGGGGGGAGGAGGAGGGGGGAGGAGGANGGGGGGAGGAGGAGGGGGGGGAGACGAACGCGGTTCGTCGCTCGCGTGTTCTGACCACCACCACCAACCCCTCGTAGACACCGCACCGTGCCAGCCTTCGTTAGGGTGCTGCTGCCGCTGCTGCTTACGAACGGCACTTGCCCCGACAGTCTGTGTGGGCTACACGGGTGGGCCGGGACCTTTGTCTCTATTACGCCGAGTTCCTCCTCGTATTGCCGGGAGCTGGGAGTCCCGAAGGCAGCCCCGTGCCTTCATGTGTAAATACTGCTCACTATGAGCACGCTGAGTGGGAGTGTGTGCCTGGGGGAGGGGGGGTTAGTGGAGGGGGTGGGAGGGTTCGGAGGGGAGGGCTACACTCTCCCCGTCTTCACATCATCGGTTGTCTCCGTGTGGCCGGGAGGTGAATTCTGGGCTACAGAGACCGAGGACCGCCACACGAATACCAACAACACAGACAAAGCTAGCCCCGTATAGCCTTCAGCAGACCGTTAGGGCAAGTGCTGTTCGCGAGCCACGCGGCTCACAGCGGAGTTGGGGTGGCCAGCACCACGCCCGGCCGCCTTTGTCTCCCCAGTGGCGATGTTTACACACCGCAACGGGTTACTCACTCGAGGCTGAGCCGACCTAGGGGAGTGTCCCAGGACGGTTCGATATCGCCACTGGTGGCGTGTGCCGGGTTCGTAGCGCGATGCGCTAAGCGCTGCGCCACCGCTCCCCGCAACGGATATCGACACGCGCACGGCACGCCACGTGTTCACACCTGACATGAATTGCGATTTCAAATCCACCGCTGGATGACAGCCTCCTTCCTGCCCATGCCGCAGAAACAAAGTGTCCGTCTGGTAACAGCCACAGAGCTTGATCGCTCTTTATTTTTTCTCAGAAGTGATCGCAAATGATAACGAAGTGGGCTGATTACGTGGAAATGTATATAGCGGCCAAACACTCTAAACCAGTGGTGTCTTCACCTTCACTGCAGCCGTGCAGTATGTCGTGTGAATAAATACGTCGGCAGAGTAGCTGTTACTCACGTGCTCGTGCTTGATTTGCGTTCCGATGATTTTTAAACTTCAAAAAAAAAATCTGCCGTGTATCGCCACCAACAGAAAGGTCATCTTGCGCCCCAGGTTAAGAACCACTGGTGTAGTGTATAGTGTAGTGTATATGTAGTGTATAGTAGTGTAGTGTATAGTGTAGTGTATAGTGTAGTGTATAATGTAGTGTATAGTAGTGTCGTGTGTAGTGTATAGTGTAGTGTATAGTGTAGTGTATAGTGTGTAGTGTATAGTAGTGTATAGTGTAGTAGTGTGTATAGTAGTGTAGTGTATAGTAGTGTATAGTAGTGTCGTGTATAGTGTAGTGCATAGTAGTGTATAGTAGTGTCGTGTATAGTGTAGTGCATAGTAGTGTTTAGTGTAGTGCATAGTAGTGTATCATGTAGTGTATTGTAGTGTATCGTGTAGTGTATAGTAGTGTAGTGTATAGTGTGGTGTATAGTAGTGTAGTGTTTATTGTAGTGTATAGTAGTGTATAGTGTAGTGTATAGTAATGTTTAGTGTAGTGTATAGTAGTGTATAGTAGTGGTTAGTGTAGTGTATAGTAGTGTAGTGTATAGCGTAGCGTATAGTGTAGTGTATAGTAGTGCTTAGTGTAGTGTATAGTCGTGTAGTGTATAGTAGTGTATAGTGTAGTGTATAGTAGTGTATAGTGTAGTGTATAGTAGTGTCGTGTATAGTAGTGTTTAGTGTAGAGTATAGTAGTGTATAGTGTTTAGTAGTTTGGTGTGTAGTGTAGTGTATAGTGTTTAGTAGTTTAGTGTATAGTGTAGTGTTTAGTGTAGTGTATAGTGTAGTATTTAGCGTAGTGTATAGTAGTCTAGTGTTTAGTGTATGGTGTAGTGTATAGTGTAGTGTATACTAGTGTAATGTATAGTGGATAGTAGTGTAGTGTATAGTGTAGTGTAAGTGTAGTGTAAAGCGTAGTGAATAGTAGTGTATAGTCGTGTTTAGCTTAGTGAATAGTGTAGTGTATAGTGTAGTGTATAGTAGTGTAGTGTATAGGTTAAGAACCACTGATTTAAACACACGTTCACTCTAAATGTGGTGAAGATGGGGTGATCAGAATAAGAGGTAGAAGAGGATGATGAGGAAGAGGAAGAGATGAGAAGATGAGATGGTCGTTGTGGTAACAGCGGTTGCGGTTGTGGCAATGGCGGCGATGGCGGCGATGGCAGTCGTGGTAACGGTGGTGGTGGTTGTGGCGATGGTGGTTGTGGTGATGTGGTCTTCACCGAGCCATCGGTGCCTGTGCTCTGCCCGTAGAGATCCTCACGGGAGGGTGTTCATCAGCGAAAACAAGTTCTCTGCTTCGACGACACCGTCGTGTGGAGGGATATCGTCCGCGACAGCGAGAGGGTCAAGCTGGACGACAAAAACTCCACCACGTGTGAGACTCGGGGAGGGGGGGGGGTGGTGATTGATGGTGATGATGATTGATGGTGATGATGATTGATGGTGATGATGATTGTGATGGTGATTGATGATGATGGTGATGATGATTGTGATGGTGAGTGATGATGAGTGTGATGATGATTGATGATGATGATGATTGATGATGATGATGATTGATATTGATGATGATATTGATGATGATGATTGATGGTGATGATTGATGATTGAGATTGATAATGAATGATGGTGATGATTGATGATTATTGATGATGATGATGATTGATGATTATTGATGATGATGATGATTGATGATTATTGATGATGATTGATGATTATTGATGATTATTGATGATTGATTATTGATGATGATGATGATGATTGATTGATGGTTATGATTGATGATTGAGATTGATAATGAATGATGGTGATGATTGATGGTGATTGTGATTGTGATGGTGATTGTGATGGTGATTGATGGTGATTGATGATGAATGATGATTATTGATGATGATGATTGATGATTGATGGTGATGATTGATGGTTATGATTGATAGTGATGATTGATGGTGATTGTGATGATGATTGGGATGGTGATTGGGATGGTGATTGTGATAGTGATTGTGATGGTGATTTATGATGATTCTGATGGTGATTGATGATGATTGTGATGGTTATGATCATGGGCGGAGATGATTGCGAGAGAGGGGGGGGGGCATGGGGGTGGCGACGGGAAAGCAACGCTCCCGGCCCAAACTGGACACCTTTATTGATGATTTCTTTTGCATCTTTACAATTAAGATTTTTTTTTTATACAAACCGAGCCAGNCCCCCCCCCCTCAAATATATAAGTCAAACTCCGCCTATTGGTTATGACAATGGTGACGATGATGATGATGGGTGTGCGGTGATGATGGGTGTGCGATGATGATGGTTTGGCGAAGGGGTAACAAAAACGCCTCTGGTGATGACGATGACGTTGACCAACATCATTCATAAGAGGTTTTTTTTGGTGTTAGATTGCGTAAATGTATAATTGTGTCGTTAAACCACCACCACCCGACACAGCCAATTGGTAGAGGTTTGTCACGTTAACAGAACGCGGCCAATTGGTCACCAGTACAGCACTAACCGGTTGTGTGTTGGAGAGTAAATCCACGACATTTATAATCTGAGTGCACGACGTTCCACCAGTAATTACAACCAGCTTCATCAGGCGGACAGCAACCAGATTTGTGAGACGAGGCTCGAAGAAAAGCTGTCTCGGGTGTGGACCAATCAATTTCAAGGACCATGTGAGACTAGGCTCTGAGGAAAGCTGTCTCGGGTATGGACCAATCAATTTCAAGGACCATGTGAGAATAGGCTCTAAGAAAAGCTGTCTCGGGTGTGGACCAATCAATTTCAAGGACCATGTGAGACTAGGCTCTAAGGAAAGCTGTTTCGGGTGTGGACCAATCAATTTCAAGGACCATGTGAGACTAGGCTCGAAGAAAAGCTGTCTCGGGTGTGGATCAATCAATTTCAAGGAGCATTTGAGACTAGGCTCTAAGGAAAGCTGTCTCGGGTGTGGACCAATCAATTTCAAGGACCATGTGAGACTAGGCTCTAAGGAAAGCTGTCTCGGGTGTGGACCAATCAATTTCAAGGACCATGTGAGACTAGGCTCTAAGGAAAGCTGTCTCGGGTGTGGACCAATCAATTTCAAGGACCATGTGAGACTAGGCTCTAAGGAAAGCTGTCTCGGGTGTGGACCAATCAATTTCAAGGACCATGTGAGACTAGGCTCTAAGGAAAGCTGTCTCGGGTGTGGACCAATCAATTTCAAGGACCATGTGAGACTAGGCTCGAAGAAAAGCTGTCTCGGGTGTGGACCAATCAATTTCAAGGACCATGTGAGACTAGGCTCTAAGGAAAGCTGTCTCGGGTGTGGACCAATCAATTTCAAGGACCATGTGAGACTAGGCTCGAAGAAAAGCTGTCTCGGGTGTAGACCAATCAATTTCAAGGACAGTGCATATCATTATCAGAGTTGTGTTTTTTGTTTGCATCCCGATCGCAGGTATTGTGGTCAATGCAAACATGACTCCTTGTAAAAAAAAAGTGTCAGTTTTGTTGGCAGATAAAATGGTAAAAAAACAATTATCAAATTTTCCTCTTGTTTCCTTCCTTACATCGAGGGGTCTCGATGTGACGGCGTCACTCGTGAGCTCTTCACGTGTGAAGGCAGAAGGGGGCAGGGAGGAGGGGGTATAAATGAACGTGTATACGTTACAATGGTTCAATCTTGATTTGAAGCTTTCGTGACTGCAGGAATCTATACTCTTTGGCTCTTTCGGTAAACTCAGCAGCAGACCATGCTTTCCCACCTGATGATGGACGTTTGTGTTGCGCCCGAAACGTCGTGATCTATTTTATTTTATAACTACGTGACTTTACCGAAAGAACCAAAGAGTATAATTACAATGGTTATTCATTATCTGTTTGGTTACTCATACGGTAACCTACGCACGTTATTCATGCACCTTGTTCTTGTACATGGTTACTCATACGGTAACCTACGCACATGCATGCACCTTGTTCTTGTACATGCCGGCCGTTTGTGTACCTGTTAGTGTCTGCTCACAGGTAATCCCCTGTGTACACAAGCATCTAAACAATGCGTCATTTATCTTCTTGGTTTTTTCGGTAAAGTCACGTAGAAGGGAAATAATAAAATAATAAAAATATAACATAATAAAATAATTCTCACGACGTTTCGGCCACAACGCAAGCAGCCGTCCTCAGGTGAAGAACAGGTTTGTTATTTTATTATTTCCCTTCTACGTGACTTTACCGAAAGAACCAAGAAGACGAATCCCTGCAGTCACGAAAGCTTTAAATCGAAATTTAATGCGTCATTTGATGATTCGCTTCGAAGCAGCACAAAGACTGTAACTATCCGAACGGTGAAAATTATTTTGTATTTCTCCTCTCAATTTCGATAGATTCTCGAATTCGTCTTTGGCCGCTAGTGACTCGTTTTGCACGCAACTTCAACATTATCAAAATGAATTGAGTGTCCTTGTTGGCACGCGTGTTCTTCCGCTGCCGACGAAGTATTTAATATTTATTTGGTATTATTTTAGTCGCGTGCTGATTACCCGTCTGCTGAACATAGCATTTGCCACAAAAGCAATTAATGCGGTCCACACCTTCTGTTGATAGCTTCGGTAATACAGCTTTAGTACCAGATATTAGTTTCTATATTTTATGTACCGTGCCAAATCAGATGTCAGCTTTTATCGTTTTATTTACTTGCTCAGTTTCAACGCTCGTGTTATTTGATTTGGTTTTGGCATTCAGTGCTCTGTTGATGTGTGCATCATTGTAACCGTTCAATTGCAGCGCTTTTTTAACATGTTTAATTTCACTTCTCAGACTATCACCATTTGACACTTTCTTAGCCCGATGTATGAGCATCTTGATGAGAAACGATTTCTGTGTGGGGTGATGGTGTGACTGCATTCATATAGGCGTCAGTGTGCGTTTTATTTTCGTAAACGCTGTGTTGTTATTTTACTATTTCGGGCGTACCCCAGCAGAATATTCAGAAATTGGAGCGTTCTGTCAATTTCCACTTCCATGGTGAACTGAATAAACGAGTTTTGCGAGTTAAGATGATTGATAAATTCGTTAAGAGTATCTTTGCCGTGTGGCCAGACCACCAAAGTGGCATCCACATATCTATACCGAGCAGAGGGTTTTAGTGTTCTTGAAGCTATTGCTTTAGCTTCAAAGTCTTCCGTGTACAAATTCGCAAATCGCAGGAGACAAAGGAGAGCCCATTGCTGCTCCTTCGATTTGTTTATAGAAATAATCTTTCCACAAGAAGTAAGTGTTCTTTAGTGTTCAGCGAGTCTTGGGATATCTTTGGCTAAACCTGTGTTCGTGACCGGAGTGTCGAGTAATTTAATTGACTCATTGACCGGAGCCCTCGTGAAATCAAAACTTACACGAAAATCGCTAGGGTTAAGTTTAATATCTTTAATTGTATTCACGAGATGTTACGAGTTTTTTTTTTTTAAGGAATGAAGAGGTCCTACCAATGTAGGGCTGTAATTGTCTCGTTACGTATTGTGCTAATTTGTATGCGTCAGAGCCTATTGTACTAACTACTGGTCTTAATGGGACATAAACGCCGTTGGTTGGGTCTCGTTTCATTTTCAGGTAGGTACCTTCATCGAGTAAATCTTTGATTTTATTATAATCATAATTCTCCCGAATTATGAGGTTTATATAATATAACAGTTGATCGGCCCTTATCGGCAGCATTTGCTGCTAATCCTTCTCCCTGTCACGGCCCGCACGTGGGCCCACAAGTGACGCCACCACGTCTATCCCTCTGTTCAAGGAACGAAACAGAAGGAGGATTTTTCCATACCGGCTCTAGTTCCTTGCGAAGCTTCATACACTCGATTGTAAATGTTACGATTTACTCTCCAACACACCGTTAGTGCTGTACTGGTGACGATTGGCACGTTTGTTACGTGACAAACCTTTACTAATTGGCTGTGTCGGGTGGTGGCGGGTTTAACGACACATTTATATATTTACGCGATCTAATCCAAAAAAACTGGATGATGGATGATGATGATTCTTGATGATGATGGCTGATTGATAACTGTTGATGATCATGAAGAATGACGATGATGATTGATGGTGATTGTTAGTGATGATCTCTCTCTGTCTGTGTGTTTGTCTGCAGGCCCCAAGTGTCCAGACAGCTGTGACGGCCACTGCTGGGCCCCCGAACCCAGCATGTGCCAGAAACGTGAGCAGCCCCCCCCCTGCCCCTCGCCCCCACCCGGCCCCCCCCGCCCCCACCCGNCCCCCTGCCCTCGCCCACCCCCCGCCTCTCGCCCACCCCCCTCCCCCCCGCCTCTCGCCCATCCCCANCCCCCCGCCCCCCCCACCCCCTCCCGCCCCTTGCCCCCCTTCGCAATGAGGCCACTGTCTCTCTGGATCAACGTCACCACCGAGGGTTGATAGCCGTGCCAGGAGCTGCCCCTCTTTGTTGATCGTCAGCGACTCTCATGGACCAGGCTCCTGGTGGTGGTGGCGGTGGCAAGTGGTGGTGGTGGTGGTGGTGGTGGTGGTGGTGCGAGGGTGGTGATGGAGATCGTGACGGTGGTGGTGATGTTGGTGGTGGTGGTGATGGTTATGGGAGCGGTGGTGTCGCTGTCAGCGCGCTGCACAACGAACCACGCACGGTCAACAACAGTGACGATTATCTGACTGGGTTCCCGGGCCTCTCCTAGGTTGACTCAGCCTCAAATGAGTAATGGCGCTGGCCACCCCCTTACGTGCCTTGTCGGCCTTCAAGGTGCTACTCGCTAACAGCACTTGCCCCTACAGTCTGTCAAGGCTACACGGGGGATCTTTGTCTTTGTTTTCGTGTTGGTTGTACAATAATGATCACCGAGCTGCTACGCCCGTTGCCCCTCCCCCCCCCCCTGTCACCCCCCCCCCCGTGTGCCCCCCCCCTTCCCCCCGTAGAGACGAAGCTGGTGTGCTCGCCAGTGTGACGGCCGCTGCTACGGGCCCAGTCCCAGCGAGTGCTGCCACTCGCAGTGTGCATCGGGGTGCTCGGGACCCCGCGAGACCGACTGCTACGTGAGACGGGGGTGGGGGGGGTGCATGGGGGGGCACGGGGGGGGCACGGGGGGGCACGGTGGGGACGGGGGGGGACGGGGGGGACGGGGGGGCACGGGGGGACGACGGGGAGACATGGGGGATGCAGGGTGGTGGGTGGGGGGTCACAGAGGGGATACGGGAACACGACAGGAATACGGGGGCACGTGGGAGATGTGGGGGACACGGGGTTACAACGCGTGGAGGAGACACAGGGACAACGCTGCTGCTGGTCGTGGTGGCATGTGGCCACAATCATGATGATTGTAAGTGATCTTGATTTGAAGCTTTCGTGACTGCAGGAATCCATACTCTGTGGTTCTTTCGGTAAAGTCGCGTCGGTAGAATAATAACAGATCGCGACATTTCGATCGCAACACAAATCGATCGTCATCAGGTGGGCAACCACAGCGAGAAAAACATAACTGCTGCAGTTTTTGTCTTGCTGTGGTTGTCCCACAGCAAGAAACGTCGTGATCTATTATTTTTCTACCTACGTGACTTCACCGAAAGAACCAAAGAGTATTCTTAGTGATGTTCTTGCCGCCGATAATGACGCTACTGCTGCTGCTGCCGCTGCCGCTGCTGCTGCCGCTGCTGATGATGATGATCGTGGCATCCGTTGATGTTGACTGCCGCTGCCGCCCGCGACAACGACCGCCAGGCCTGCAAGAATTTCAACGACAGCGGCGCCTGCGTGCGGCTCTGCCCCCGCTCTCCATCTACAACCCCACGGCGTTCCAACACGAGGACAACCCCAACGGGAAGTACAGCTACGGAGCCACCTGCGTCAAGCAGTGCCCACGTGAGTGGCTGCCCCCTCCCCACCCCCACCCCTGCTGCCCCACTGCCCCCGGCTGGCCCCCGAATATGCCATCATCCTGCCTCCTCGTGCTCATGGACATGTCCTCCTGCTGCCCTCACGCTGCCCTCATCTGCTGCCCTCTTTGCTATCTGCGACTGCCCCCAAACATGCCCCTGAATGTGTCTTCCTGCTGCTGCCCTTCAATGTGCCATCATCCTGCCCTTGTATTTCCCTTCTGCGGCTCTGCTGCCCATTTGTCTCCCCCCCCCTGCCCTCTCCTTGCCCTCATGCTGCCCCCTACAAGCCACAAGAAGTTTAACGCACGTGCACGCACCGCACCTCCGATTGGCGCGATCGCCTACGTACGGCGCGAAAGAAGTTATTGCAAATATGATGCCTTGATGCCTTGTATAAAGGTGTCAGTTTTTGTACCAGTTTAAAGGGTAAAAACCTACTACTATATTTTGCCACTGGTAAAGGAGGTCTCATAGTGTAAATGCTTACCCGAGCTCTCAATACTCTGATAGTGCGCTGTTTTTGAGTTGTACACCTTTTGGCGTCATCTGGTCCAACAACAATGGAGACTAGGCTCTAAGGAAAGCTGTCTCGGGTGTGGACCAATCAACTTCAAGGACAGTGCATATCATTACCATCATCAGAGTTGTTTCTTTTTGTTTGCATTTTGACTGCTTGTGTTGTGGTTATTGCAAACATGATGCCTTGTGTAAAGGTGTCAGTTTTTGAACCAGTTTAAAGGGTAAAAACCTACTACAATATTTTGCCACTGGTAAAGGAGGTCTCATAAGTTCAACACACGTGCACACACCGCACTTCCGATTGGCACGGTCGGCTACGTACGGCGCGAAAGAAGTTCAACACACGTACACACACGCACCTCCGATTGGCGCGGTCGGCTACGTACGGCGCGAAGGAAGTTCGACGCACGTGCCACACCGCACGACGGCGTCAGGGCATGGTGACAGCATCGCACACACGTGTGCTGCCCCGGTGTGCACGCCCTGAGTTGCGGTGGGCGGAGCGGGTGGCGATGGGGCTCTGAACCCAT
Organism: Lethenteron camtschaticum; assembly: GCA_018977245.1. NCBI lineage: Eukaryota > Metazoa > Chordata > Hyperoartia > Petromyzontiformes > Petromyzontidae > Lethenteron > Lethenteron camtschaticum. The sequence continues at coordinate 4,888,221 of MU249626.1, forward strand.
CGCCAGCCATCGTGCACCTTCGTTAGCAGGGGTGCTCGTTATCTCGGGAAAGGTCGTGGCGTGGAGATCGTAAGATCTGGGTGATGTGGCAGAGTGAGTGTACGTGTGTGTGCGTGCGTCTGTGCGTGTGTGTGCTGAGCGTGTGTGTGCGTGGTGCTCTGGTAGTGTAGCGGTTAGCGCGCTGCACTATGAACCCGGCGACCCGGATTCAGCCAACACCAGTGACGATTATCTGAACCGGTCCCGGGCCTCCCTAGGTCTACTCGGCCTCAAATGAGTACCTGGTGCGATTTGTAAACATCGCCACTAGGGAGACAAAGGCGGCCGGGCGTGGTGTTGGCCACCCACCCCTCGTGTGCCGTGCCGGCCTTCATAGGTGCTCGCTAACACTTGCCCCAACAGTCTGTTAAGGCTATACGGGGATCTTTGTCTTTGTAGTCTGTGCTGTGGTGCTGTTGTGTNTCTGTGCGTGTGTGTGCGTGTGTGTGCTGTGCGTGTGTGTACGTGTGNGTTTGTGCTGTGCGTGTGTTTACGTGCGTGTGTGTGTCTGTCGTGTTATGTGTGGGGGGCGGTAGTGGAGCGGTTGGTGCGCTGCGNGACGAACCCCGGCGACCCGAGTTCATTCCCGCTCGCCAACACCAATTATCTGAACCGGCACTAGGACTCTCCTAGGTCGACGCGCCTCTGAGTACCTGGTGCGGTAAAACAGCCACTGACAAAGGTCGGGCGTGGGCTCACCCCCTCTANANAGCGCATGCCCCAACAGTCTATGCAGGCTATACGGGGGATCTTTGTTTTTGTGTGTGTGGAGCGGTGGTGATGTGGTTAGTGCACTGCGCTATGGACCCTGCGACGCGAGTTCGACTCCCGCTCACGGCCAACACCAGTGACGATTATCTGAATCCGTTCTGGGTCTACCCTAGGTCGACTCAGCCTCAAATGAGTACCTGACGCAGTGTGAAAGCATCGGCACTGGGGAGGCAAAGGCGGCCGGGCGTGGTGCTTGCCACCCTCCCCCTCGCGTACCATTCCGGCCTTCACGGGTGCTTAGCAGCACTTGCCCCAACAGCCTATGTGGGCTACACGGGGGGCCTTTGTCTTTATGGGGAGCGGTGATTTCCCACACACCCCGTCACGCGGCGCACATCGCGACCACGAGACGACGCCGGTGACTCGCCACGCTGCTGATGATGGCGACGATGATGATGATGCTGGCGATGATGATGGTGATGATGGTGATGATGGTGATGATGATGGTGATGATGCTGATGGTGATGATGGTGATGCTGATGGTGATGATGATGATGGTAATGATGGTGATGGTGATGATGATGCTGATGGTGATGGTGGCGATGGTGATGATGGCGATGATGATGGTAATGATGGTGATGATGATGGTTATGATGCTGCTGATGGTGATGATGGCGATGCTGATGATGACGACGATGACGATGATGGTGATGATGCTGATGATGCTGATGGTGACGCTGATGGTGATGCTGATGATGATGTTGCTGGTGATGATGGTGATGTTGATGGTGATGCTGATGGTGATGATGATGCTGGTGATGATGATGCTGCTGATGACGATGCTGCTGTTGATGGTGACGCTGACGATGGTGGTGATGCTGATGGTGATGATGCTGATGATGCTGCTGATGATGCTGCTGATGATGGTGATGCTGATGGTGATGTTGCTGATGACGATGCTGCTGCTGCTGCTGATGGTGACGCTGACGATGATGGTGATGCTGATGATGATCCATGACATTCGTCAGCAACTTTTCGTCTTCGTCGGGATAAAAGTTGCTGACTATTGCACTTTTGAGACGGAGAGTCAGCAACGTCAGCCGACCGCGGCCAGGCGACGTTTCGGGCGATGACCCTGCCGCACTTGATAAGCCGGGCGTGATGCCGAGTGGCCAGCAACAATCAGCACCATCTGCAGCGTTGTCGAATTGAGCGAGGTCATGGTCGGAGCTCGGGGGGGGAAGAGGGGGGGCGGTAAATACCGATAGGCAGACGCTGATGCGACGAAAGGCCCGTTGCTCGGAACGTCGGCCGTTCCGCGCGCGCGTTCGCTCTTGATGTACTGGCGTGATTGACGCGCGCTGGTCTACGGCTGTTCTTGCTGTCATCGCATCACTGCGCACGCCGCATCCCAAACACCCCCCCCCCCCCGCCCACAGAGACCTACCCGGGCATCGTCCCTCCACGGCGAAGCTCTGATAAACACCGCTTGGCGAAACACGAAATCAATTTACAGCTTTGGTCAAATATTCTCCAAATCCCCCCGCCAACCCCCCCCCCCCCAACGTGGGGTGGATATGCGGGGGTCTCGCGCTATGGGGTGCGCGTGGCTGGGATGGCCATGCCAGCGGCCGCATAGACTCACACGGAGAGCCACAGACTCACACAGAGACCCACAGACTCACACAGAGACCCACAGGCTCACACATAGACCCACAGACTCACACAGAGACCCACAGAGACTCACACGGAGAGCCACAGACTCACACAGAGACCCACAGACTCACACAGAGACCCACATACTCACACAGAGACCCACAGACTCACACAGAGACCCACAGGCTCACACATAGACCCACAGACTCACACAGAGACCCACAGAGACTCACACGGAGAGCCACAGACTCAGAAAGAGACCCACAGACTCACACAGAGACCCACAGACTCACACAGAGACCCACAGACCACACAGAGACCCACAGGCTCACACATAGACCACAGACTCACACGGAGAGCCACAGACTCACACAGAGACCCACAGACCACACAGAGACCACAGACTCACACGGAGACCCACAGACCTACACAGAGACCCACAGACTCACACAGAGAACCACAGGCTCACACAGAGACCCACATACCCACACAGAGACACAGACTCACACAGAGACCCACAGACTCACACAGAGACCCACAGACTCACACAGATACCCACAGACTCACACAGAGACCCACAGACTCACACGGAGGCCCACAGACACACACAGAAACCCACAGACTCACACAGAGACCCACAGACTCACACAGATACCCACAGACTCACACAAACCCACAGACTCACACGGAGACCCACAGACTCACACAGAGACCCACAGACTCACGTAGAGACCCACAGACACACAGAACCCACAGACTCACACAGAAACCCACAGACTCACACAGAGACCCACAGACTCACGTAGAGATCCACAGGCTCACACAGAGATCCACAGACTCACACGGAGACCCACAGACTCACACGGAGACCCACAGACTCACACAAAGACCCACAGACTCAGAAAGAGACCCATAGACTCACACAGAGACACTCACAGACTCATCACAGAGACCCACAGACCACACGAAACCCGCAGACCCACACAGAGACCCACAGACTCACACAGAGACCCACAGACTCAGAAAGAAACCCACAGGCTCACACATAGACCCACAGACTCACGTAGAGACCCACAGACTCACACAGAAACCCACAGACTCACACAGAAACCCACAGACTCACACAGAGACCCACAGACTCACGTAGAGACCCATAAGCTCACGCAGAGACCAGCAGACTCACACAGAGACCCACAGACCACACAGAGACCCACAGGCTCACACATAGACCCACAGACTCACACGGAGAGCCACAGACTCACACAGAGACCCACAGACCCACACAGAGACCCACAGACTCACACAGAGAACCACAGGCTCACACAGAGACCCACATACCCACACAGAGACACAGACTCACACAGAGACCCACAGACTCACACAGAGACCCACAGACTCACACAGATACCCACAGACTCACACAGAGACCCACAGACTCACACGGAGGCCCACAGACACACACAGAAACCCACAGACTCACACAGAGACCCACAGACTCACACAGATACCCACAGACTCACACAAACCCACAGACTCACACGGAGACCCACAGACTCACACAGAGACCCACAGACTCACGTAGAGACCCACAGACACACAGAACCCACAGACTCACACAGAAACCCACAGACTCACACAGAGACCCACAGACTCACGTAGAGATCCACAGGCTCACACAGAGATCCACAGACTCACACGGAGACCCACAGACTCACACGGAGACCCACAGACTCACACAAAGACCCACAGACTCAGAAAGAGACCCATAGACTCACACAGAGACACTCACAGACTCATCACAGAGACCCACAGACCCACACGGAAACCCGCAGACCCACACAGAGACCCACAGACTCACACAGAGACCCACAGACTCAGAAAGAAACCCACAGACTCACACATAGACCCACAGACTCACGTAGAGACCCACAGACTCACACAGAAACCCACAGACTCACACAGAAACCCACAGACTCACACAGAGACCCACAGACTCACGTAGAGACCCATAAGCTCACGCAGAGACCCGCAGACTCACACAGAAACCCACAGACTCACACAGAGACCCACAGACTCAGAAAGAGACCACAGGCTCACACATAGACCCACAGACTCACACAGAGACCCACAGACTCACACGTAGGCCCACAGACACACACAGAAACCCACAGACTCACACAGAGACCCACAGTCACACAGATACCCATAGATTCACACAGAGACCCACAGACTCACGTAGAGACCCACAGACTCACACAGAAACCCACAGACTCACACAGAAACCCACAGACTCACACAGAGACCCACAGACTCACGTAGAGACCCACAAGCTCACACAGAGACCCGCAGACTCACACAGAAACCCACAGACTCGCACAGAGACCCACAGACCCACACAGAGACCCACAGACTCACACAGACCCACAGACTCACACAGAGACCCACAAACTCTCCGTTGCTGACGAGCTCTGCGTTAAGGACACCAGCGAGAGACGAGGTGACGTGAAACTCGCATGGCTCCTTGTCAGACGTGCACCACTCACTCGACACTACTCACCACTAATCGACTCACCCGACACTACTCACCACTAATCGACTCACCGCTCACCGGGAAGCAACTTGTGCAGGGCTGCGCTTTTACCTCTGGACCCGCGCGCTCCAATGTGGCTGGGGCACAGCCGGGGGGCGGGGGGGGAGGGGGCACGGGGGGGGTGGAGGGGGGAGAGGGGGCACGGGGGGGGTGAGGGGGCACGGGGGGGTGGAGGGTGGAGAGGGGGCACGGGGGGGGTGAGGGGCACGGGGGGGTGGAGGTGGAGAGGGGGCACGGGGGGTGGAGGGGGCACGGGGGGGTGGAGGGTGGAGAGGGGGCACGGGGGGGTGGAGGGGGCACGGGGGTGGAGGGTGGAGAGGGGGCACGGGGGGGGTGGAGGGTGGAGAGGGGGCACGGGGGGGGGTGAGGGGGCAGGGGGGGGTGGAGGGTGGAGAGGGGGCGGGGGGGGGTGAGGGGGCACGGGGGGTGGAGGGTGGAGAGGGGGAACGGGGGGGGAGAGGGGGCACNGGGGGTGGATGGGGGAGAGAGGGCACGGGGGGGGAGAGGGGGCAAGGGGGGGTGGATGGGGTAGAGGGGCACGGGGGGGGCTACTCCCTGGGATGGGGTCAATGGCTTGAGGATGTGCATCAGTGATGCCTCCCTCTCATTGCGCCCCCCTCAATCTCCCTCCCATCTCCCCCCCCCCATCTCCCCCCCCATCTCCCCCCCCCAATCTCCGCCCCCACGCCCACCGCCCACCGCCCACACTCCCCTTCCAAGAGGGATTTTCTGTGCGAGGAGTTGAGGGCGGGGGGGTAGTTGGCGAGGCTTTGGCGAGCCGAGTGAGATTAGGGACCGCGGGCGCTGACACGCGGCAGTGCCGGGNCCCCCCCCCCCGGCTCCACGGGCCCCCCCCCCGGCTCCATGCGCCACCACCCCGAGCCTCGGCCGCGCGCGTTAACCCCGTGGTGACCCCGCGCGCCAGCGGCGGCGGAGCTCACTCCGCTCCGCGCGCCGCGCTCTGTAATTGTTTTTTCTTCTTACACCCCCCCACCCCCACTCCCCACCCACCANCCCCCACTCCCCACCCACCACCCACCACCCACCACCCACCACCCCCCACCCCCACCCACCACCCACCACCCACCACCCCCCACTCCCACCCACCACCCACCACTCCCCACTCCCCACTCCCTANCCCACCACCCCCACTCCCCACCCCACCCACCACCCACCACCCCCACTCCCCACTGCCCACCCCCCCCACCAATCCCCACTCCCCACCACTCCCCACTCCCCACCCACCACTCCCCACCCCCACTCCCCACCCACCACTCCCCACCCCCCACCCCCACTCCCACCCCCCACTCCCCACCACCACTCCCCACCCTCCACTCCTCACCCCCCACTCCCCACCCACCACTCCCCACTCCCCACCCACCACTCCCCACTCCCCACCCACCACTCCCACCCACCACTCCCACCCACCACTCCCCACTCACCACTCACCACTCCCACCCACCACTCCCCACTCCTCACCCCCCACTTTCCACTCCCCACTNCCCCCCCACCTCCCACTCCCCACTCCCCACCTCCCACTCCCCACCCACCACTNCCCCACCCCCTTCTCCCCACCCACCCTCTCCACACCCCCCCACTCCCCACTCCCCACCCCACTCCCACCCCCCACTCCCCACTCCCACCCACCACTCCCCACCCCCACTCCCCACCCCCACTCCCACTCCCCACCCACCACTCCCCACCCCCCTCTCCCCACCCACCCTCTCCCCACCCACCCTCTCCCCACCCTCTCCCCACCCCCCACTCCCCACTCCCCACCCCCACTCCCACCCCCACTCCCCACCCCCACTCCCCACTCCCCACCCCCACTCCGCACTCTCCACCCACCACTCCCCACCCCCCTTTCCCCACCCCCCCCCCCCACTCCCCACCCCANCCCCCACCCCTCACCTCCACGGAGATACGGCGGTGGGAGGGGGGCGGGAGCGGTGGCGCTACGGTTAGCACGCTCGCGCCGACGCGAGATGGAACCGCGGCTTTCGCGACTCGCGCTCGCTTGCCCCTTCTCGCTGCTCGCCACAGATCTCGCACGGCTCGCCATGCCCCAGACGCCTCGTGTCTGTGAGCCGGGCCCCCCCCCCCCACTCCACCCCGACACACCACGATCAGTGGCCGCCCTATCGCCCTTCTATTGCTGCTGCTGCTGATCCCATACTGCCACCGCTGTGTGTCGTGAGCTGCACTCGTTGATCGCCTTCCGGCGGTGTTGTCGCTGACCCCGTCACTCTCACACACCACCACACCACACACTGTTCACTCACCCACCACACTGTTCACCCACCCACCACACCATTCACCCACCCATCACACCGTTCACCCACCCACCACACTGTTCACCCACCACACCGTTCACCCACCCATCACACCGTTCACCCACCCCCACACTGTTCACCACCACACTGTTCACCCACCCACCACACCGTTCACCCACCCATCACACCGTTCACCCACCCATCAGACTGTTCACCCACCCACCACACCGTTCACCACCCATCACACCGTTCACCCACCCATCAGACTGTTCATCCACCCATCACACCGTTCACCCACCCATCACACCGTTCACCCACCCACCACACTGTTCACCCACCACCACATTTATCACCACCACACTGTTCACCCACCCACCACACTGTTCACCACCACACTGTTCAACCACCCACCACACTGTTCACCCACCACACTGTTCACCCACCCACCACACTGTTCACCCACCACACTGTTCACCCACCCACCACACTGTTCACCCACCCACCACACTGTTCACCCACCCATCACACCGTTCACCCACCCACCACACTGTTCACCCACCTACCACATTTATCACCCACCACACTGTTGACCCACCCACCACACTGTTGACCCACCCACCACACTGTTCAACCACCCACCACACTGTTCACCCACCCACCACACTGTTCACCCACCACACTGTTCACCCACCCACCACACTGTTCACCACCCACCACACTGTTCACCCACCCACCACACCATTCACCCACCCATCACACCGTTCACCCACCCACCAGACTGTTCACCCACCACACCGTTCACCCACCCATCACACCGTTCACCCACCCATCACACCGTTCACCCACCCACCACACCGTTCACCCACCACCACACTGTTCACCCACCCATCACACTGTTCACCCACCCACCACACTGTTCACCCACCCACCCACCACACTGTTCACCCACTCACCACACTGTTCACCCACCCACCACACCGTTCACCCACCCACACACCGTTCACCCACCACCACANTGTACCACAGCCACCGTACTACCCACCCGCTCACACCCAGTCATCCACCTACTCATTCAGTCACCCACCCATCCACCCACTCACCACACTGCTGGTCACCACACACTCTGTCTCTCTCTGCTTCATCCAGCGCACTGCTCCACTCTCGAATTGCTTCCTCCTCCTGCCATCATCATCGTATCTCCCCCCCCCCCCCAACGGTAACCTTTGCTGTGAGCGTGTCCGACGGTTTTGCGCTCCGAGTGCCGGAAGCCCCCTTCGGGAGCTCGCGCCGCGAAACGTCGGACCCCGCGCCGAACAGCGCATCACAGCGAGGGCACAAGGGCATCACGACCCAGTCGCGGGATCCAACGAGCCCCGACCCCATTCCGCTGCTCCAACCCCCCGTCGCAGGGGAGGCCATTTATCGACCACCTCCTCCTCCTCCTCCACCTCCTCCACGCCTCACTTTGCAGTTTCCTTCGGAATTATTTTCCACGCTTTTTAAACTGACCCCGTNCCCCCCCCCTCTCACCCTACCTAGCCCGCATCTCCCCCCACCCCACATCGAACCCTCCTGTCTCAGCGCACCCCCCAGCCCCCCCCACCCCCCCCTTCTTTAAATGTTTAATACCGCTATAAACAATGCATCGCGCTCATCGATTTGGCCCGCGAAATGAATTAGCAATGACTCGGCGGGGGCGGGCTGGGAGAGGGAGAGGGAGAGACGCGCACCTCCTTGCGAGCGAAAGGGCGGGAAAGTTAATTAATTAAGGAGCGGGACGCGAAACGTCTAAAGAGGGTGGGGGACAAGGTTCATGATGGCCGTGCGGGGGGGACGCCCTCTACACCCGAAGTCTCACCGCGCTCCCACACCCCCTCGCCCGCCCTCGCCCCCGCCCCTCGCCCCGCCCTCGCCCCGCCCCGCCCCTCCGCGTGGGCTGCAGACAACTTCGTGGTTGACCACAACTCGTGCGTGAGGGCGTGCCCCAAGGGCAAGCTGGAGGTGGAGAGGAACGGGGTGAAGATGTGCGAGGCCTGCCCAGGAGTCTGCCCCAAAGGTGCTCAACTCTACGTGACCCTAGCTGACCTCTACATGACCCCTACATGACCCCTCGCTGACTCCTACGTGACCACTAGCTGACCTCTACATGGCCCTACATGACCCCTTGCTGACCCCTACGTGACCACGAGCTGACCTCTACATGACCCCTATATGACCCCTCGCTGACCCCTACGTGACCACTAGCTGACCCCTACATGACCCCTACATGACCCCTCGCTGACCCCTACGTGACTCTAGCTGACCTCTACATGGAAATACATAACCCCTCGCTGACCCCCTACATCACCCCTAATTGGCCTCTACATGACCCCTAACTGACCCCTACATGACCCCTAGCTGACCCCTCGCTAACCCATACATGACCCCTAGCTAACCCTACATGACCCCGAGTTGCCCATGCATTTACCCTTAGCTGAACCCTGCATGACCCCTAGCTAACCCCTACATGATCCGCAGCTGATCCCTACAAGACCCCTATCTGACCCTAGCTAACCTCAAGGTGACCCATAACTCACCCTGAGATCATCCCAGGATGGCCCTAAATAGACCCCCAAGAGGACCCTTCCCTGCCCCAGAGATGACCTCTAGATGACCCCACGATGATCCCGAGATGACAAATCCGGCATGACCGCATTTGTCGTCCCGGTCTTCACGGCGCGTGCCACTGCCGCTGCTCGCTCACAGCACTTGCCCCGACAGCGCGTTCGAGGCTACCTGGGGGACCTTTTGCTCGTGTGCCCCCCCCCCTCCCCCGGCAGCGTGCGATGGGATCGGCATGGACTCGCTGAGCAAAGCGCAGACGGTGGACGCCAGCAACATCGACTCGTTCGAGAACTGCACCAAGATCAACGGAAACGTCGTCTTCTACAACACGGGATTCCAGGGGTGAGCGCTTGGGGGGCAGCGGTGAGGGCGGCGGTGAGGCCGGCGGGGTGAGGTCGGAGGGGTCAGGACGGCGGGGTCAGGCCGGCAGGGTGAGGCAAGCCGGGTGAGGCCGGGGGTGAGGTCGGGGGGTGAGGTCGGCGGGTGAGGCCGGGGGGGTGAGGCTCACTGATGTGTAACCCCACAGGGACAGCTACCTCCAGATCCCTCCGCTGGACCCCACCAAGCTGATGGTGTTCAGGACTGTGACGGAGATCACGGGTAACCCACCACCATCACTGTCACCATCACAGCCACCATCACAGAAACCATCATTACTAGCATTACCATCATCACCAGAGCCACCATAAACACCACCATCACCATCACAGCCACCATCACAGCAACCATCACCATCATTACTACCATTACCATCATCACCAGAACCACCATAAACACCATCAGTCACCATCACAACCACCATCACCACCAGCATCACAATCATTCTAACCACCTTGACAGCAAGCATCACCACCATCACTACCATCACCACCATCACNACTATNACCATCATCACCACCATCATCNCTACCACTACNACNACNATCACTACTACCACCACCATCACTACCACCATCACCACCATCACCACCNCCATCACTACCATCACCAAAATCACTACCATCACAGCCACCAGAACCACCATCACAATCAACACAGCCACCACCACCATCGCACCTAATCACACACCTACGACGCTTTTCTGCCACACTCCATACCCAACCCACAAAGTTGTGAACCCCATCATCATCATCCTCCTCCTTCTCCTCCCGAACCGCATCTCACAGCCCACGTGACATTCCTTCTGCTCACACGACAATTGAAGCAGTAACATCGCTGCAGAGCCAGTGGTGGAAATTCCACATTCCCATGGCGCCGTGGGCGGTGGGGCGAGTCTCGCCGCTGTTGATCATCCCACGAAGCGGTACACTTATTTTATCGACCCCAGTGGGAGGAATGATGATGATGGGACCGGCGAGATGTTGACACCCGCGCGTGTGGCTGTGCAGGCTACCTGATGATCCAGTACTGGCCGCCAGACATGATGGACCTCAGTGTGTTCGAGAACCTTCGCATCATTCGCGGACGCACCCAGCACAAGTAAGAGGGGTGGGGGTGGTGGTGGGGGGGGGTAGCGCACGGGGGAGGGGGGGCGATGGGGGCGATGGGGGGGTGGAGAGAGGAGAAGAGAGAGGAGGGAGAAGGGGGAGAGAGGGAGGGGGAAGCAATGGGGGGAGGGGGAGAGAGGGAGGGGTTGCAATGGGGGANGGGGGAGAGAGGGAGGGGTGGCAATGGGGGAGGGGGAGAGAGGGAGGGGTGGCAATGGGGGAGGGGGAGAGAGGGAGTNGGGGAGCAATGGGGGAGGGGGCGGGGAGAGAGGGAGGGGGTGGAAATGGGGGAGAGGGACGGGAGGAGAGAGGAGGGGTGGCAATGGGGGAGGGGGCGGGAGGAGAGAAGGAGGGGGGCAATGGGGGAGGGGGAGGGGGCGAGCCTGGGAGAGAGGGAGGGGAAGCAATGGGGGAGGAGGGGTGTGCAGGTAAGGTAGAATTGTATTGAACGGACGCGCAAAAAGAGAACGCGGGGTCGGGGGAGTGGGGGGGTGTGGGGGCGGGGGGGAGGCGGCAGGGAGAAGGGAATAATAAAATAAGTTATTTGAAGCCAAAAAGTGCACTTTTTGTTGGAAAAGCAATAAATACTACAACCGGGATTGATCGCGTGGGCGCCGGCAAGGAGGTGGGGTGCAGGTGGGGGTGGGTGGCAGGGCAGGCGGAGTGGGGTGTGGGTGGGTGGGAGGTGTGTGGTGGATTTGTGGTGTGTGTGGTGGGTGGATTTGTGGTGGGTGTGTGGTGGGTGGGTGGGTGTGTGGGTGTGTGGGTGTGTGGGTGTGTGGGTGGGTGTGTGGGTGTGTGGGTTGGGTGTGTGGGTGGGTGGTGTGTGGGTGAGTGTGTGGGTGGGTGGGTGTGTGGGTAGGTGGATGTGTGGTGGGAGGATGTGTGGGTGGGTGGATGTGTGTTGGGTGGATTTGTGGTGGGTGGGTGGATGTGTGGGAAGGTAGGTGTGTGGTGGGTGTGTGTGGGTGAGTGGGTGGATTTGTGGTGGGTGGGTGGATGGGTGGTGGGTGGGTGGATTTGTGGGAAGGTAGGTGTGTGGTGGGTGTGTGTGGGTGGGTGGATTTGTGGTGGGTGGTTTGGGTGGGTGGGTGGATGTGTGGTGGGTGGGTGGATGTGTGGTGGGTGGGTGTGTGGGTGGGTGGGTGGATGTGTGGTGGGTGGGTGGATGTGTGGGTGGGTGGGTGGGTGTCTGGTGGGTGGGTGGATCTGTGGGTGGGTGTGTGGTGGGTGGTGTGTGTGGGTGGGTGTGTGGGTGGGTGGGTGTGTGGTGTGTGGTGGGTGGGTGGATGTGTGGTGGGTGGGTGGTGGTGTGATGTGTGTGGGTGGGTGTGTGGTGGTGGGTGGGTGTGTGGTGGGTGGGTGGATGTGTGTGGTGGGTGGTGTCTGGGTGGGTGGGTGTGTGGGTGGGTGTGTGGTGGGTGGGTGTGTGGTGGGTGGGTGTGTGGTGGGTGTGNTGTGTGTGGGTGTGTNGTGGTGGTGGATGTGTGGTGGGTGGGTGTGTGGTGGGTGGATGTGTGGTGGGTGGGTGTCTGTGGGTGGGTGNCTGTGGGTGGGTGTGTGGTGGGTGGATGTGTCCGCTCGCCGCCCCTCCGGGCCCGGCGGTAATGATGGCGCATGAATCACGGCCGCCTCGCAGCGCGTTTCATTTCCTCTCCACGGGCCGGACCCCGCTCGTGAATACACGTGCAAGGAGGAGGGGGTGGAGGAGGAGAGGGGGGCCCCCACCCAAGGGGGGCCCCCACCCACCCCCGTTTCACATGTTAGGGGGCTGCGAGGAGCCGCGCGCGGGGGGGGGGTCCCGACTGTCGGCCGGAATCTGTCGCAGGATTCCGGCAACCGAGAGGTGGGCACTCCGCTGGCCTCGTCCAGCTGAGAGCAGCAGCCCCCCCCCCCCCACGCCCCCCCACGCCCCCCCAACGCCCCCCACGCCCCCCAACGCCCCTTCCACGCTCCCCCACGCCACACTCCCCCCCCCCCCCCACGCTGGGGGTAGGGGCTGGAGGTAGGGGCTGGGGGTGGGGGCTGGGGTGGGGCTGGGGTGGGGGCTGGGGGTGGGGCTGGGGTGGGGCTGGGGTNGGGGCTGGAGGCCTTTACCCAGCAGCGGAAGGACCATGGCTGAAGATGAACCCTCGCTCGCGTGAAGTCCGTGGGTCAATCGGGGTTCTCGGTGGGGTGGGGTGGGGGCAGGGGTGGGGGTGGGTGGTTTGGGGGGTCGCCGAGGTTTTCTCCCGGAACATTTAATTACACGGAGCCACTTATCGACGGCGCTGTCCAGATGGGCTGATTGTGTTAATTGCGCGGTAATTGGAAGCTCCTCGTGTTGATTGTTCTGGTTAACCCCGGCAGCGGTGCCGCGATTGAATTCTCCGGCTGAGTGTCGGTGGACGGGCGGCTTCCGGCGGTGACGTGGATCCAAATCGATCCGACTGGGCCGCCGCGAGCCGGGGCCAGGGTGGCAGTTCCCGTGATGAGAATCACTCCAGACCCTCACCACATCGCTCACCACATCGCTCACTCGCTCAATCTAATCACTCACTCACCCACCCACCCAATCAATCACTCAGTCAATCATTCATTCTCCCTCTCAACCAATGACTCACACAATCACGGCAGTGACTGTCACCGTTTCCACAAACGTCGCTTAATCCACTCACCTATCCCACTCACTCACCCACTCACCCACCCACTCTCTCAATCAATCACTCACTCACTCGACTCCCTTACACTTTTCCGGTCAGCAACACGTGTCTCGCTTCGTGGGGAATGCAACAGTTGTGGTTCTGCCATGGGTATCCTTGCCCGGTCATAAGAATGTGGAATTCCCACCACTGGCTCTGCTGGGCCGAGATGAGCACCAATGCCTCGTTGCGCGCATTGCAACAGGGAACTGCATTCTCAGAAGCATGTGTGACCGCTGGGATGCGTCAGGGACCGCCAATGTTGTTGTTGTTGTTGTGGTGGTTGTTTTGGCGGTTGTGGTGGTGGCTGGTGGTGGTTGTGGTGGTGGTGGTCGTGGTGGTTGTGGTGGTTGTTGTAATGGAGGTCGTGGTGGTAGAGGTTGTCGTTGTTGTTGTGGTTGTGGTGGTCGTGTGGTTGTTGTGGTGGTGGCTGTGGTGTGGTGGTTGTTGTTGTGGTGGTAGTCGTGGTGGTTGTTGTAGTGGAGGTCGTGGTGGTAGAGGTTGTTGTTGTGGTGGCGGTGCTGGTTGTGGTCGTGGTGGTTGTTGTGGTGGCGGTGCTGGTTGTGGTCGTGGTGGTTGTTGTGGTGGTGGAGGTTGTAGTCGTTGTTGTGGTGGTGGAGGTTGTGGTGGTTGTTGTGGTGGTGGAGGAATGCACCTAGCATGGCACAAGCGCCATGGTCACGTCATCGACACTTCGTGGCGAACGGCGGTTGTTGTTGGTGGTAGTAGCTGCGGTGGTAGTTGTGGTGTTGGTGGTTGTGGTAGTAGCTGCGGTGGTAGTTTTGGTTGGTGGTAGTAGCTGCGGTGGTGGTTGTTGGAGGTGGTTGTTGGTGGTGGTGGATGTCCGGGTTTGGCGAGGGTAGGCGCCCTTGTTCAGCTTCTCCGCCGCGATGCTCGCGGGTCACGTGGGTGTCACGTTACTCAATCATGCGTCCCCCGACTCCCAGACGCACGAGTTCGATCCCCACTCAACGACCAACATGGGAGAGGAATTGTCAGACCGTTCCCAGTGCCTCCCCCCCGTGTCAACTCCAGACTTTCTTACCCGGCGTGCATTCAACATCAGTCGTGGGGAGACAAAGGCGGCCGGGCGTGCGTGGGTGCCGGCGGCCACCACCAGCCGCTCGCTAACAGCACTTGCCCCAGCATCCTGTGTAGGCTACACGGGGGACCTTTGTCTGTGTGGGAGCGGTGATGTGCCCCCTGAACTCTGGAACCCATCGGCCGCCCCTCTGTGAAAAAACAATTATCATATTTTTGACTGGCAAATGAGGTTCCAATGGTGTAAATGCTTACCCCGAGCTCTCATACTCTGATGGTGCATTGTCTTTGAGTTGTGCGCCTTTTGGCGTCATCTGGTCCAACACCATGTGAGACTAGGCTCTAAGGAAAGCTGTCTCGGGTCTGGACCAATCAACTTCAAGGACAGTGCATACATTATCAGAGTTGTGTTTTTTGTTTGCATTATGACTGCAGATATTTGGTCAATGCAAACATGACACCTCGTAAAAAAAGGTGTCAGTTTTGTTGCCAGATAAAAGGGTAAAAAACAATTATCATCTTTATAGCTATATTCTTAGGTTTTTTCGGTGAAGTCACGTAGATAAAAAAATAATAAAAGTATACAGCTATCGTGCTGTGACGGTTCCACCTGAAGACGGAAGCTTGTGTTGCCTCCGAAACGTCGTGATTTTTATTTTATTTATATTTTACTTTAAATTTTTTACCTACGTGACTTTACCGAAAAAACCCAAGAATATGAATCCTTGCAGTCACGAAAGCTTCAAATCTAGCTTTATAGCTGATCGGATTCCTCCAGTATGAATATCCTGATTCCAATTCTAACACAACCACTCATCCCCCATCCCCCGCCCCCCTTGNCCCCGCCCCCCCCGCCCCACCCCGTAGCATGCGCTCTCTACTGCTGGTGGGCATCCCCACGCTGACGTCGCTGGGGCTGCGTGCGCTGCGCGAGGTGAGTGCGGGCGACGTTTACCTGCACGGCAACGAGCGGCTCTGCTACGCGGCGACGCTGCGCTGGGAGCTGCTCTTCCCCTCACCCACGCACAGCCAGAGCCTCGTCGCCTCGGGCGGACCCAGCGCAGACAACTGCAGTGAGCTCACCCACGACGCGCTACTCACCCACGCTGCGCTCACCCACGCTCACCCACGCTCACCCACGCTGTGCTCACCCACGCTGCGCTCACCCACGCTGCGCTTGCTCACCCACGCTGTGCTCACGCTCACCCACGCTGCGCTCACCCATGCTGCGCTTGCTCACCCACGCCGCGCTCACCCACGCTGTGCTCACCCACGCTGTGCTCACCCACGCCACACTCACCCACGCTCACCCACGCTGTGCTCACGCTCACCCATACTGCGCTTGCTCACCCACGCCGCGCTCACCCACGCTGTGCTCACCCACGCCGCGCTCACCCACGCTGTGCTCACCCACGCCACTCACCCACGCCACACTCAACCACGCTCACCCACGCCGCTTACTCACCCACGCTCACCCACACCACGCTCACCCACGCCACTTACTCACCCACACCACTCACTCACCCACACCACTCACTCACCCCACCGCCCCCCCACCGCCCCACCGCCCCCCACCGNCCCCCCAATGTCCCCCACCGCCCCCCCTTCACCCCTTCCCTCCCAGCGATGCCCCCACCGCCCCCCCCCTCCCCCTACCGCGCTGTCTGAACAAACACAGCGCGCCTCTCAAGGTCGCGTTCTCCGGCGGGAGCCATCGATCCACGCGCCGTGGCACTAACCCGCCACACTCCACTGCTGGATGAATTCCCTCGGGCGGCCGCGCCTGCCGCGGGGTTGATTCATGCGAAGCGGCCGGCGTGATGGGGATGGGTGGGTGGCGGTGGGTGGGTGGCGGTGGTGGGTGGGTGCGTGGGAAGAGCTCGCCAACGGTGTTGGCCGTGGCGCGGGGAATCGAACTCGGCTCGCTCCTTGGCTTCCGAGCTCCAGGGCGATGCTTTTCCAGGCAGCTCGCGGAGGCCCTCATCCAGCAGTGGATAGACCGAGGCTTGCGGGCGGCCACGTGGTTGAGCACGTGGTTGAGCGCGTGGGAGCGCGTGACTCGCAGTCGAACGGTGGGGAGGGTACAGGTGGGGGACAGGGGAGGGACAGGTGGGGGACAGGGGAGGGATAGAGGGAGGGACAGGCGAGTTGACGAGCGGTGAGCGGTGAGGACGGGCTGCACACTGTTGGTTAACAAGCACCCCCCTCCACCCCCCTCCACCCCCCTCTCCACCCCCCTCCACCCCCCTCCACCCCCCTCCACCCCCCCTCCACCCCCCCTCCCCCCCCGTAGCGGCGATGGGCGCGGTGTGCGACCGCTGTGCCAGGACGGCTGCTGGGGGCCGGGCCCAGCTCAGTGCCTCTCCTGCAGCTTCCGCCGCGGTGGCAGGGAGTGCGTCAGCGGTTGCCACCTCTACGACGGGTGAGGCCCGGCGCGCCACTGCCACTCCCGGCACTACCGGCACTACCGGCACAACCAGCACTACCGGCACTACCGGCGCTACCGGCACTACCGGCACTACCGGCACTACCGGCGCTACCGGCACTACCGGCGCCACCGATAATACCGACACGACCAGCACTACCGGCACGGCTGGCCGCACTGGCACCACCGGTCACATTGGGCACTACCGGCGCTACCGGATACTGCCTTCACGCGGGCTTGCGTCACGGAGTCTCAGGACCCGAGCTGCTGCTGCTGCTGGTGGTAGTGGTGGTGATGGTGGTGATGGTGGTGGTGATGGTGGTGATGTTGCTCCTGCTGGTGGTGGTGATGGTGGTGGTGATGTTGCTCCTACTGGTGGTGGTGATGGTGGTGATGATGGTGGTGTTGCTCCTGCTGGTGGTGGTGGTGGTGGTGATGTTGCTCCTGCTGGCAGTGATGGTGGTGGTGGTGGTGATGTTGCTCCTACTGGTGGTGATGATGGTGGTGGTGATGATGGTGATGTTGCTCCTGCTGGTGGTGGTGATGGTGATGGTGGTGATGTTGCTCCTGCTGGCAGTGATGGTGGTGATGCTGGTGGTGATGGTGGTGATGTTGCTCCTGCTGGTGGTGGTGTGGTGGTGATGGTGATGGTGGTGATGTTGCTCCTGCTGGCAGTGATGGTGGTGATGCTGGTGGTGATGATGGTGATGTTGCTCCTGCTGGTGGTGGTGATGGTGATGGTGGTGATGTTGCTCCTGCTGGCAGTGATGGTGGTGATGGTGGTGATGTTGGTGGTGGTGATGATGGTGATGTTGCTCCTGCTGGCAGTGATGGTGGTGATGCTGGTGGTGATGGTGGTGATGTTGCTCCTGCTGGTGGTGGTGATGGTGGTGGTGATGTTGCTCCTGCTGGCAGTGATGGTGGTGATGGTGGTGATGCTGCTGGTGGTGGTGGTGATGCTGGTGGTGGTGATGTTGCTCCTGCTGGTGGTGATGGTGGTGATGCTGGTGGTGATGGTGGTGGTGATGGTGGTGGTGATGTTGCTCCTGCTGGTGGTGATGGTGGTGATGCTGGTGGTGATGGTGGTGGTGATGGTGGTGGTGATGTTGCTCCTGCTGGTGGTGATGGTGGTGATGCTGGTGGTGATGGTGGTGGTGATGGTGGTGGTGATGGTAGTGGTGCGGTCCCATCGGCATGTGCAGGCCCTACCGGGAGATCGTGGAGGGCACGGAGTGCGTGGCGTGCGACCCCGAGTGCCTGCCCATCAACGGCTCGCTCACCTGCACGGGCCAGGTGAGCGCCCCCACCGCACCCCTAGCCAGCGCTCCGCAACTCTCGTGCCAGGCTTGGTGCCCCTTGAGGCCGTCACCTGAAGTGTAGATGGGGCTCGGTCCTGGCTGGAGGCCATGGGACAGACCCAGGTGCCATGGGTTGACCGACTCAGGTGACAGGCAGAACCGCCACTCGTACCACCTACTGTGCCAATTCGCTGCGTTTCATCCGCCCGGCGCTCCACACGTTGCCGTGAGCATTGCTCCTCGGCTCCCTCCTCTGTTGTTGGAGGGCGGCTGCCTCCAACCGCACGGTTAGCCTCAATGTGCACCTAGCCTGGCACGGCCCAGTAGCTTCCTTCACCCCCCCCACGCCCCGCCCACACCCCCCCCCACACCGCCACCCACCGCCCCCTCCACGGAGTCCCCGTGGTCCAGGCCTTCGATGGGTACCGGGATCTGGTCACCCCCAGCTCCCTGCCCCGTGACCCGCGGGGTGCTGACCTCTGTGCGTGCCCCCCCCCCCTCCCTCGCCCAGGGTGCGGACCGGTGCGTGCGCTGTGCGAGGGTGCGGGACGGACCGCACTGCGTGGAGCGATGTCCGGTCGCGGTCATCGACGCCACGGGCTCCATCCTCTCCAAGTTCGTCGACGCCAACGGAACGTGTCAGCTGTGCCACGTCAACTGCTCCAAGGGTAGGGAGAGCGGTAGTGAGAGAGCGGTGGAGAGAGAGCGATGGAGAGAGAGCGGTGGAGAGAGAGCGGTGGAGAGAGAGAGCGGTGGAGAGCGAGCGGTGGAGAGAGCGGTGGAGAGAGAGCGGTGGAGAGAGAGCGGGTGGAGAGAGAGCGGGTGGAGAGAGAGCGGTGGAGAGAGAGAGCGGTGGAGAGCGAGCGGTGGAGAGAGCGGTGGAGAGAGAGAGCGGTGGAGAGAGAGCGGTGGAGAGAGAGCAGTGGAGAGAGTCTGGGAGGGTTCTGCTGCGTGCCAGGCTGGTGAGAGTGAAGAAGCCCTGGCAGCGTGGGGTCGTGGGTTCACCAGGTGATGGGCTGTGTTCTAACGGGTGCACCACCACCACTCCCCACCACCCCACTCCCACCACCACCCCACTCCCCACCACCACCACTCCCCACCACCACCACCCCACCACCACCACTCCCCACTACCCCACTCCCCACTACCCCACTTCCCACCACCACCACTTCCACCACCACCACTCCCCACCACCACCACCACTTCCCACCACCACCACTCCCCACCACCACCACTCTCCACCACCACCCCAGGTGTGACGGCCCCACAGAGGCCGACTGCCGCAGGACTGGCAGGAGATCACGAGCGGTCCGAGCAGCAGGTGAGACACGGAGACACGGAGACACGGAGACAGAGACACAGAGACACAGAGACAGATACACGAAGCAGGAGACGGAGACACGGAGACAGAGAGACAGAGAGACAGAGAGACACAGATACACAGAGACACGACATGGAGATACAGAAATAGATACACGGAGATAGAGACAGAGACACGGAGACACAGATAGACGGAGATAGAGACACGGAGACACGGAGATAGAGACACACAGAGACAGACATATATGATGCACGACCCTGGACGCGTGGGACCCTATGCCCCCCCCGCCCCACCCCCACATCACTGGGTCTCTACGTGAATCATCGGTGACCGCGCTGAGACACCGACGTGACCCACTCGAGACCCCGGTGCAGCCGTGCGGTCGGGCGGCTCAACCCGGAGAGAGCCCAGACTCGGGACCCGCCACGGCCCTCAAGTTTCAGTTTCATGTACTAGGTGTATAGCCCTGGAGCCACGGTGAATCGGGTGCAACCGCAACAAACAAAAAAACTAAAACATGAACAAGAAAACATCTTAAAGTGATAGAAACCCTTCGTTTGAGCCGCCGCGCCGGGAGGCCGAAGTGGTTGGGCGCCCCTCCGCACCGCGGGCGTGGCGGTGCCGGCCCCCCTCGGTCCCCCTCGGCTCCCCGTGGCCCCGTGGCTCCCCGTGGCTCCGCGTGGCTCCCCGTGGCTCCCCTCGGCTCCCCGTGGCTCCCCCGTGGCCTCCCTGGCACCCCTCGGCTCCCCGTGGCTCCCCCGTGGCTCCCCCGTGGCTCCCCTCGGCTCCCCGTGCATGTACTAGGTGTGTAGCCCCGTGGCTCCCCGTGGCTCCGCACCCCGTGGCTGCCGGCCCCCCTCGGTCCCCCTCGGNCCCTCGGTCCCCTCGGCTCCCCGTGGCTCNCCGTGGCTCCCCGTGGCACCCCCGTGGCTCCCTGGCTCCCCGGGCTCCCCGTGGCCCCTGGGCTNCCCGTGGCTCCCCCGTGGCTCCCCGTGGCTNCCCCGTGGCTCCCCGTGGCTCTCCGTGGCCCCTCGTCGCTCCCCCGCGTGGCTCCCCGTGGCTCCCCTTGGCTCCCCGTGGCTCCCCGTGGCTCCCCGTGGCTCCCCGTGGCTCCCCGTGGCTCCACGTGGCTCCCCCGTGGCTCCCCGTGGCTCCCCCGTGGCTCCCCGCGGCTCCCCGTGGCTCCCTCGTGGCTCCCCGTGGCTCCACGTGGCTCCCCGTGGCTCCCTCGGCTCCCCGTGGCCCCGTGGCTCCCGTGGCTCCCCGTGGCTCCCGTGGCTCCCCGTGGCTCCCCTCGGCTCCCCCACGGCCCCCGACGAAGACATAAATCTCGCTCTCTCTCTGCCGGCGGCGGCGGAACCCACTTCTGTGGCTGCCCAACTCGATTTTAACCCATTCGTTAGGCGGCGCGGGCGTCCACCAAGGTTACGCGCCTCTCCGTTACCACGGAGCCCCTCGCCCCCCAGCCCCCTCCCCCAGACCCCTAACCCGNCCCCCCCCCAGTCCAGCGGTTGTTGTTTACGCGTTATATTTTGTAAGCTCCCCTCCCCTCCCTCGCCCCCCCCCCACCGACTCCCCCCCCCCCCCCGCGCGTTCATCACGATCGTGCCGTCCGCCGACTTCATCGGCCGCATCCTGATTGGACGGTGAAGGATCCGTTGGGTTTGGGGAGGCGTGGGGCGGGGCTGTCGGGAGGTTTCGATGGGGAGGGAGGGAGGGGGAGGGAGGGGGGAGGGAGGGGGGGAGGGGGAGGGAGGGGAGGGAGGGGGGGAGGAGGGGGGGAGGGAGGGGGGAGGCAGGGAGGGATGTGAGGGAGGGAGGGTTGCGAGATGGTGAGGAGAGACCGCGGCGATGGCTTGGGTGGGGAAACCATCAAGCAGTGGATCATCAATCTCGTCCGATGATGATAACAATGACGAAGACACGGTGGTGACGGTGACGGTGATGATGATCATCATTACGGCGATGAGGAAGACAATGGTGGTGACGGTGATGATGATGATCATTACGGCGATGAAGAAGACAATGGTGGTGACGGTGATGATGATGATCATGACGGCGAAGACCTGTCGCAGTGACTTCACGATTGGGTTTTCTGGGCGAGGTCGTCGTGTCCAAAAAAAAGAAAATGTGTGTCGTATCCCCTCCTCCACCCGACCACGGCAATTAACACGGGTGTCACGTGACACTCAAACCTGCCAAAGGTGTGCCTGCCGCTCAGCAGCACCACCGCTGTGCTGCCGCTGCCGGAGACAAACTCCCGTTGACGTTCGCCTGCGAACCGCCGTTCCCTAGAGATCACAGCAGCATACTCGGGTCCGACAGGGGCTCAGATCGCACTCGCCATCTCACTCGTGTGCGAGTGACTTTGAATCTCCGTGTGTCCACGTGTGTCTGCCTCTCTTCCTGTTTCTGTGTTTTCCCCGTGTGACTTCGCCCCCCCCCCCCATGTCTCCCCATGTTACCCGCATGTCCTCATGTTTCCCTGCGTGTCTCCCCGTGTGTGTCTCCCCGTGTCTCCCCCGTGTGTGTCCTTGTGTGTCTCCCCGTGTGTCTCCCCTGTGTTTCCGCGTGTGTGTGTTTCCGTGTGTGTCTCCGTGTGTCTCTCCCGTGTCTCCCCCCGTGTGTGTCCCCGTGTGTCTCCTTGTGTGTCTCCCCGTGTGTCTCTCCCCGTGTGTCTCCGCGTGTCTCTCCTTGTGTGTCTCCCCGTGTGTGTCCCCGTGTGTCTCCTTGTGTGTCTCCCCGTGTGTGTGTGTGTGGCTCCGCGTGTCTCTCCCCGTGTGTCTCCCCGTGTGTCTCCCCGTGTGTCTCCCCGTGTGTGTCTCCCCGTGTGTCTCTCCCCGTGTGTCTCCCCGTGCTTGTCTCCCCGGTGTCTCCCCGCGGTTGTCTCCCGTGTGTCTCCCGCGGTTGTCTCCCCGTGTCTCTCTCCCCGTGTGTCTCCCCGTGTGTCTCCCCGTGTGTCTCCCGTGCTTGTCTCCCCGTGTGTCTCCCCGTGTGTCTCTCCCCGTGTGTCTCCCGTGTGTCTCCCCGTGCTTGTCTCCCCGTGTGTCTCCCCGTGTGTCTCTCCCGTGTGTCTCCCGTGTGTCTCCCGTGCGTGTCTCCCCGTGTGTCTCCCCCCGTGCGTGTCTCCCCGCGCGTGTCTCCCCCCGTGTGTCTCCTTGTGTGTCTCCCCGTGTGTCTCCGTGTGTCTCCCCGTGCTTGTCTCCCCGCGTGTCTCCCCGCGTGTCTCCCCGCGTGTCTCCCCCCGTGCGCGTCCCGTGCGCGCAGCTCGCGCGTGCCGCTCGTCGCCTTCGGGTGGTGGCGGCGTCCTCGTCGTGGGCCTCGTCGTCATCCTCGCCGGCCTGTGGCTGCGGCGGCGCCGCATCGCCAACAAGAGGGTGATGGCAGGATCATCCGCGACGAGGAGGTGAGCCAGCGAGACCCGCGGTTGCAAGAAGACGCACGCCCTCGAAGGGACCCCCCCCCCCCCGCGGTGCGGCTGGCGGTTCGACTTCCGCGGGCCGCCCTGGTTAACACTGCGGTGTGCGGTTCAACGCCAGAGTTGCCCACGGGCCACGTTTACCACAAACGAAACTTAAACCCGCTGGTGCGCTCGATTGGGATCGCCCCCGCCCCCCCCGCCCCTCCCCCCGCCCCCCCCCCCCCCCCCCCCCCCCCACAGACTTCCTACGTGCGCTCTGAGCGCGAATATGAAATGTGCTCAATTATTATCGCGCGATATTATTTCAAGAAAGTTTTTGCTTGCCGTCATCTGGCACGTAACGTGAACGCGCAAGTGCGCGGCGGTGACGCACAAGAGCAGATGCTTCATCGCCCCCCCTCCACTACCCCCCCCTCCACTACCCCCCCCTCCACTACCCCCCCTCCACTACCCCCCCCTCCACTACCCCCCCTCCACTACCCCCCTCCGGCACGGGGAGATGAAGGTGGCCAGTCGTGGCCTGTGCAGCATTTGCCCGAGAGCCGTCGCGGGCTACCCGGGGACCTTCACCTCTACTTTTGTNCGTGTGTGTGTGTGTGCATGTGTGTGTGTGTGTGTGCGTGCGGTAGTGTAGCGGTTAGCGCGCTGCGCTATGAACCTGGCGACCCGGGTTCGATTCCGGCTAACACCAGTGACGATTATCTGAACCGGTCCTGGGCCTCCCCTAGGTCGACTCAGCCTGAAATGAGTACCTGGTGCGGTGTGTAAACATCGCCACTGGGGAGACAAAGGCGGTCGGGCGTAGTTCTGGCCACCCACCCCCTCGCTCGTGTACCGTTCCGGCCTTCATAAGTGCTTGCTAACAGCACTTGCCCCTACAGTCTGTTAAGGCTATACGGGGGATCTTTTTATCTTTGTGTGTGCGTGTGTGCGTGTGTGCGTGTGTGCGTGTGTGCGTGTGCGTATGTGCGTGTGCGCCGCCGCCACCCACGCAGCTGGTGCAGCCGCTCACCCGAGCGGAGTGGCGCCCAACCAGGCGCAGCTGCGCATCCTCAAGGAGACGGAGCTGCGACGGGGCAGCGAGCTCGGCTCGGGCGCCTTCGGCACCGTGCACAAGGTACTCGCCACGTGGTGCCGCGTGCACAAGGTACACGCCACGCGGTGCGCGTGCACAAGGTACATGCCACGTGGCGCGTGCACTAGGTACACGCCCGTGGCGCCACGTGCACAAGGTGCCACTCGTCCCTGGTGCCGCGTGCTCACCGTCTACTTTGCGTGAACCTGCACGTGCCCACTGTGTTGCACGCACTGTGCCTCGCGCCTGTGTGGCCACGGCGGTCGGCCTCCTGTCACTTGGTGTGGCGGACTTTGAGGAGGCACTGGCCTCAGCCTTAAAGGTCCCCGGCCTTACCCTGTCTCCCCGTGTGTCTCCCCCGTGTGTCCCTCCGTGTCTCCCCGTGTGTCCCGGTGTCTCCCCGTGTCACCCCGTGTGTCTCCCCCGTGTCTCTTTCCGTGTCTCCCCGTGTCTCCCCNTGTGTCTCCCGTGTGTCCCCCTGTGTGTCNCCGTGTCCCCTGTGTGTCTCCCATGTGTCCTCCCGTGTGTCCCCCGGTATCTCTCCCCGTGTGTCCCTCCTTGTATGCCGTGTGTCCCCGTGTCTCCCCGTGGGTCTCCCCGTGTGTCTCCCCTTGTGTCCCACCCCATGCGTGTCCCCGTGTCTCTTCCCGTGCGTCCTCCCATGTATCCCCCGGTATCTCTCCCCGTGTGTCCCTCCGTGTGTCCCGGTGTCTCCCCGTGTCTCCCCGTGTCTCCCCGTGTGTCTCCCCGTGTGTCCCACCGTGTCCCACCTCGTGGCGCAGGGTGTCTGGGTGCCCGAGGGGAATCTGTGAAGATCCAGTGGCGATCAAGGTGCTGCGAGAGGGGACCTCACCCCGTGCCAACAAGAGATCTTGGATGTGAGTGCTGCAGTGCTGCGGTAGGGGTGTTACAGGAGGAGGAGGCGGAGTTGGCTTTTAATTGTATAGCTCCAATAATACTCCTTATACTATGAGACCTCCTTTATCAGTGGCAAAATATAGTAATAGGTTTTTACCCTTTCAACTGGTACAAAAACTGACACCTTTATACAAGGCATCATGTTTGCAATAACCACAACACAAGCAGTCAAAATGCAAACAAAAAGAAACTACTATGATGATGATAATGATATGCACTGTCCTTGAAGTTAATTGGTCCACACCCGAGACAGCTTAGTTAGAGCCTAGTCTCCATTGGAGTTGGACCAAGCTGTCTCGGGTGTGGACCAATCAACGCCACACGTGATGTGTTCACCTTGCGCGAAGGAATGCCCCGTGCCCATCTTGCGCTCTGTTGCGTCGTGTTGCGTTGTGTTGCATCATGGCCGCGGGGCGAGCAGGAGGCGTACGTGATGGCGAGCGTGGAGCACCCCACCTGGTACGCCTGCTGGGCGTGTGCCTGGCGCCCAGCGTGCAGCTCGTCACGCAGCTCATGCCGCTCGGCTGCCTGCTGGAGTACACGCGGCGCCACCGCGACGCCATCGGCTCCCAGCTGCTGCTCAACTGGTGTGTGCAGATCGCCAAGGTACGGCACGCACAGTGACAAGCGCGTGCGTAGGGGATGACGTAACCGTGCGTGCATGCGCGCGTATGTAGGGATGACGTACCGTGCGTGTGTAGGTGATGACGTACCTGTGTGTGTGTAGGGATGACGTAACCCTGCGTGTGTAGGGATGACGTACCTGCATGCGTGTGCGTAGGGCATGTCACTGTGCGTGCGTAGGGGATGACGTACCTGCGTGTGAGGGCATGCGTGCGTGTGTAGGACATGACGTACCCACGCGTGTGTAGGGGATGACGTACCCACGCGTGTGTAGGGGATTACGACGTACNTGATGTCACGCGTGTGTAGGGGATGACGTACCCGTGCATGCTTGCGTGTGTCGGGATGATGTACCCACGCGTGTGTCGGGGATGACGTACCCGTGTGTGGGGATGACGTACCTGTGCGTGTGTGGGGATGACGTACCCACGCATTGTTAGGGATGATGTACCTGTGCGTGTGTAGGGGATGACGTACCCGTGCGTGTGTAGGGGATGACGTACCCGTGCGTGTGTAGGTGATGACGTACCCGTGTGTGTGTAGGTGATGACGTACCTGTGTGTGCGTGCGTGCGTAGGCATGATGTACCTGGAGGAGCGCCGCCTCGTGCACCGCGACTGGCTGCGCGGAACGTGCTGGTGAAGACGCCGCAGCACGTGAAGATCACCGACTTCGGGCTGGCGCGCCTCCTCGACGTCAACCAGGACGAGTACCAGGCCGACAGCGGCAAGGTGCGCTTCACCGCAGCACCGGCAGCACCGGCAGCGTCATCGCGAATGTCAGCGGCGTTGTCAACCCATCGCCATTCACGACATCGATGTCTCCCGGTCTCCCCACGTGACCCCCGTGTTTCCTCCTCCTCCTCCTCCTCCTCCCCGTGTCTCCCTGTGTCTCCCNACGTCCCCTCTGTGTGCCCCCCATCTCACAGATGCCCATCAAGTGGATGGCGCTGGAGTCGATCCAGTACCGCACGTTCACGCACCAGAGCGACGTGTGGAGCTACGGTGAGACGACACAGACACAGGTGCCCCGTGTAGCCCTCAGTCGGCTGTTTGGCAAGTGACGTTGACAAAAGCAGCACCTACGAATGCTGGCGTGGTGCACGAAGCGGTGATGTGTGTGGGCACATACTGTGATCTTATCGCTCAGGTGTGACAGTGAGAAGTGGTGTGACGCTGCAGGTGTGATGGTGAATGGTTGTTGTGATGTTCAAGTGTGACAGCGAGGGTGGTGTGATGCTGTAGGTGTGACTGTACAGTGGAGCTTCATGGTGTCGTGTGATGCTCCAGGTGTGACAGCGAGGGTGGTGTGATGCTGTAGGTGTGACGGTGCTGTGTAGCTTCATGGTGTCGTGTGATGCTGTAGGTGTGAAGATGCGGTGTAGCGTCATGGTGTGGTGTGATGCTGCAGGTGTGACGGCGAGGAGTGGTGTAATGCTGCAGGTGTGATGGTGAATGGTTGTTGTGAAGCTCCAGGTGTGACAGCGAGGGTGTGTGATGCTGTAGGCGTGATGGTGCCGTGTAGCGTCATGGTGTGGTGTGATGCTGTAGGTGTGACGGTACGGTGTAGCGTCATGGTGTGGTGTGATGCTGTAGGTGTGACGGTGTGGGAGCTGATGACGTTTGGGGGGAAGCCGTACGAGGGGATTCCTGCGCGGGAAATCCCGGAGCTCCTGGAGAAGGGGAGCGGCTCCCCCAGCCGCCCATCTGCACCATCGACGTCTACATGATCATGGTGAAATGTGAGTCTCCGAGATCCACCAGGGACACTCGCTCGCACATCTGGTGGTCCAACATCTGGCGGTCCAACATCTGGTGGTCGAACATCTGGCGATCCACAATCTGGTGGTCCACCATCTGGTGGTCCACAATCTGGTGGTCCACCATCTAGCAGTCCACAAACTGGCAGTCCAACATATGGTGGTTCAACGTATGGTGGTCCACCATCTAGTGGTCCAACATCTGGCGGTCCACCATCTGGTGGTCCAACATCTGGTATTCCAACATCTGGCGGTCCACCATCTGGCGGTCCCCATTGGTGGTCCACCATCTGGTGGTCCACCATCTGGCGTCCACCATCTGGCGGTCCACCATCTGGCGGTCACCATCTGGTGGTCCACATCTGGTGGTCCACATATGGCGTCCACCATCTGGTGGTCCAACATCTGATGGAAGACCATCGACTAGTCCACCATCTCATGGTAGACCGTCTGGGTGGTCCACCGTGTTGTTGACCCTCTGGGGTTGCTCTCCCTGCGCAGGCTGGATGATCGACGCCGACAGCCGCCCGCGATTCCGCGAGCTCGCCACGAGTTCTCCAAGATGGCACGAGACCCCAGCGCTACCTCGTCATCCAGGTGAGGCCGGTTGGCTNGGGGGGGGGGTGCAGAGGTCTTTGGGGGGGGGGGGGGCCTTGCTGCTGCTTCTGCTATTACACCCGGTGCCCACGTGACCTCCACATGACCTCCATGCTACTTCTCCATGCTTCTGAGTTGGTTTTCACTCACCGTGCAGACGCCCTGCTCACTGACCCCCCCCCCCCCCCCCCGGTGTCTCCTTCTCCCTCTCCCTCGCTATCTCCGTCTCTCTCCTCTAGGTCACTCTCTTCGTTTGTCTCTGTCTGTTCTGTCTCTCCATCTGTCTGTCTCTCCCTCTAGCTGACGCTCTCTGTCTCTCTCCAACTCTTTGTCTCTCCGTTTGTCTCTCCGTCTCACCCTCTGCCTGTCCTAGCACACTGAGCCGCGACCTAAGTTCAATCCCCGCTCTCGGCCAACACCGTGGCAATAATTATCCGAACAGGTCGTGGGCCTCCCTCAGCATCGACTCGGTCTTACATCAGTAGCTGATGCCGTGTGTAGTGAACATCGCCACTCGGAGAGAACGGCGGCCGGGCGTTGTGCTGGCCACCCGCCCCTTCGTGCGCCGTGCCGGCCTTCGTAGGCGTTGCTCGCTTACAGCACTTGCCCAAACAGTTTGAGAAACACCTTCAAGCCCCTCAGCTCTCTCCCACCGTCTAACACGCTCGCCCGCACACATTCGCCATCATTCATACATTCGCGTGTTTGTCTGCGTTCACTTTCGTTCGCTTTAGTTTACATTCTGTTTGTGNTTTTTTGTTTGTGTGCTTGTTTGTGCGTCCATNCCCCCCCCCCACCTCCCGCCCCCCATCGTCCATCGTTCAACGCTGGCGGTGGCGTCCCTCCCCCCCCCCCACGCGTCGTCCCCCGTGGTGGTCCGACGGCGGCGGCGGCGTGGGTTGCGTCGGTGGGGCGGTGGGCTTCGCGTGCGGCAGCGCGACGGCTCGCTGTGCCTGCCCAGCCCCACGGAGGCACGCGTCCTGCAGGCGCTGCTCGCCTACGACGACGGCGAGGCGGTGGGCGACGGGAACCTCCTGGAGGTGGACGAGTACTTCATCCCCCAGCGGTGGCACAAAGAGAACGGGCCGCACCACAACCAGCAGCAGCAGCCACAGCAACGCCACCACCGGCACCGTCAGGTCTTCTTTGGTTCGACAGCCTCGCTCGAGCTGGCTGGACCCTGGGTGAGAAGCCAGCCTCACCGCCACCACCACCACCACCACCGCAACAACGACGAGAGGCCCAGGACAGGCCACCACAACAACAACAACAACCACCTTCTGGGGAATTCTTCCGGCCACACTGAGACGGAAGAACGTCCGTCTTTTCCTTCTGCTGTTGTCCTTCTGCCGCTGGTGTTGTCCTGCTGCTGTTGTTGTCGTCGTTACTGCGGTTGTTGTTGTTGTTGCTGCGGTTGTTGTGCTGGGTCAACAGAGCTTGTCGCCACCCCCCCCCTCCTCCACCCACCTCGTTCTGTGACCTTTGACCTCCCGAGATTAAGCCAGGCCGCCGAGCGCGGAGCGAGAGGCCTGCCCTCGGAAGGTCGCGAGGTCAAATCCTGGGGAGGTTGATTCAGACCATCATCATCCCTCCCTCCCGGGTCGATAAAACGGGAACCGCTTTGTGCAGGAGGGCAACGCAGCTTGTTCTAGAAATAGACTCGCCCTCGCCTTAGGAATGTGGAACTTCCACCACTGGCTCTGCATAGCTGTGAACGGGAGATGAGCACTGATGCCTCGATGCTTGTGCGAGCAGCGGGAAGTCGCTCCGAATTTGCGATTGAAACGTCAGGAGTTGACCGTCCTCGTGACCCCTGCGTGACCCCTGCGTGACCCTGTGCATCCCCCCCCCCCCGTGTGTGCGCTGCACAGGCCCAGGCCGGAGCCAGCATCCCGCCTACGTACATGCCGATGAGTGGGGTGAGCCACGACGCAACATACCACAACACACCGCAACACAACACACACAACACAACACACGCAACACACACAACACACCACAACACACGCAACACACCGCAACACACAACACACAACACACGCACAACACACGCACAACACAACGCAACACAAAACACGCAGCACACCACAACACACAACACGCACAACACACGCAACACAACACACTGCAACACACGCAACACCACAACAACACAACACACCGCAACACACGCAACACACCGGACAGCACTCAGCACCACATCGCAAGAAAATAACACGCCACAACGCACATCACACATCTGTGAAGCAGTGGATGAATCATGGACGATGATGATGACGAAGATGACAATGTCCTCCGCCCCCCCCCCCCCCCGCCCCCCCCCAGCTGTGCGTACTTCCCTCGGACTACGACAATGAAAGGGGGCCGCGGCCGGCCTGCCCCTCCAGGGAGCCCCCCACTGCCCCCCCTCCGCGGCCTGCTCCGACCGGCTCTTCCTGCCGCTCTGTGTGAGGCCCGGGCCCTCGGGGGGGGCCCCCCACCCGGAGGGGGGGGCCCTGCCTCCGCCGCTGTTGGGCGCGGGGCCGAGGGGCGAGCGGAGGGCACGAGGCAGCGCTACAGCTCGGAGCCCACGCGGCCCCCACTCTCGGCACCGCCGCCACCGCCGTGGGGGCAGGCCCCCGCAGAGAGGCACTCGAGTCCGGACGAGGACGTGTACATCCTGCCCAGCCACGACGGCGCCGTGCCCGGTACGGGGGGAGGGGGGCCGAGAGAGGCGGGGTGAGGGGGGTCGGGGGAGGGCACGGGGTAGGGGAGGGGTCACGGGTCAGGGGGGTGCTATTCTTGGCGATTCGCCACGTCTCTACTACCACCACCGCACCTCCCGGCACTCCGCAGCCACCACAAACGCCTCCACCAGCACCGTTCTCGTGACTTGACCCAATTATCAACGATCGGTCATCATCATCATCACAGTGGCCGCAAGATCCCACGCGTGCGTGATGACGACGACGATGGTCGCGACGACAGCTACGACGACAGCGACGAGGTTGACGATGAGGCGCCCCTGCCCCCCACCCCGGTCCCGGCGTGCAGAGTACGTGAATCCCATCGAGGACAACCCCTTCGTGACGCCGTCTCCCCTCGCGCCGTCGCTCCTCCGACTCGGCGAGCGGACGGGCGCCCCGCTCACCTCCTCCTCCGCCACCACCGCCGCCTCCTCCGCCACCATCGTCGCCGCCATCGCCGCCATCGCGGCGCCCGCGACAGGCGCGGAGGTGGTGGTGGCGTCGTCGGCGCCGTCGGCTTTGCCCCGCGCGAGCCGCCCTACCTGAACGCGGCGTGGGAGCGCGACTGCCGGCGCTCGCGCCGCGCCTCCCTCGCCGCCGCCGCCGCTGAGCCGCTACCGCCGCCGCCACCGAGCTCCGTCGTCGACGACGACGACGACGACGCGACGAGCCGCGTGGCCGAGACCAGCTTCCAGGTGTTGCCCTCGCCGCGCCAGCCGCTGGCGAGCTGGGCCCGACGGTCGGCGCGACGGGCGCCGCGGGCCGCGACCGGGCGCCATCGCTCCGGCCCGGGCGAACTGCGAGCGACCGGCGTCTCGGCACGGAGGAGCCGGCTGCCCGGCGGTGGCGGTGCCGGTTCGGCGGCTCCACGCGTCAGGGCCGCGGCGGCGGCAGTGGTGGCGGCGGCGGCAGTGGTGGCGGTGGTATCGCTCGCGGTGGAAGTGGTGCCGTTGCCGCCGCCGCCGCTGCAGGGGGCAGAGACGGTGGCGGTGCAAGCAGTGGAGCACCTCTGCTGCTGCTGCTACCGGCGGCGGTGGCAGCCTCACCCGAGCTGGCGCCGGCCCCACCGCCGCCGCGATCGCCACCACGACGACGACGACGTCGGCGGAACCGGCGGCTTTGTCGCGGCCGCCCAACGGGTACCGGCTGGCACCGCCGGGCCGCCTGCTGGGGAAGTCGGCGCCCTGCGGGGCTCGGCCACCATGGTGGCCACGGCCGCGGAGGCCGGCCGGCCGGGGCGGCGCGCCGCCGGGGCCGCCGTGCTACGACACGGTGCCCGCCAGGGCCGTCGTGTGGCACAGGAAGCACGCACGGGGCCAGCTGCTGCTGCCCAACGGGGCGGCGGTGGTGCCGTTGGGAAGGCCGGCGGTGCGGCGGCGGCAGCGCCGGGATGGGGCCGTCGGCGCAGAACCCGGAGTACATGGGGCTGGGGCGCGGGGGCAAGACGGGCTACATACCGAGCGTGAGCCAGGTGTGAGAGGGGGTCATCGTGGACAGGTGGGAGACGCGGAGGGTGGGGACTTGGTGGGAGACGAGTGGATTCAGCAGCTGGAGCCGTGTTCATGCAGGGGGGCTCAGGGGGTCCCAGCGTCTCCCTCAAGGAGCCCCCCCCCATGCGGCTCCCCCCCCCCCCCCCCAGCTCCCGTCTCGCAAGTTCTCTCGGTGTGCCAGGCTAGGTGTACTTGGAGGCTGTCACTTGAAGTGTCGCAGGCTCGCTGGCTGGCAGGAGGGTCACGCGACAGACCCCCAGGTGATGTGGGTTGGCTGACTGAGAACACGCACACACACGCACTGACAGAGATCCCCACGCAGCCTACGTGACTTGTTTTGTGGAAAGTGCCGTGAGTGAGCACCTACGAAGGCCAGGACGGCGCACACACGTGGTGTGTGGTCTATCCTCGCGCCCAGCCGTCTTTGTCTCCCAGCTTTGTTTTTAGTCAAGCACGTGGAGGCACAGAAGCGGTGTAGGCGTCACGTGATGTTGACCGTGGCAGGAAGTTCGTAGCAAGGTGCGTTAACGACTGCACCACCGCTCCCCCCTCTCCTCCACGCACACACGCACACACGGTGCACAATTCATTAGCACTTAATGCAGGCGCATTCACAAGTGCACACGTTACTCACGTAACACACGTGTGCCCACACACACCACGTGTTCATGTGGTATCAGACTGCTCAAAAGCCTCATTGGTCAGTTCCAGCCCAGTGGGGGTCAGGGGCTTTTTTTGCCATGACCTCACCAAGCCGTGCCAAGAAATCACCGCTACGAACCCCTCCCCTCGATTGGTCGGCCTGGGCCAAAGGCTGCCCCCCCCCCCCCCCCCCCGTCATAATCTGCGGAAATCGCGTGCTGCATAGCGCGATACAAATTCATCCGCGACGGAAAGAAACGGCAATCGTGGCGCGGTTTTGCCCACACACACAACCGGGAACGGGAATGGTGGCGTTTCTTTGACGATCCGATTGCTGGGACTCAAACGGAACTTTGTTGAAGCGTTGATCGAGCGCGGATCGAGCACGGATCGAGCTGTCACATTTGTGCACACGCGGAGTTTTCACTCCAGGTGCGGGCCTGCAACGTGAGCGTTATTTATCGTTCATTCTCTCGCCGTTAATCCGTGCAGCAGAGAAGCTGTCCACCTCTTCCCCACCACCACCCCACCCCACCACCACGATGAAGCAACGATTGTTTTTGAGAGTGCAATTTTGCAAACAGCCGAAGAATTTCTCCATCATCCCTCCACCCCTCCCCTGGGGGGTGGGGGGGGGTAAAATCCAAGTGTCTCCCAGAGCTCTCCTCCGCTTGCTCGGCTTTGAGCCGGTCCGTGGAAATTCCACGTTCCCGTGGCTGGAGCCAGTCTGTTCAAGAGACATCTGCAATATGCATCGCTTCGAACGGTGGTGATGATGATGATAATGGCGATGAAGAAGATAATCGGGGCTTCATTTCTCACTCGATATTTTTTTTCCCCGGGTCGCTGGTAGACCGGGACATGAGGATGATGAGGAGGACGAGGTACCACGTGAAGAGCGCAGCCCACAGCCCACAGCGACAGAGGCACGATGGTGTGGTGTGTGCGCTGGGCGGGGAAAGATTTTCACTGGCTGAAATGAAGCGCCGCCGATGATGATGACGATGGTGATGATGATTATGATGATGATGGTGGCGATGATGATGATGATGGTGGTGACGATCGCGAGCGGAGCAAACCCCGACCAAGCAACGGAACTCGTAGCCTCCGGACGGCGCCACCACCTGGGCCGAACGACTTTGGTGGTGGTCCTTCCACGTTACTATGGCCGGGGAATGAAGCAGCTCCAGGTTGTGTGTGTGTGTGTTTGTGTGTATGTTTGTGTATAGTTATTTCGTTGGGTGCATCCTCCGGGCGGTGAAGGGGAGCAGAGTGGGACCCCCCCCCCCCCCCACTCGAAGTTGTTCAAGTCCAGGAATCCGCGTGGCTTGCATTCCGTGGATTTAGACGATGACGATGACGACGATGACGACGACGACGGTCGTGTGTTCTTCCATTCGTTACTTGAGTTGATTATTCGTGATTATGTTTTTGTACTCCGACTGAATAATGAACGCCGCACTTGCAATGCAGAGGTCGCCTCTTCTGTCCGATCTCCCGGCTCGGCAGCTGAAACAATGAGCAGGTTTCTTATACCCCCCCCCCCCCCCTCCGTGCCCCCACTCTCCCACCGCGTCTGTCTGGCCAGCAGTGTAAACGTGTTCGCCAGAGTACTGTGGGTCTCTGATCGGCAGGTCGCGTGTGATGGTGGTGGTGATGGTGGTGATGATGGTGATGGTGGTGGTGATGATGATGATGGTGGTGAAGTGTGGGTGCTGTTGTCTCGTTCGAGACGCCTCTCCAGAGCTCCCTCTCGAAGCCCCTCCCGCCAGCAGACGCCGCGTGGCAGCTGTTGCAGGGGCTGCGCTTGTACCCTTTGACGTGTCTCGTGCCAAAGCCAATCGTGCCCCTCGCTCGGACGGTGCGGCTCTATGGTGGTGTGGTGGAAATTCCACACTCCCGTGACGGAGCCCGGGGCTCTGCTGATTCCTCGCCAAGTTGTTACGCATTTTATCCGCCGACGCGGGCGATCGATGATTGGCTCCCGGGATTTCCTGGTGGCGCACGGTGTGACGATTTCCTGTCGATCCACTGCTGCTTGACAGCCTTCCGTACCTGTGTGGGATGTGGAGTTGGTGCGGGCGGGGTGGGGTGGGGGTTATTAACCATACTTCACCACGTTGGTCAGTGCGGGTTGATTGCGGGCGAGGGCCACGGGGGGGGGGGGGGGACATAGACTGAGCGCGGTGTAGTCCAACAATGTGATTTGCTGTACCGGAGGGGAGCGGTGGCGCAGTGGTTAGCGCGTTTGCGCTACGAACCGCCGGCGACCCGGGTTCGATTTCCGCCCGCTCACGGCCAACACCTGTGAGTGAGGATTATCCGAACCGGTCCCGGGCCTCCCTAGGTCGACTCGGCCACAAATGAGTACCTGGTGCGGTCGGGCGTGGTGCTGGCCACCCACCCCTTCGTGTGCCGTTCCGGCCTTCATAGGTGCTACTCGCTAACAACACTTGCCCCAACAGTCTGTTAAGGCTACTGGAGGATATTTGTATGTGTGTGTGTGTAGTGTGTGTGTGTGCGTANGTGGTGTGTGAATGGTGAGTGAATGGTGTATGTCGTGTGTGTGAATTGTGTGTGTGAATACACCACTGCCAACGACGGAGACCCTGAACTTCCAATACGTAGTTTGTTGTTATTTTATAAACTCGC
This sequence comes from Lethenteron camtschaticum, assembly GCA_018977245.1. Lineage (NCBI taxonomy): Eukaryota > Metazoa > Chordata > Hyperoartia > Petromyzontiformes > Petromyzontidae > Lethenteron > Lethenteron camtschaticum. Next base: position 4,924,251 of record MU249626.1, read on the forward strand.
GCGGTGCCGTTCCCCTGCTCGCACTGCAGGCGTGTGGGGGGGGGCTGTAGGGGGGAGGCGGATTAGTGGGGGGGTCTCGGTAGGGCCGGGTCCACTTTGAGTGAAGGTCGCGAGAGACGTTTGACCCTTGAACCCTTCCCCGTGACCCCCAACCCCATCCACTCACTCGCTGGCAAAACGGCCGAGACTTTCCGCCAATGTTGGAAAACAAAGTCGGAGCGGATACAACTGCCGCATAAACAACAACAATAAGCACAACAACAGCCACAACAATAACCACAACAACCACAACAATAACCACAACAACAACACAACAACAACAATAACCACAACAATAACCACAACAACAACAATAACCACAGCATCAACACCACAACAACCACAGCAATACCACTACAACAACCACAACAACAATAACCACAGCAACAACAACAACAACCACAACAACAATAACCACAACAACAACCACAACAAGAATAACCACACCACCACAACACAACACAACCACAACAACCACAACCACAATAATAACCACAACCACAAAACAAACCACAACAATGAGCGAGTTTCCCGACTGGCGCGCTCGCGACCTGTTTGCAGCAACCCGCGCGGAGCCAACTCCACGTTCCTGTGGCGGTCCCCTGTAGCAGCGGCGGCAACAACAACAACAATCACCATTGTTGTTGATGCTGGAATAAACACGATGTTTCGCCGGATAACAATCAGTAGACCTGCTGCCAACAGGCGAACGAATCTTGTGTGTAAGAGGGGGAGCGAATCTTGTCGATGACTCCGTGTGCCAAACCACCCCCGCGATGCCAAAACCTCCACGGTGCCAAGCCGGGGGGGGGGGGTCCACCTCTAAGTGGCACACAAAGCCCCTGNACCCCCCCCCCCCCACGAGGGAATGATCCGATTATGCGTTCTCGCGGGCTGTTGTGATGTGCAGAGTAACCACGGACGTGATGCGGATGTTGTGATTGTGCGTTTGCTCATTTTGTCATCGATATGCCATTGCGTGTGTCTGTGTGTGTATATAGGGGAGCGGTGGTGTAGCGGTTAGCGTACGAACCTGGCGACCCGAGTTCGATTCCCGCTCACGGCCAACGCCGGTGATGATTATCTGAACCGGTCCTGTGACCTCCACTAGGTCGACTCGGCCTCGAATGAATACCTGGTGCGGTGTGTAAACATCGCCACTGGGAGACAAAGGCGGCCGGGCGTGGTTTTGGCCACCCACCCTGTGCCGTGCCGGCCTTCATAGGTGCTCGCTAACAGCACTTTCCCGACAGTCTGTGAGAGGCTACACGGGGATCTTTGTATATATATATGCTGTCAAACGCATCATCATCAGAAGCAGCGGCGTCATCGATAGTATCAAGATAATCAGTAGCAGCATCAGATGATGAAACAGGCGGCATAATCGTTAGCGGTGTAGAAACCAGCAGCATCATCATCACGAGCACTATCAGCATTGTTAGTAGCAGCGACATCGTCACGGCACCACCACCACCACGATCAGGAACAACATCGTCATCATCGTCGTCAGTCGATGTTGACGTCACTTGCGCCATTCGCTTCTCCTGCCAACCCCCGTGCCATGCTGGACATTCCACGTTACTGTGACGGTGCCACTCAAAGACGCACAGCACAAAGAGCGACGTTTCCCCCACCCCTAACCACCCCCGCTCCCCCGGCCCCTCCCCCGGTCCCCACTCCATCACGGATAAGAGGAATTCCTCTGAGCGTTGATTACGCAACCCGTGACGTCAGCAGCGCAGCAGCGCAGCGGAAGAAACCCCTTTGCTCCGCATGAAGCCCACATCGCAAGCTCGCTGCTGCTGCTGCTGTTGTTGTACCCATCCCGTCAGCCGCACGGCCTCTCGGGAGTGAACACCTGCGCTAGCATTGCTCCACGCGAGCCCCACTCTCATTGCTGCTGCTGATGATGATGGTGTTGGAGAGCAAATCTACAACATTTACAATCCGACGTTTCGCCAGTGATCACAACTAGCATCATCAGGCGGACAGACAAAATAATAAAAAAACTTTATTGATATTGGTCGCGAAAGACTACGTGTTAAACTGAAGCATATTGTTTATTAATGTGGAGATAACTTTAGAAAGAAAACGAGAGATATAATGTAACCATCACGTATATATTATGTACATATATTCTTATACCAAAAGATAATGCGTCGGCGTGTGTCTCTTTAGCCATCGCTAAAGAGTTGTGGGGGGGGGGAGTGTCACCTGCCCCCCCCCCTTTCGCACAAACACCGCTGTTTACGTCACACCGGTCGGTGGACATTCCACGTTGCCGTGGCCGGGGCCAAGTGCACACGGGTTAAGCTCCGGTCGAGGCGGGAGCGGGCGAGGGGGGGGGGGAGTTGGGGGCCTGTGCTCATTCATTCGTTCATCCGCTCATTCACTCATTCGGTCACGCGTTCTGTCGAGTACACGTGAATTCATTCACCCCACGCACTCGTGAAACCAATCGGTGCCATCAATTCACTCGTAGGCTCGTTCATTAATTCATTCGCTTATTCGCCGCAAGTTGTCGTTCACTCATTCATTCATTCACTCGGCAACTGGCCCATTCGTCCATTCGCTTTTCACTCGCCATCCATCAGATGCCAAATCCGCTGTTTTCATTCGCGAACGTATTCGCTCGTCGGTGTGCGCGCGTGAGAGAGTCGAGGTTGTGTGTGAGTCGAGATTGTGAGAGAGTCGAGGTTGTGTGTGAGAGTCGAGATTGTGTGTGAGAGTCGAGATTGTGGGTGAGAGTCGAGTTGTGTGTGAGTCGAGAGTGTGTGTGTGAGAGTCGAGATTGTGTGAGTCGAGATTGTGAGAGAGTCGAGATTGTGAGAGAGTCGAGATTGTGAGAGAGTCGAGTTGGAGTCGAGATTGTGTGTGAGTCGAGTTGTGTGTGAGTCGAGATTGTGAGAGAGTCGAGTTGTGAGAGAGTCGAGATGTATGGAGTCGAGTTGTGTGTGAGTCGAGGTTGTGAGAGTCGAGATGGGTGTGTGAGTCGAGATGGGTGTGTGAGAGAGTCGAGGTTGTGTGCGAGAGAGTCGAGATTGTCGAGGTTGTGTTAGAGTCGAGGTTGTGTGTGAGAGAGTCGAGATTACCCTTTAAAGAGTTTCAAACAAAATAAGTAACGAAAAAGTAATCTCCGCCAGCGGTGTTCCCCAAAGTAACGCGATCGATCAAGGATTACGTTCGATGGCTTCGTTGTGCGTGCCGGCCAGAGCGTGTGTGCGGGAGGTTGTTCGGCGCCTTCCGTAACAACAACAACAACAGCTCTTGAGTGTATCCTTGGTTGTTTCGTTAAAGTCACGTCGATATAAAATAAAAGAAAAGTAAAAAAATAACAAAATTAAATAACGTAGAAATTTAAAGAAAAATAACTTGAAAATAATCAAAGGTTAAATAAACCCACGACGTTTGATCGAAACACAAGCGGTCGAAAAGTCGTGGAGTTTTTTTCTTTTATTATTTACATTTATTATTTTTAATTTGTATTTAATTGTATTATTATTTTAATGTGTATTTTGTATCTACGTGACTTTACCGAAAGAACAAAGAATATAAATTCCTGCGGTCACGAAAAGTTTTGAAGTCAAAATGTAACTCTTGAGCAGCCTTTACAAAGAAACGAACGTGCAATTGGCGACGTTTCGGGCAAACGGCCCTCGTTTATTCGGGGAACAGGGGCCCAACGCTGCTCGAACCGCCGCCGGACTCACCGAGGGTGAATCAAGGACGACGCTAACGCTTCTGAGATGTTTGCAACACCTGGAGATGATTCCAGGCAACGCGTTGACAATGATGGCGAACAAGTTGGAGACTTTTTGAAGCTATTAAGATGACATTTGTTTTAATGTTGCTGTGTATTATCCGTTATTTTTCCATTAAAAACTATAGTTTTTTTATGTAAGCACCCTGTGTATATTCTTGGTTCTTTCGGTAAAGTCACGTAGATAAAAAAAATTTAAAATAAAAATATAAATTAAAATTAAAAATGAAAGCAAAAAAACACGACGTTTCCATCTAAGTGACTTTACCGAAAGAACCAAGAATATGAATTCTGCAGTCACGAAAAAGTTTCAAGTCAAAATTTCACCCCGTATATGTTTGTTCTTCGAAGGCTACACAGGGTGGTGTCGTTGTTGTTGACACGGACCATGTTGTTGTTGTTTGTACAGTACCTGTGCACCACTGCCAACGCAGCAGGCAATCCAAGCAAGCAGCGGCAGCAGCTGCAATCACCAAATAATTGTGCGCTATGAAGAAAGGCCTTGGCCCCGAAACGTCGCCTGTTGTGTGTTGTGTTTATTATTATTTTGAGGCCACAGTGTTATTGACGAAATGTGTCGACTTAGATTCGGTTAGTTCCGCAGTTAACGCCAACGCGTTACTCAAATCCCACTCGGTTTCTTTTTTATACAACGTTTACAGAGCATCGGGGATGAATGTCATCATTACAAAGTCGTCGACCCGTTACAAACGCGGGCAAAATAGGCCGTAACCCACCAGGATTACTGCGATGTGCGCGTGGGGGAGTAATCCGATTACATCGGCGCGTTACGTTGCATTGTACATACATATATACAGTATCCACGTTGTTGTTGTTTTTTTACATATATAATATATGACAAACGATTATAATTACTGTTGAAATAACGATGGCTATACAATATGAAACGTTCACATATTATCCACACGCGTGTCCTGTGTATACTGACTGTGGAGGCGTATGTAGATGTCTATGTTTTACTACGGTTGCGGTGATGATGATGATGAAGGTGGTGGTGATGATGATGGTGGTTACCCCCTCGCCTCTGTTTATATCATGCAGTAACACGTGTGCTCGTCACATGTGGTTGTCACGTTACGCGACGCTGTTTATCAAATAAAGAGCAATATTTTTAAATCGTGGTTTGCCGTTTTCAGTGTGGCCGTGATCGTCATCACTACTACAATCGCCGCAATCGTCAATACAATCGTCGTCACCACGATCGTCATTGCAATCATCACCAAAAACAAAGACAAAGATCCCCGTATAGCCTTAACACTGTTGGGGCAAGTGCTGTTCGGGGCAACTATGAAAGTCTAAACGGTACACGAGGGGTGGTAGCCAGCACCATGCCGACCGCCTTTGTCTCCCCAGTGGCGATGTTTACACACCACACCAGGTACTCATCTGAGGCTGAGTCGACCTAGAGGAGGGCCCAGAACCGGTTCAAATAATCGTCACCGGCGTTTGGCCGTGAACGGGAATCGAACACGGGTCGTCGGGTTCGTAGCGCAGCGCGCTGACCACTCACCACCGCTCCCTACTGCCATCGTCATCGTCATCACCGTCATCGCCAACACGGTCAATATAATCGTGGTCATCATCAGCGCCAGCAACAACAACAAACCAAGCGAACAGCTCGTCTCCTCCACGGATCGTCTGTCGCTCCACACGAGGAAAATAAATGTTCACATCTCATCAGCCCCACGGGACCCCCACCCACCCACCCCTGCTTCCTCCTGGGAGCGCATCGTTCCAGCGCCGTTGTTTCAAACAGCATCAGAACTCTGGACCGGCCTCAAACATTCAGCGTCTCATATTAATAGGTTTTTACCCTTTAAACTGGTACAAAACTGACACCTTTATACAAGGCATCATGTTTGCAATAACCACAACACAAGTAGTCAAAATGCAAACAAAAATAAGAAACAACTCTGATAATCATAATATGCACTGTCAACTTCAAGGACAGTGCATATTATTATCATTATCAGAGTTGTTTTTTTTTGCATTTTGACTACTTGTGTTGTGGTTATTGCAAACATGATGCCTTGGATAAAGGTGTCAGTTTTGTACCAGTTTAAAGGGTAAAAACCTACTACTATATTTTGCCACTGGTAAAGGAGGTCTCATAGTATTCAGCGTCTCGTCAAGCAGAGCGGGTATGAGGCAGCAGCAGCAGCGAGGGTTGATGGGTCACACGTGCACGCTGTGAGCCCTGACGACCCCACGGCTCGTCCGTGGGAATGCGTCGCAGCAAATCAAAAGCCCTGTGGACTCACCAATGTCTGCCATACGCGTGCGGGCAACACGCGTTTACCCCATCGCGCGCGTGACTTTGCTCCACGCGATCCCGTTTTGCTCCCACGTGTATAGAAGCAAACACTCGTTAATAGGTTTAAAACACCGTCATATGTAGAGGACCGCAGAACTCGGGGAAATTGTTGGTAGGGCCGGCTACTGGCTGCATGGCTGCTGCTACCTTCCCGCTCGTCTGTAGTTCCTCCTCCTGGAGCCTCTGAGTCGTCCTCTCTCTCCATTTTCTATCTCTCCGAGTCGTCCTCTCTCTCTCCTGAGTCGTTCTCTCTCTCTGAGTCATCCACTCTCTCTCTGAGTCGTCCTCTCTCTCCTTTTTTAAACGCTTTATGTAACCCTCGCTCTCTCTCTCGCTCGTTCTGTCGCTCTCTCTCGTCCTCTCTCTCTGAGCCGCCCCCCTCGCAGTCCGACGGCCTCCGACGGGTAGCTCATAACTGCATGCAGAGCTCCCCGTCACCTGCCACCGAGCACACGGCCTCCTCCATCGCCCACTGCTCCTTGAAGGCCGGCACGGCGTGAGTCACCAGCCGCGCATGGCGGAACTCCAGCCCACACACCCTGGGGCTCCGACCAGAGCACGGAAGATGCCCCAGGCTGCTGGCCGGACGTTTCCCCTCCAGGGCCACCTTCCTCGCCCTGTGCACGGCGAGCTTGGCGTAGCCGACAAGCACGTTGACCAGCCCCTGAAGATGTTGGGTCCGTCGCCCTTTTGGTATCCAAAGATGAGGACCGTCAGGGAGAAGTGGAGGCTGAACTTTAGGAGGATGTTTCTCAGGACCTTGAACAGCGAGTCCAGGCTCTTGCACTCCACGTATTGGTGCGCCACCGTCTCCACTTTCGCAGAACCGGCCTCTCTCTGAGTCGTTCTCTCTCTCTCTGAGTCGTCCTCCCTCACTCACTCTCTCTGAGCCGCCCTCTCTCCCGCACGGCGTCTGGTTACGAGTCGACATCGTGGCGGCGACGACGCTTTAGCCGGGCTCATGCTGCCCTCTAGCGCGACTGCCTCCGCCGGGTTCACCAACTCGGCCCACGGTGCCTGGAGTGAGCGGGTGNGGTGTGGGGGGGTTCGCNCAACGCTTTTTAATCCTTTACCCTTGCNTGCTTGCCGCACGACCGGCAAACGGGTACCCCTTCCCGACCCGTAGCTGACTTCAGACCGTGTGGGTTATCGGTTCCTAATTTCGACTTTGGGAAATCACTAACAAACTTTCCTAACCGTTATAAGAAAACATGACATATAAAATCATACAAAAACTGAAATATAGCCTTACGCTTTCCTTATATTTATAAAATACCTGATATGTAAACTCTTATCAAGCAGATGAAAAATTACGCACGCGGAACGCGCGGTACATTTTTACCTCGTTCGTGTATCCGCCGATTGTTTGTCTGGCCACACTTCCGTTCACCCCCCTCCCCCACCCCTTCACGGGAATGTCTCGCCGAGTGTCGTGGCTCTCCCCTGCTACGAGGCTCCCGGCCGAGACGTCGCTCTCGATGCGGGGGCCGTGGGGGGCGTGGGGTCGTGGGGCCGTGGGGGTCGTGGGGGCGACAATCTTCCGTTGAGGGATTTGGCGGCGTCGCTTTGGCTCTCGGTTTGACTTTTGGCTTGTTGCTAAACAACAAAAAACAAGCCGCACCTTACCATAATAATAATAAAAAGGGGCCTGTCCTGGCCCATCCCCCCCCCCCTCAACCAGTATATATACGGGGTAGTAGCTCTTGGAATCTCTCATTTACTTGATACAGCGAGCGTGCTGTGACGGTTCCACCTGAAGACGGAACTTGTGTTTAATCGTGATTTTATTTTACTTTTATTAATTTTAATTTTTACCTACGTGACTTTACCGAAAAAACCTAAGAATAACAAAAAACAATTAAAAAAAATCAAATGTTTGGCACCGTGATCCAGGGGCACATTGCCTCCTCTCTTGCGAATGACCTCGCTGGACCCCTTTGGCATTGTTCAGCTCCAAACACCGCCCGCAGTTCAAATCCCTGTGACCTCCATGGCAGGAGCTTGGGGAGGTCTCCATCCAGCAGTGGATTAACCATGGCTGCTGCTGCTGCTAATGATGATGATGACCATCATCATCATCGTGCTGGCGAACCGAGAGGAACAAAGCGGACGTCCAGAAGAAACGCCACTTTGGAAATCTCAAACAATCAACGCCGTGGCTCCGACATTCCACGTCCCTTGTGAAATGTGGCAACGTCAAAGACGCGGCCACGGAAGTGTGATTCCGGCCACGCTGTGGACCGTGTGGGTTGGTAAACTCGGTGTGGTCTGCGCTCAATCTTGATTTGAAGCTTTTGTGACTGCAGGAATCCATCCTCTTTGGTTCTTTCGGTAAAGTCACGTGGGTAGAAAAAAAAGAAATCACGACGTTTCGGGCGCAACACACACAAGGTCCGTCATCGTTCAACGGAGGAGGAAGATCGACACGACACGAACTCTCCCTCCCTCTCTCTCTGCTGCTGCTGAAGCCCTCCCGTCGTAGCCAGCAACAGCAGCAGCAGACCTCCGTCATTGACATCGAGCTACTAAACCACATCGCCATATGCAAGGAGAAGACGGAGGTTCCATGCAAAGTGACTCATACATATGCAGAGACCGGTAGAGACCCCGTAGATGTACATCGTAGACAAGCCACGTGAGTGCGCCTGTGGCAACGCAACCTCAACTGTGGACCCACACAGTAAACCCACAGCGATCTGCGCTTCTTCTTCAACGCAGGAGGAGGGGAACAGCGACACGACACGAACTCTCTCTTCCTCCCTCTCTGCCCTCCCGTCATGGGCAGCAGCAGCAGCAGCAGACCTCCATCATTGGCATCTTTAGCTCTTGTTGCCGTATTGGGGCCGTCCATAAATGACGTCACGCACCTGTGGGGGGGGTCAGACATTTGTGACGATGTGTGACGGGAGGGGAGGTGTTTGAGAAATGTGACGTCACATGGAAATGCGCAACTTGAAATAAATATAGACAACACGTTCTACTTAATTAAATATACTTTTTGATGTTTCTCCTACAACATCAGTGCAGCGCCACATTAAATACGCACTATAATGACAATAGTTTAAAGCCATTTGAAGCATGTTTTATTTGGGGGGGGGGGGTCTGACTTGAGTGGCTTAAAATAAAATAAAATGTTTCGCTCCGGATGACCGCTGCAAAGTATGATCTGTGTTTTGATTTAGTGTGCTGATCTTAAAGGTGCATTTAATATTTTTGATACTCTTTCTGATGCTCCTGCTGTTGTGGAGTGACTCATGCAGCCAGCTTTGGCTGCAGAGTTTGGTGGTACATGTTGTTTATGTCGTTTATTGTGAAAATTCGGTCACAGTTCCTATGATCACTGTTACATTGCTTTTATGGCTTTATTTTGGAGAGATCGAAAAGTTTTTGGTTTGGCCATGTTTGTTTGTTGTAGTACGGAGTTAGAATGATGGCCTTAATTTAAGTTGTCTTGTGGTCGTTGTTGTTTGACTTGCATCCAACTGGTGTTCGGTGCTTTTTCTGAAATATGTAGCTGTTTTTTCCTGGTGACATAGTCACATAGTCACTTTAAGATGTTTTCTTGTTAATGTTTTTATCTTTTGTTTGTTGCGGTTGCACCCGATTCAAGAGCCGAATGGCTCACAGGGCTATACCAAATAAATGAAACTGAAAACTTTTGTGAGGGGGGGGATAAAAAAATCGTCCAAAATCGCGTGACGTCATTTATGGACGGCCCCTTACTGCTGCTGCTGCCACCACGCGCCACGGATGGCCGTGACGGTGCTGATTCGTGCACCAGCACCCCAGCAGAGGGCGCGCTTGGCCAGAGGGTGAGTGGCAGTGGACCGACAATGTTCCCGCGGGAAAAGAAACAACCCCACAGAACAAAAGCAGAAGCCGTCTTGCCACAAGAGGGCGGCCGCACACCAGCCAATCAGCGTGACGCCTGCCTTGCAGCCCTGACCCGAACCAATACGTAGGGAACTAATACAAATTAACCCGTAAAAACAAAGTTTTCACTATAAATTCTTCATATGCGTGGCATCGGTTTTATTTTATTATTCATTTCTATTTTTCTTGAGTAAGAGTTTCATTTTTATCACATTGGTATTTTAAATTAAATATAAGGAAAGTCGTATATAAGGATTATAAGGTTTTCAGTTTTTGTATGATTGTTTATATTGTAAANTTTTGTTGTTTTCTTGAATAATTTTCTGTGTTTAGGAAAATATATGATTGTGTTAGTGAAANTTTTTTTTCCTAAAAAGTGGAAAATTTTGGGAAAAAATTTTCACGAAAATAAATTGTCACGCACAACGAGTCTGTGTGCAAAATGTCAGCTCGATTGGATCACGGGAAGTGGGTTAAAAAACGACCGAAAGATTTGCACGTCGTAAGCGCGCAAGCAAGTGAACTTAATATAAAGGATTTATAAAATATAGTGTTTCGTGATAGCGCGTTCGCACCGGTGCACAGACACACACACAGCAAAACAACTCAACGCCATCGGCGATAATAGAACAAAGTGGTCTTGGAGGGAATGCGTACATATCAGGCGACGTTTCGGGCAATGGACCTTCTTCACAGCACATAGAGAGACCAGAGTAGTAGAGTGAGACATATCTATATCTAACAAAGAGAGTCCTTGACTCCTTTGCCCTATAAAACATCTGTCGATAAAGCCTCGCGTTCTTGACACTTGCGTTGAAGAAATTACACTAAAGTTAAGATGCGTAGAAAGAAGAACAAGAACACACTCGCGTTCGTTTATGCGGAGGGACGGACACGGCACGGAGAGTTGAATTGTCTGTTTGGCTGATCCGTTACCANCCCGAGCGCAATCGCCTCTGACCAACCTCGTACCTGTCACCCAATATAACGGTCAACACACTTTTCTCAAGTAATTTTGGGGTGCTGATTCCAAATCTGGCATAACATATTTTTGTCTATCAATCAGGTTTTTGAATCATATTGCATTTTAAAAAAACTGCAGATAAAAATATTAAATAAATGTGGATATTTACATAAAATTATATTTAAACACACTATCATAAAAATACAGCACCATATTTTAACACTAAAGCAGATGACGAACAACTTGCAATCATAAGTGCAGAGGTAATTTCGGGTAAAATCAATGAAAATGGGGTAGCCGATGCATAAAAATGAGTGTGATAGAGCAAATCTGAGATCAGATTTCGAATCAGCACCCTGAAATTAGTCTATATTTTCCGGATGTCAGCCCCGGACAGCTCCAGCTGCAATAAAGCCTCGATCCGGTCCTGTGCCTCCCAGGGTCGACTCAGGCTTAAATGAATATGTACCAGGTGCGGTGCGTACATAGCACTGGGGAGACAAAGGCGGCCAGGAGTGCGTGTTTCGGCAAGACCGCCCTCTCGCCTCGCGCGCCGTTCTGACCTTCATGAGCGATCACCGAAGGCACTCTCCCAAAAGTCTGTGTGCCTATACGGGGATCTTTGTATTTGTAGTCTGTGTTTATACAAAGCCAGTAAATCACCCCTCGCGGGGCCAAGCGGAATTTAAACAGTCAGGGCCGCCTTTGTCACTCCCCTCCATCATCCCTCTCCTCCAACACCCTACATCCCTCCTCTTACTCCTCTAGGCCGGGTGCTCAACGCGGATTGTCTTTGAAGGTGACATGAACCCAAGGGTATTCTCCACGTGAGTCTGTGGGTCTCTATGTGAGTCTGTGGGTTTCCGTGTGAGTCTGTGGGTCTCTGTGTTTGTGGGTCTCCGTGTTAATCTGTGGGTATCTCTGTATGAGTCTCTTTTTGAGTCTGTGGGTCTCTGTGTGAGTCTGTGGGTCTCTGAGTTTGTGGGTTTCTATGTGAGGCTATGGGTCTCTACGTGAGTCTGTGGGTCACTATGTGAGTCTGTGGGTCTCTATGTGAGTCTGTGGGTCTCTGTATTTCTGGGTCTCTATGTGAATGTGTGGGTCTCTATGTAAGTCTTTGGGCCTCTATTAAATTTCAAATCATCGGTGACCTTGGCTGAGATCATCAACTCACCACTGCAGCGGCTGCAACTCGGAGTGGAACCAAACATCTCAGCGGTACCGCCGCAACATTCTGACCTCTACGCCACACCCGGTCATTTCCTCTCTCTCGGTCTCCATCACAGCACGATCCACCAATCCCCTACCACCCCTAGCTCTCCAACCCCCCCCCCCTCCAGCGCCCGTCTCTCAAATCCCCATGGGGCGATATGAGAGACGCGAGCGACGTGAAATAATCCCGGGGGGGGAGGGGATTAGGGCAGTGGCCGGATGAACCCCTGGGTGGGCTGTGAGTTCTAGATTTGAAGCTTTCGTGACTGCAAGGATTCATACTCTTAGGTTTTTCGGTAAAGTCACGTAGGTAAAAATTAAAATTAATTAAAGTACTTGATAAGTCTTGTTCTTGGTTCTTTTGGTAAAGTCACATAGAATGGAAATAATAAAATGATAAAAATAAAACGTAATAAAATAATTCTCACGACGTTTCAGCCACAACGCAAGCAGCCGTCCTCAGGCGAAGACCAGGTCCATTCTACGTTACTTTACCGAAAGAACCAAGAAGATGAATACTTGATATGTACTTGATACAGCAATCGTGCTGTGACGTTCCACCTGAAGACGGAAGCTTGTGTTGCCTCCGAAACGTCGTGATTTTTTTATTTACTTTTATTATTTTAATTTTATTTTTTACCTACGTGACTTTACCGAAAAAACCTAAGATATGTGGCTGTGAGTGCTGAGTGGAATCTCACTCGAGATGCCCACGCCGCTGTCCGCTCGCTTGCGCATCTCAAACCCCGACAACCGGGGGGGGGGTGGGGGGGGGCTTCTCGCCACGCGCGCTGACTCGCTAAAGCCCCCCCCACCCGTGGATCTCGTGGCCAAACGGTGGCGCTTTGACGCCAGGATTAGCCGTCATTGGCTGGCGTGTGCGGTTTGTATAACAATATACGGGAATAGTGACCAACGGTGTTTGCGTGATGCTGCGTGATGATGCGGGGAGCGGTGGCGCAGCGGTCAGCGCTATGCCGCGCTACGAACCCCGGCCACCCGAGTTCGATTCCCGCTCACGGACAACGCCGGTGATAGCGATTATATTTCTGGACCGGTCCTGGGAACTCCCCGAGGTCGACTCAGCCTCAAATGAGTGCCTGGTGCGGTGCCTAAACATCGCTACTGTGTACGTGGCGACTTTCAACAGGTGCTCGCAAACAGCACTTGCCCCACAAGCCAGTGAAGGGGCTACACGGGGGATCTTTGTCCTTGTCTGTCTGTGTGCAATGTGTGTGTGGGGAGCGGTGGTGCAACGGTTAGCGCTACGCCGCGCTACGAACCCGGCGACCCGAGTTCGATTCCCGCTCACGGCCAACACCGCCGGGCGACGATTATCTGAACCGGTCCTGAGAACTCCCCTAGGTCGGCTCAACCTCAAATGAGTACCTAGTGCGGTGTGTAGTAAACATCGCCACTGGAGAGACAAAGGCGGCCGGGCGTGTCGCTGGCCACCTACGCCCTCCTCGCGTGCCGTTCCGGCCTTCATAGGTTGCTGCTCGCTCAGCAGCACTTGCCCCAACAGGTCGCGTTCGAGGCTACACGGGGGGCCTTTGTCTTTGCGCACGAATAGAGAAGCCGCCTGCACTGAGATCGCCCATCGCAGTCATCTTCACGTCACCACCGTTGTGAGTCAGCGAGCACAAATGTGGCCATTGTGAATCTCTCCCCGTTGGCACGCGCCACTGACATTCGACTGCGAGGCCGATCCAATGCCGACTTTTTTATTTATTCATTTCTTCCTTCTAATTACTACTATAAGTAATATTTTTTTTTACTTAAAAAAAAAACACGCTTTTATTAAATGTACTATCATCTTCTTGGTTCTTTCGGTAAAGTCACGTAGAAGGGAAATAATCAAATAATAAAAATAAAACATGATAAAATAATTCTCACGACGTTTCGGCCACGACGCAAGCAGCCGTCCTCAGGTGATGAACAGGTCTGTCGGGAAGACAGCATCTGAATGGGCACCACCAGGCTTGGCAGCGTATATTTAAGCTGGGTTGGAGGAGGGAAGGGGCGCCTTGACAAAGGAATTTGCATATCAAGAGGAATTTAGCATATTTACGGGATGTACTAGTAATGGCAGAACTCCACGAAGTGAGCCCGAAGCTTGCCATAACGTGAGGGGCCGTGGCCAATTACAGCCAACGTTAGTTGAGCGTGGACAATTAGACCCAAGCCGAAACATAACATATAAAAAATAATTTTTTTTTTATGATATAATATAGTATTGTCATCAGTATGACATAAGTATACCAAGTTTGCAGTCGATACCACATTGGGAAGTGGTTTAAAATTGAGTTACAAGATTTGAGGATACGACAACAACAACAGAGTGAGTTAAATGAAAGGTGTAACAATAATAGCCCAGAAATGTGTGTAACGCGCGTGACGTCACTCCACATGCCACCCCCACCCCCGTAATTAATAATAAAATAATCATGAGCGTGTGAATTTCTACACTCACGCGGAAGAAGGTGGAGTGGAAAGATTTATTTTTTAAGCAAAGTCGCTTCAAATATAACGACGTTTCTTTCCAGAAAGTGACGGTCAAAAACAAATCTACGCAGCACAGTACGTGACGTCACCGCAAAAGAGCCCCCCCCCCCCCCTCAGTAATTACTATGATAAGCAAGACATTTTTTTAACGCAAATCCACTTTAAATTTGACGTCGTGTCTTTATTGAAAGCTGCTAAAATAAATAACTCTACGCGGACGTTTCTTTACGTAAATACTACAGCTTCCGTCCCAGGACGGGCAAAAGGCTAGTTCATAACAATAGATTTTATAACTTTTGGATGGTGGACGTGGTGATTGTTTGACCATACTTCACCACAATGGTCAGCGCATGTTGTTGTTGTTGTTGAAGTGACCAATACGTGCCCAGGAACCAGTTCAGTGTACCGCTGATGATGGCCGTTGGCCGCGGCCGGGAATCGAACTCAGGTGGCCATGATAGGACCGCAGAGCTTGGGAAATAATTCTGGCACCTCGCTGCGTGGCAGCAGCTGCTGCCTCCCCGCTCACCTGTGGCTCCTCCTCCTGGCGCCACTGAGTCGTCCTCTCTCTCTGAGTCGTTCTCTCTGAGTCGTTCTCTCTCTCTGAGTCGTCCTCTCTCTCTGAGTCGTCCTCTCTCTCTCTGAGTCGTTCTCTCTCAGTCGTCCTCTCTCTCTCTCAGTCGTCCCTCTCTGTCTCTTCTCTCTGAGTCGCTCTCTCTCTGCGCGTCCTCTCTCTCTCTGAGTCGTCCTCTCTCTCTGAGTCGTCCTCTCTCTTGAGTGGCCCTCTCTCTCTGAGTCGTCTCTCTCTGAGTCGTCCTCTTTCTCTCTGAGTCGTCCTCTCTCTCTCAGTCGTCCCTCTCCCTCTCTCTTTCTCTCTGAGTCGTCCTCTCTCTGAGTCGTCTCTCTCTCTGCGCGTCCTCTCTCTCTCTCTCTGAGTCGTCCTCTCTCTCTGAGTCGTCCTCTCTCTCTCTGAGTCGTGCTCTCTCTGGCCAAACATTCTTCTCTATCTGTCTATACGAGGGCGATGAGCGGACACGGTGTAGCGGCAGCACGCTGAAAGCTGAGATTGTTATCATAATTAATATCACCGTTCCTCTTCCCCACGAAGCAATACTTATTTTATCGACCCGAGGATCAAGAGATGATGGGCTGAGCCGATTGAACCCCAAACCGGGATTTGAACTCTCAACCTTTCCCGATGGCGAGCCGCTCGCTCGAGCCCCGATAATGCGCCCGTAAAGGCGGCGCAAATTGCCACCAAACGCGGATAATCTCCCCGCGGGCTATGCACATCACACCGCCAGATCCACTGCGCCCTGGACAGTGACCCGCTCCGTAAATGTTTGGTAATAAATAAATAGACAACAACAGCAACAGCAGCATGCGCCCGTGGTGTAGCGCTCGTCAAGGCACCCCGCTTGCAATCGATCCGATGGGTCGCCGCCCACAATCGCAATCGATCTTCCGGCGGGCGTGGTGAGTGATCGATCTGCCGGCGTGGTGAGTGATCGTGTCGATGTTGGGCCTCGGTCGGGACTCGAACTCAGATCGCGGTCGGTCGTGTGATGGACGGGGCCGCCGCGTCCCGCAGCGAGTAAAACACGCGAGAGGGGAACTTCTGTGGTTGTTGTTGTTGTTGATGTTGTTGATGTTGTTGTTGATGTTGTTGTTTGTTGTTGATGTTGTTGATGTTGTTGATGTTGTTGTTGATGTGGTTGTTGATGTTTGTTGTTGATGTTGTTGTTGTTATTGATGTTGTTGTTGTTGTTGTTGTTGTTGATGATTTTGATTAGATGATGTTGTTGTGTNGATGTTGTTGTTGTTGTTGTTGATGTTGTTGTTGTTGGGTTCGCGCGGAGCTTTCTGGAGAGGCTCGCTGCCACGAGCGGCATCAGTCAGCACCCTGATGGGTCGACTCGAGGGACACAAATTCTGGAGTCCAAACACGGCCCCCCCCTATCCCCCACCCTCTCCATCCCCCCCCCACCTCCTTCCACCCCTACCCCTTTGCCCCCCATCCCCACCCTCCCCATTTANCCCCCCTCCTTCCACTCTATCCCTTTGCCCCCCCCCATCCCCCACCCTCCCAATTTACCCCCCCCACCTTCCACCTCTATCCCTTTGCCCCCTACCCCCACGTCTTGGCAGACCACTAAACATCAAGCGTGGTCATTGTCTTTGCCCGGCGGCGTCAGCGGCGTCAGTGGCGGTGGCTTCGCTGCACGTGGCTTATAATGCGGCGCAGTGCGGGCAGCAGCGAGGGTTGGTGGTTCACACACAGACACACACACAGACACACACAGACACACACAGACACAGACACACACACACAGAGACAGACACAAACAGATGATGATGATGACGAGGATGTTGCGAGACTCCCTTCCCGCTGTGCGTCGAGGAGGAGGAGCCCGTACCTTGTGCCCTGACAGGTGAAGGCGGTAACAGTCAAAACACGTGGGCTCCCACGTGTTCCGTCCGCACGGGATTGAGCGTTGCCCGTCGCGCGCGTTGGGTTTTCTCCGGGTGCTCGGTTTATTCCCGCAGGCAAACACTCATTATTGGCCGATACCACCTCAATGTATAGAGGATCGCAGAGCTTGGGCAATTGTTGTTGCTGATGCTGCTGCGTTCCCGCTCGTCCGAGTCGTTCTCTCTCTTCGAGAATCAGCGAGCACCGCCGTTCTGCGTTACGGGTCGCGCTTACGATAGGTAACGTCTCTCCGTATTACACTCGGGTTGTCAAAATCGACTCTCTCTCTCTATTTTATTATTATTTTTGTTCCATACCGGGTCACCGCATGGAGAGAAAACAAACATCTGGCTCCTGGTTTCCCAGTGGTGGCGTAGCGGTGAGCGCACCACACATGCCACCCAGAGTAAGACCAGTTCGATTCCATGGCAGTTAAAAACAATGGGGTTTCGTTTCGATTTAAAGCTTTCGTGACTGCAGGGATTCATCTTCTTGGTTCTTTCGGTAAAGTCACGTAGAAGGGAAATAATAAAAATAAAACGTAATAAAATATTTCTCACGACGTTTCGGCTACAACGCAAGCAGCCGTCCTCAGGTGAAACCAGGTCTGTCGGGTGGTGTTTCATTCAGACGCTGTCTCCCCGACAGACTTGGTCTTCACCTGAGGACGGCTGCTTGCGTTGTGGCCGAAACGTCGTGATAATTATTTTATGTTTATTTTTATTATTTTATTATTTCCTTCTACGTGACTTTACCGAAAGAACCAAGAAAATGTTCGCTTGTATAGCGCAGTCAGCTCTTAAACCCGTGGAAACCGTAACCGGCAAATCGATTTCAAAACGGTTACCGTTTATTGGTTAAGGGTGACAACCCTTTTATAAAGGGCGAGTGTTAGTCCACGCAGCTTCAAACAAGTTCCTGTAAGGTGTGTAACATTTCACTAGGAAGACAAAGACGGCCTGTGCTCGTCACGTATCACCTCGTCGTGTCGATGCTCANAGGTGCTGGTGTTGGATGGAGGTGCGCGTATTTGAGTGTGCTCTGGTGATGATGATATGCTGATGATGATGATGGTGACTGCACACCGCGACGTGGCCCCGCTGTTGTTGTCTGTGGCCGCGCCCCGTGACGTTTTGCTCGGTACCCCTCGAAAGTTGAAATGTGTCCACTCCCGTGACCCCTCCGGCCTCGGACTCCACTTCTTGGTTCTTTCGGTAAAGTCACGTAAATGGAAATAATACAATAATAAAATAAAAAATAAAATCATTCTCAACGTTTCGGCCAACGCTACAGCCGTCCTCAGGTGAAGAACAGGTCTGTCAGAAGACAGAGTCCTTCTTCTGTCGGAAAAGTCTCGTCTGTCGAGAAAACAGAGTCTTCTGTCTGAAGGATCTGCTTCTCGAAGACCTGTTCTTCACCTGAGGACGGCTGCTTGCGTTGTGGCCGAAACGTCGTGAGAATTATTTCATTATGTTTTATTTTTATTATTTTATTATTTCCATTCTACGTGACTTTACCGAAAGAACCATCGAAGATGAATCCCTGCAGCACGAAAGCTTTAAATCGAAATTTAACGGGACTCCACTTCAAACCTGTCTAGGGTCTCGGCAAAACCGCACGGCGAGAACAGAGAAACCGCAACGCACAACGCGGGGTCCCGTGGAGAGGGTCATTGCACGAAACGTCACCTGGTGAACAACGGGTAGGTGAGGTAGAGGCGCAGCCCTCTGCTCGCAGCACCGCGGTGGAAGGGGGCCGTCCATAAATGACGTCACGCATCTAGGAGANGGGGGGGGGTCAGACATTTGTGACGATGTGTGACGAGGGGGGGGGGTGAGAAATGTGACGTCACATAAAATGCGCAACTTTAAATAAATATAGACAACACGTTCTACTTAATTAAATTGACTTTTTAATAAATGTTTTCTCTACAACATCAGAGTGCAGCGCCACATTAAATGACAATAGTTTAAAGCGATTTGAAGCGTGTTTTATTTTTTTGTGGGGGGGGGCAGAGCTTTGTGACGTCATATTTGGGGGGGGTCTGACTTTTTGTGACGCCGTGTGACGAGGGGGGGGGGGGGCTAAAAAATCGCCAAAATCGTGGGTAGGANGGGGGGGGCAGGAACCCGGGGGGGTAGGAGGGGAGGTGGGCAGGAGGGGGGGGTAGGAGGGGGGGGCGGGAGGGGGGTAGGAGGGGAGGTGGGCAGGANGGGGGGGTAGGANGGGGGGTAGGAGGGGAGGTGGGCAGGAGGGGGGTAGGAGGGGAGGTGGGCAGGANGGGGGGTAGGAGGGGGGTAGGAGGGGGGGGCAGGAGGGGGGTAAGAGGGGGGTGGGCAGGAGGGGGGTAGGAGGGGGGTAGGAGGGGGGGGCAGGANGGGGGGTAGGAGGGGNGGTGGGCAGGAGGGGGGTAGGAGGGGGGTGGGCAGGAGGGGGTAGGAGGGGGGTAGGAGGGGGGGTAGGAGGGGGGGGCAGGAGGGGGGCAGGAGGGGGGGCAGGAGGGGAGTAGGAGGGGGGTGGGCAGGAGGGGGGTCAGGAGGGGGGGCAGGANGGGGGGTGAGTAGGAGGGGGGTAGGAGGGGGGGGAGTAGGAGGGGGGGGGTGAGTAGGAGGGGGGGTAGGAGGGGGGGGGTGAGTAGGAGGGGGGTGAGTAGGANGGGGGGGCGGGCAGGGGGGGGGGCAGGAGGGGGGGGGCAGGANGGGGGGGGTGTAGCGTGAGAGCCCCTGGTGGAGTCGAGCGACACCTGGCGACCGCTTGCGTGGAGCTAAGAAGGAGGCCTCCATCCTCCCCCCTCCCTCCTCCCCCGGGCTCCTCCTGCAGTCTCCTCCCTCTACACCTCGCAATGGACGCGGCCTCGGCACACACGGAGCGGACTCTCGCACCTCTACTGCTGCTCGCAGTGAGTGTCCGCCTCCCCTCCTTCCCAGACCACCACCACAACCACCACCACAACAACCACAGCCACAACAACAACCACAACCCTGCGCCGTGGAAGGCCGCGCCGGCTCGCGGGCCGTGGGCCTGCCGGGCTCGACTCGTTCCGGGGGCCGCACGCCCGGGCCACGTCTAAGGGGACACCCCCAGGGGTAGCCCTGAAGGGGGTACCCCTACCCCTTAGCCCCTTCCCCAAGCCCCCTACCGAGGTTCGACTCTGAACCTGGGCCACCCATTGGGGTCTGGCGTGGTCCCCCAGAATGTTGTGTGGTTACCGGTCTCTCTACAGTCGAGGGAGGAGGGGGTGGTGATGGTGGTGGTGGTTCCGCAAGTTGACCCCGATACCCCCTCGCTGGTCCCCTCCATCACGACGACCCTCGAGGCGTAGAGGTCAACGAGGGGATCTCGACGGGGTTCACGGTGGACAGTGCCGTGGCATGGAGCGGCGGGGCGGGGGTCGAGAGGGGGTCCGGCCAGGTCCGGATGTGGAGGAGATTTGAGTGCGTGTAGTGTGTAGAGTGTTGTTTAGTGTGTTGTGTCTGTGTGTAGAGTGTGTTGTGTCTGTGTGTGTAGTGTGTTGTCTATCTGTGTAGTGTGTTGTCTGTGTGTAGAGTGTTGTGTGTAGTGTAGTGTGTTGTCTATGTGTGTGTAGTGTGTAGAGTCTGTGTAGTGTGTTGTCTATGTGTGTGTAGTGTAGTGTGTAGAGTCTGTGTAGTGTGTTGTCTATGTGTGTGCGTAGTGTGGTGTGTGTAGTGTGTGTAGAGTCAGTGTGTTGTGTGTGTAGTGTGTTGTCTGTGTGTGTAGTGTGTTGTCTATCTGTGTGTGTAATGTGTTGTCTGTGTGTGTCATGTCTGTGTGTAGTGTCTGTGTGTGTCATGTCTGTGTGTGTAGAGTGTTGTGTCTGTGTGTAGTGTATAGAGTCTGCGTGTGTAGTGTGTTGTGTGTGTAGTCTGTGTGTCGTCTGTGTGTGTAGTGTTGTCTGTGTGTGTAGTATGTCGTGTCTGTGTGTTGGCGAGCACCTATCAGTTTACCGTGTTGAGTACATCACACAGAGTACACCACACAGAGTACACCACACAGAGTACTGTGTACTGTATGTACACACACACGACTGGACTACGTTTCTGGGTGTCACGTGCACAGTCTCATGGAGGGGCCACGTGCAGCAGTGGATAGAGTCTGATGGCGTTAACTTTGGTTGTTACAGATTGCTGTCCACGAGGTGCGGGGTGCTTGCTGCTGCTGCTGTTCGTGTGGGAATGGACAGTGGTGAAGATGGTTGTGGAACTTGTTGATGATGCTGATGGTGGTGATTGTGTGTTAATGTTGGGTGATGGTGGTGTTCATGTCAAATAACGACAGAGGTGACGTTTGATGATGATGATGGTGAAGATGTGAACGCTGATGGTGAGGTGCCTGTCTGTTCTTGGTGATTTTTAAATGATAACGATGCAACGCAATGGTTAAGTTAATTATTAGAGGATGATGATGAGTAATGGTGCTGATTGTTGTGATGGTGACAACGATAGTGATGGTGGTGAAGATGACAATGCTGCTGGTGATGATGATGGCGATGATGATGATGTTAGGAGCAAAGTGATTGTGAATTGTTGATGTTTGGGCCATCTGAATTACGGCTGTCTGGCTTGCCTCCGCTTTTAAATGTGGCGCCTTCTGATTGGCTGGCCCGGCCCGTGACGTCACCGGCAAGACGCTTTACATTTGGAAGCGCGGATAGACAATGAGGGGGGGGGGGGTCGGGTTCCGCGTTCTGATTGGTCGAGACTGTAACACTAACGCTTATCCAGTGTACGTATTCTAGAGTGCCTGTACGTGATGATGTGCGCTTTGAATATTATAATACAAAGTTCTCTGAAAATGCACGGAGTTTATCTTTACGCATGAGTAATATATAGTATGGCAAGGTTCTATGGGACTTTATATATGCTAATACCAGACTTAATGTATACACGCTTAGTGTAACGTGCATAACTTTGTATTATAAAGTTAGGTGTCGTACACTTTGTGTGTGTGTACATGAACAGCGCTGTCTGTCTCTCCACTGCTGGATGATGGCCTGTGCGCCCGTGTGGTTCTTTGACCATACTTCACCACGCGGGTCGGTGCTAGCGGGAGCATAGAAATACAGCGCAGCAATCGATGTTTCTGCATTGGCCCTCTGCTGCCCGCCATGGCAACCCTGGCATAGCAACCTGGCATGGCTGCCATGGCAACCCTCCATGGCAACCCTGGCATGGCAACCTCATGGCAACCCTCCATGGCAACCCTCCCATGGCAACCCTCCCATGGCAACCTTGGCATGGCAACCCTGGCATGGCAACCCTGGCATGGCAACCCTCCATGGCAACCCTGGCATGGCTGCCATGGCAACCCTGGCATGGCAACCCTGGCATGGCAACGCTGGCATGGCAACCCTCCTTGGCAACCCTGGCATGGCAACCCTGGCATGGCAACCCTGGCATGGCAACCCTCCATGGCAACCCTGGCATGGCAACCGTTCCATGGCAACCGTGCCATGGCAACCCTGGCATGGCAACTCTGGCATGGCAACCCTCCATGGCAACCCTGGCATGGCAACCCTGGCATGGCAACCCTGGCATGGCAACCCTGCATGGCAACCGTGCCATGGCAACACTGGCATGGCAACCCTGGCATGGCAACCCTGCATGGCAACCCTGGCATGGCAACCCTGGCATGGCAACCTCCATGGCAACCCTCCATGGCAACCCTGCATGGCAACCGCAAGGCCTATCGCACGCACCCTGTGTGTGTGCGCGATGGTTTCAAGTTGGCTTTGTTTAACCCGGTGAGATCTCAAAGGTTACCGGGATAAAAGTCTCATTCGCCTGAGCGAGCTGGGTCCAGCGCTGTCCAGGCTCAACCGCTTCTAGGCTTTGCGAGATGTGGTGACCCGCGTGCCGGGTGGAGGAGGAGGGAGGTCAGGTGACCGTGACGGGCATCGGAAGTGGTGCTCAGAGATGGCCGTGCAAGGGGAAGAAGAAGACCCCTGGTGCCGGACGCTCGATTCATCGTTTTAACTCTTCCAGAAGGCCACGTGCTGATGAAATTTGTCAATCATCTTTTTGTTGTTGTTGTATATAAATGAGGGACAGGTATGGGAAGGAGGCGGATTGTCTGCCGATTTAGTTTGGGAGTGAAATTCTCCACAGTGACGTTCGTGCTTATTCTGTGTTGTGCGTCACGGAGAGTTTGGCGTCAAACCTGGACCCATGTCGAACAGAGAGGGTCCTTGCCAATACTATTTGCTCTTCGATTTAGCAGTAAAGCCCACTGAGATATTAGCTCTCTTTCACAGGTGACCTGGCCTCACGTGATGGCTCGTTGAAGTGGTTAATCGCGGTGTGGGAACTTATAGGGGGCAGCCAAATAATCTCAAGCGTACGTTTCTAAATGAGAAGGGCAGAACGGCTGTAACGCAGAGAGCACGCGACCACCACGGGGAGAGGAAACGCGCTGACTCCAAATATACAACAGGCATCGAACCCACGGCCTCCTGCGTGCCAGGCGAGGGAGAACGGCGTTTCCCCGCCGCCGCCGCCGCGGCGCCCGGTTCGGCAACATCGTACGCCACGGCGCTAACTCGGCGGGTCCCTCGCGAACGAGCGTGAAGCGGATTTCCTGGGTAAACAAGCGCCGTGACGATGGCGACGGCGAGATGAGTGGCGCCCCGGCACCGATTTGAACAGCGAGGCACTCGAACGTTTGTTAGGCCGAGCTTTTTTCTCGATTGTCATCCGATCGACCAGGTCAGAGGTCACGCTGAGCAGTGGGCCAGTACTGATGCTTGCGTGTGGCATCTCCTGGGTCACTATTATTATTATTGTGCTTTTTTGCCAGGAAAGCCTCCCTGAGTCTTAAGACTATTTCATAGCTAATAGGGTTTTTACCCTTTTTTTCTGGCAACAAAACTGACACCTTTTGCAAGAATCATGTTTACATTAACCACAATACTTGCAGTCAAATGCAAACAAAAAACAATACTCTGATAATTATGCATTGTCCTTGAAACTTATTTTTTGTTTCCATTTGACTGCAAGTATTTTGGTTAATGTCAACATGATTCCTTGCAAAAGGTGTCAGTTTTGTTGCCAGAAAAAAAGTGGGAAAACCCCTATTAGTATATTTTGGTACTGGCAAAGGAGGTCCCATGATATTTCATAGCTGTCAACCCGTACAGTTTATTCTTGTACAGGCAAATTACGTTTTCAGGTCCATACGGCGTGCGGCCGTTTCAATACGGGCAAAAATAAAAATAAATGTTCCTCTTTGTTTGTGTTGCTCCCTTGTGATGGGACTTTGTGGGATGAACTTTGAGAATTTATAATAGCACGGGTGACCAATAAGGTCTGAATTGGTCTGCAATAAGGTAGGCACCGATAAGAGGTTGATGGCTATGCTATTTTTCATGAGGATCCTGCTACATCAGGACAATACTAATATGAATAATATGATGTTTGGTATTGGCGCTGTCGTTTGATAGCGCCAATACCTGTCGACAGCGCAGGGCAATCATCATTAAGCAAGACGCCTCTGTGTGGAGGGCTGTTGTAGTTCCACAGTGGGTGGGGGTTGATGTTGTTGGCATGTGTGTGATCCCAGTTGAGCAATTTGTGGTTTAATTTTTCACGTTTGGTAAGTTTGGACTGTGACGCTGGCACACGAAGGTCTACGAATGACGTCAGGTGATCTTTACCATCCACCGTGAGCCAGGCGGGTGGCGTGTCGTATTTTATGGCGAATATTGCAGCGTTACAAGCTGTGAACGCGAATAACTGATGGTGCCACTCTTGAGCTGACTGACTGCGCTACTCTTGTATGTCATGCAGGCCACGTGGATCAGCCAGGTGCTGGGCAGCACAGTAAACCTCAACACCGAGAACGTGGACAGCATATTAGGTAACCACAGCACCCTGGCTCGACTCACACTCTTGCTCACACTCACATTCCCACGTGACGATTCTCACCCCCCACACTCACCACCGCTCACAAGCCAAAGATCCCCGTATAGCCTTAACATACTATAGGGGCAGTACTGTTAGCAAGCACCTATGAAGGCTGGAATGGTACACGAGGGGGTGGGTGGCCAGCACCACGCCTGGCCGCCTTTGTCTCCCTAGTGGCGATGTTTACACATCGCACCAGGTATTCATTTGAGGCTGAGTCGACCTAGGGAGGCCCAGGACCGGTTCAATAATCGTCACTGGTGGTGTTGGCCGTGAGCGGGAATCGAACCCGTGTCGCCGGGTTCATAGCGCAGCGCTCTAACCGCTACACTACCGCTCTCACACACACCATTAAAGCCTTGCTCACGCTCAAACCCTCATAGCCTCACTCACCTCACTCACACCCACACACACCCTCACTCACGAGGTATCATATCGAATGCGGTGATGTGTAAGTAATACAGGTAAAGGTGTAGCAGACCGCTATTGCTTGATCGTGGGCGACAGTCGACGAGAATGAAACTGTGACACGAACTTCACAGTTTCACTGGAACTCCGCAGGCTGGCGTTGATTCAAGTTAAGCGCCACGTTCTTAGTATCGACCTAGCTCAAGCTCGACCTCAAACACTCAGGCCCAGGTCAGGCTCAACCTCTAACACTCAGGCCCAGTTCTGGC
The DNA here is from genome assembly GCA_018977245.1 of Lethenteron camtschaticum. Taxonomy (NCBI): domain Eukaryota; kingdom Metazoa; phylum Chordata; class Hyperoartia; order Petromyzontiformes; family Petromyzontidae; genus Lethenteron; species Lethenteron camtschaticum. Next base: position 4,950,008 of record MU249626.1, read on the forward strand.
TTGGCCTCTAACACTCAGGCCCAGTTCAGGGTTGGTCTCTAACACTCAGGCCTAGTTCAGGGTTGGCCTCTAACAATCAGGCCTAGTTCAGGCTCGACCTCTTAACATTCAGGCCCAGTTCAGGGTTGGTCTCTAACATTCAGCCCAGTTCAGGCTTGGTCTCTAACATTCAGGTCTAGTTCAGGCTTGGTCTCTAACACTCAGGCCTAGTTCTCGATCTCAAACACTCAGGCCTGCAGGGTTTCACATTCCTAGTTCTTNGTCTCTAAATTCACCCAGCAGGGTTGGTCTCTAACATTACCTATTTTCTGATCTCCCTTTCAGGTGACTNAAACACTCAGGCCCATCTCAGGCCTGGCCTCTAGACCCAGCTCGGGCTCGAGCCGCTCCGTTGCATACAAAGAGGCGCGAGTGAGCTGCTCAGCTGTGGCCTGGCTCAAGGTCAGACTCATGGAAACATCGTGAGCATGGCTGGAACCATGCTTGGAGCACGCGGCTTTGAGCCATGGCTCACTTGAGCCAGAGCCAAGCCTGAGCTGAGCCGTGACTCGGGATACGGACCTCAGAATATGGATTGAAGTTTACATTAACAATGTAATATGAATACGAATCATGTTAAGTTTCATACAGCGTCCTTTATTGAATCTCACAAAAGCTGAGGATCCACAGACGAGCAGGAAAGGCTGCAGCCAGACAGTTGCCCAAGCTCTACAGTTCTCTATTTCTCAGGACGCTTTCAGCCAATTAATAGATAGATTTTATTTATTTCAGCTGGAAGGACCCAACGAGCTGCTAGGCTCTATTTTCTGGGTGTCCTGCGACGGTCCTGGTGTTGTAGAGTACACATCTTAGTGACACAAGCATGTTTACATAGGTCGCGATACAAAACGGCTTCATACACGTTACGGGGACGATGAGTGTTTATGCAACGTGAATGCAACGTTGCTCACCGAGCTTACCCACCCCCCCCCCCCCGGTCTGGCCCCGCGGCTCTGTGCGCCGCGCTGCAGGTTCCGCGGATCTGGTGATGGTCAACTTCTACGCGGACTGGTGAGTGTGCTCCTCCTGTTTACGATGTCAGAGTTTGATCCGAGATCCGCATTAAATCTCTCGCGCTCCGGTTGGCCACCTCGTGTTGGGTCTTCTTTACGTGCGTCTCCGGACCAACAGACGGACGACGGCACGAGCACTCTCAGCACGCGCGGCGTCGTGGACAAAACGCGGCATTTGCTATCCTTTAATTTGTTGAGTATTTTTTTGTCGTTTGGGTGACAACCCAGGTCGCTGGGGCGAATGAGACTCCTGTCCCGGTCCCTTGAGTTCTCACCGGGTTACACGGACTCCAACTTGAGACTTGGCAGCGCTATTTTCCGAGTTGTAACATATATCGAGGGCTACTAACGCGTCGCTCTTGAACCGAGCAAGTTAGTGTTGTAGAGCATCGGGGGAAGGAGGCGATGATGGAGGAGGGAATTCCAGAGCGGAGCAGAGCGAGGGTCGAAGCCGAGAGAGAAGTGAAGCGAAACGCGCCGCTGACGTGAGCCGTGGCCAGGAATGGAGCCCCGACGGCCTAAACGTGCACGCTAATACGGTCGGTCGCCAGCGCTGTCGTTCAACCCCACCAGGAGTGGGGGGGGGGGGGTGTGCGACGTGGGAGCAGGGGTCGGATCATTAGCCTAAAGGTCACGGGGTCTTGTGTGGCGCCCGTCATCTCTCCTCCCCCCCTCTCCACGTGGTCACGATGCCGACCGTGCCCGGCCGCTCTTGTCGATTTCGCCACGGGCCTCCTGTGCCGTCGCACGTCCGCGCTCGGGTGGCGGATCAGCGCCAGGGTTCGTTAGGGTCGTTTAACGAGTCCGCGGGGCACGCGCGGGGGCAGGGGGAGGGGCANGGGGGCGGCGGCCAGGGCCCTGTTTGTAATTAGGGGTTGTAATTGGGGTTGCTCCCCGGTCCTCCGTGGCGCGCCCTTTGTTTAATTCCGGCTAATGTAGCGAACAGGCGAGCAGGCGGCCTAACGAGCGCGCGTGCGGATTTGTGTTATCGCTGCGACTAAGCGCGTGCTCGTGTCACCGGGAGAGCCTCGCCGAGTCTCGAGGCTCGCTCTCGGGAGGGTCCTGCCAAGTCCGTCACAGTAGGGGTGGGGCGGGCGCGATGATGCTGCTGTTGCTGATGTCCCAGTTGAGCGCTTTGCAGGCGGCATTTGCAGCATCGCGATGTTTGGGCCGATACCGCTTGTTACGCTGTCCGGTTTTATTTACGTGACGGGAGCGGGCCGGAGAAATCCGGAGGAGACCCATGCAGAGCAGGTGGAGAATAAATATCCACACGCTGCGCACATTAAGCGCCCGGGTCAGGAATCGAACCCGGGCGCTCGTTGCTGTGAGGCACGAGTGTCATCACTGCAACACGGCCGCCGTTTTTCCCACGTCACGCGTGTGGTGCACGCGTGTTGCGTGTTGCACGCGTGGTGCACGTGTGTTGGGCGCGTGGTGCGCGTGTGTTACATGTGTGGGGCACGTGTGTTACATGTGTCCTGCACGTGTGTTACATGTGTGGTGCACGTGTGTTACATGTGTGGGCACGTGTGTTACATGTGTCCTGCACGTGTGTTACATGTGTCCTGCACGTGTGTTGCATGTGGTGCACCTGTGTTACGCGCGTGGTGCGCGTGTGTTACATGTGTGGGGCACGTGTGTTACATGTGTCCTGCACGTGTGTTACATGTGTGGTGCACGTGTGTTACATGTGTGCTGCACGTGTGTTGCATGTGGTGCACGTGTGTTACATGTCTCCTGCACGTGTGTTACATGTGTGGTGCACGTGTGTTATGCGTGTGTAGGTGCCGCTTCAGTCAGATGCTGCACCCCGTGTTTGACGAGGCGGCCCACATGGTGCAGCAGGAGTTCCGGGGACAACTCCATCGTGTTGCGCGCGTCGACTGTGAACTCCAAGGTGCCTGCAGACCCACCACGTCGCTCTCGCATCATCATCACGCTGCACCACCGCTCAACACAGACACACAAAGATCCCCGTATAGCCTGAACAGACTGTTGGGGCAAGTGCTGTTAGCGAGCACCTATGAAGGCCGGCACGGTATAAGAGGGGGTGGGTGGCCAGCACCACGCCGACCGCCTTTGTCTCCCAGTAGCGATGTTTACACACCTCACCAGGTACTCATTTGAGACTGAGTCGACCTAGGGAGGCCCGGGACCGGTTCAGATAATCGCCACTGGTGTTGGCCATGGGCAGGAATTGAACCCGTGTCGCCGGGTTCATAGCGCAGCGCTAACCACTACACTACCGCTCCCACACACAGACACACACAGACATACACAGACACACAACAACAACAACCGCCATTCGCCACCACGCTTGTGCTAGGCCATGTGCACCTTGAGGCCACGTGAAGTATCGAACGCCCGCTGGCAGGAGGTCATGGGGCAGACCCAGGTGCCACGGGTCGACTGACCGAGATGACCGAGATGACTGGCTGATGCACCACCTGTGCCCCCTACTGTACCAACTTGCTGTGCTTTAGCCACCCAGCGCTCCGCTTGTTGTTGTGAGCGTCGCTCCTCCACCCTCTGTTGTTGTTGGAAGGCGACTGCCTCCAACTGCCCAGTAGCGTCCTTCACGATCCTCCTCCACAGAGGCCGATCTTGACACCGCTGGTACCAGTCATTGGTAAGTCCACTCAGCTCCACGTCCTCCTGTACCACATCACTCCATCTCTTCTCTAGCCCGTGCCGCGCCCGTTTAGCCCCCTCGATCCGGCCGAACAAAAGCTGTTTAGGCATGCGGTGGCTGGGCATGCGGGCTACATGACCCAGCCAACGCAGCCTTGCCTGCCGGAGGAGCTCACCGATGGGACTTTGCCCAGATCTTTCAAGGATCTGTGAGCTCCTCACACATCCAGCCTGGTTAAACCCAGGATGGATCGTAGGCAGGCCAGCCTAAATGTTTCCAACCGGCGAAGATATACACAGACATACACACACAGNCACACACACACACAGAGCTATGGCTAAGCAAAACTCAGCGCATCCCCCCTGGACCAATCCCCTCGCCTGCACTCGCTGTTCTCTGTGTCACGGCCAATCAGCCAGGCAGCACTCTCCCTTCTCCACTCCCCCGAGGGGGTGGGGGGGGGGTGCGCACAGCCCATGCTGGCGTGGCCTTTAATTGGTGGCGATTAATGGCTTTAATTGGCAGAGTGGAGGCACGGACGCCCCACTCGGGGAGTTGACAACAACAACAATGACCATCCAGCAGCGGTGGTGGTGGCGGCGGTAGGAGTGGGAGTGTGAGTGGGAGGGAGCGTGCAAGTGTAAGTGGAGCGTTTCAAGTGTGAGTGGGAGCGTGGGAGTGTGAGAGTGGGAGCGAGCGTACGAGTGGGAGGGAGCGAGCGAGTGTGCGTGAGTGGGAGCGTGCGTGCGTGAGTGGGAGCGAGTGTGCGTGCGTGAGTGCGAGTGTGCGTGAGTGGGAGCGAGTGTGCGTGAGTGAGTGCGAGTGTGCGTGAGTGAGTGCGAGCGTGCGTGAGTGGGAGCAAGTGTGCGTGAGTGGGAGCGTGCAAGTGTAAGTGGAGCGTTTCAAGTGTGAGTGGGAGCGTGGGAGTGTGAGAGTGGGAGCGAGCGTACGAGTGGGAGGGAGCGAGCGAGTGTGCGTGAGTGGGAGCGTGCGTGCGTGAGTGCGAGTGTGCGTGAGTGGGAGCGTGCGTGCGTGCGTGCGTGAGTGCGAGTGTGCGTGGTGGGAGCGTGCGTGCGTGAGTGAGTGCGAGTGTGCGTGAGTGGGAGCGTGCGTGCGTGAGTGCGAGTGTGCGTGAGTGGGAGCGTGCGTGCGTGAGTGAGTGCGAGTGTGCGTGAGTGGGAGCGAGTGTGCGTGAGTGGGAGCGTGCGTGCGTGAGTGAGTGCGAGTGTGCGTGAGTGGGAGCGTGCGTGCGTGAGTGCGAGTGTGCGTGAGTGGGAGCGTGCGTGGTGAGTGCGAGTGTGCGTGAGTGGGAGCGTGCATGCATGAGTGGGAGCGTGGAAGCGTGCATGAGTAGGAGCTGCGTGAGTGGAAGCGTGCGTTTCTGGAGCGTGCATGAGTGCGTGCGTGAGTTGGAACAAGTGTGCATGCGTGAGTGGGAGCGAGCATGGGAGCGAGCATGCGTGAGTGGGTGGGAGCATGCGGGAGTGAGTGGGAGCGAACGTGCGTGAGTGAGTGGGAGCGTGCGTGGGTGCGTGAGTGCAAGCGTGCGTGAGCCTGCGTGCGTGAGTGGAGCGAGCGTGGGAGCGAGCATGCGTGACTGGGTGGGAGCATGCGGGAGTGAGTGGGTGGTGAGTGAGTGAGTGCGTGAGTGAGTGAGTGAGTGCGTGAGTGAGTGAGTGAGTGGTCGTGAGTGAGTGAGTGCATGAGTGAGTGGGTGTGTGAGTGAGTGGGTGAGTGGGAGCGTACGTGGGTGGTGAGTGGGAGCGAGCGTGCAAGTGTCGGGTAACAAGGGTAGGCGGGGGCGGTTCCTCGCGACTCGTTAGCGCAAGGTGCACAAAGCCAATTACGCGCGCACAGGGACACGTTTAGTGAGTAATGATCGCAACCCACGACGCACTCGTCCGCTCGTCGCTCTCTCGCTCGCCCACGCCATCAACGCTCGGGGCGCCCCTCCAGCACAGCGGGGAGCTGGACGCGTACAGTGTGGACGCACGTGCCGTCGTGCCGCTGGACGGGAGGTGATAAGGGCGAAGGGGGGGGCGTCACGGTGGCCAGTTTTGCCAAATTCATGAAATCGCACCGCACGTCGTCAATCGGAATCCACGCCGAACAGCAGCAGCAGCAGCAGCAGCAGCAGTTACAGCAGCAGCTACAGCAGCAGCAGCTACAGCAGCAGCAGCTACACAGCAGCAGCTACAGCAGCAGCTACAGCAGCTGCTGCTGCAGCAGCAGCTGCAGCAGCAGCAGCTACAGCAGCAGCTGCAGCAGCAGCAACAGCAGCAGCTACAGCAGCAGCAACTAGCAGCAGCAGCAGCAGCTACAGCAGCAGCTGCAGCAGCAGTTACAGCAACTACAGCAGGAGCAGCAGCAGCAGCCCCTCCTGCGTAAACATGGCAGCACCCTCCTGAGTCTCGAGTCTCTGTGAGGCTCTGCTGGTTAACGAGAGGAATCGCAACAACAGTGATAATAATTCACACAACAACAACAACGACCTTTAACCTTTACCCTCCGACTCCCCACCCCTCCTCCCCCCCACGACAGCGGAGCTGGCACAACGGTACCGCATCTCCAAGTACCCGACGATGAAGGTGTTCAAGAGCGGGCGGATGATGCGGCGCGAGTTCCGCGGCAGCGCTCCGCCGCCGCGCTCGCCGACTTTGTGCGCCAGCAGACGCTCGATCCCGTGCTGCGGCTCGAAACCCTCGACCAGCTGGACGACATCGACGTGAGCCGCGCTCCACCCCNATCCACCCCGGATCCACCCCAGATCCACCCGGATCCACCCCAGATCCACCCCGGATCCACCCTGATCCACCCCGATCCACCCCAGATCCACCCAGATCCACCCCGGATCCACCCTGATCCACCCCCGATCCACCCAGATCCACCCCGGATCCACCCGGATCCACCCCAGATCTACCCCCGATCCACCCCAGATCCACCCCCGATCCACCCCCGATCCACCCCAGATCCACCCCAGATCCACCCCAGATCTAGGCCCGATCCACCCCGGATCCACCCCCGATCCACCCAGATCCACCCCCGATCCACCCCAGATCCACCCCAGATCCACCCCAGATCTAGGCCCGATCCACCCCGGATCCACCCCAAATCCATCCCAGATCCACCCGGATCCACCCCGGATCCACCCCAGATCCACCCCGATCCACCCCAGATCCACCCAGATCTAGGCCAGATCCACCCCAGATTCACCCCGATCAACCCCAGATTCACCCCGATCAACCCCAGATCCACCCCAGATCTTGTTGTCTCTGCTCTAACTGTAATCTTGCTGTCTCTGCTCTGACTGCCATCTGACTGTCTCTGCACCGATTGCTCTTTGCTGTATTTTATTTACTTGCAAATGAGACTCCTATCCCTAGCCTCTCGTCTCGTCTCTCCTGCGATCAATAATTTACACGAGGGATTTGCGCCGTGTCCTCTGAATTAGGCCGATCGTCCCGTGCGTGCGTGCGTCTTGTGTGGGTTGTGTGCGTGCTGCGTGTGCATGTCGTGCGTGCGCTTGTTGCGTGCGTGACGCAACACAGCGCAGCAAGAGGACGATCGTCGGCTACTTTGAGGAGCAGGAGGGGGAGAACTACCGCACGTTCCTGCGCGTCGCACACGTCTTGCGGGAGGACTGCGTCTTCTACGCCGCCTTCGGGTGCGCGCACACACGCGCACACACACGCACACACGCGCATACGCACATACACGCGGGCACACACGCGCAAGCACGTGTGTGTTCCGTTCCATGTGAACCCCGTGTGTGTTCCGTTCCATGAGAACCCCGCATGTGTTCCGTGTAGGGACATCTCCAAGCCCGAGCGGTTTTCGGGAGACAACATCATCTACCGGCCAGCAGGGGTGAGGGTCACCGCTCACGCGCACAGAGACCCACGGACTCCTCGCACACAGACACAAACACAGAGACCCACGGACTCCTCGCACACAACACAAACACAGAGACCCACGGACTCCTCACACACAGACACAAACACAGAGACCCACAGACTCCTCACACACAGACACAAACACAGAGACCCACGGACTCCTCGCACACAGACACAAAGACAGAGATCCACCGTGTCGTCCACACTGGCTATTTGGACAAGTGCTGTGAGCGGGTACCTATAAAGCAGCGTAATAGTTGGCATACTGCGCTACGAATATGTATTGGGTATTTCATATGCAATGTGTACAATGGTTATTAAGCCTGCGCCGGTTTCATAATTCTGGATTATTGCATCCTGGACTTAGACTCCAGAGACCCACACAGAGACCCACGAACTCACACAGAGACCCACGGACTCCTCGCACAGAGACCCACGGACTCCTCGCACAGAGACCCACGGTCTCACACAGAGACCCACAGACTCACACAGAGACCCACAGACTCCCCGCACAGAGACCCACAGACTCCTCGCACAGAGCCCCACGGACTCGCACAGTGACCCACAGACTCACACAGAGACCCACAGACTGCTCGCACAGAGACCCACGCACTCGCAGAAGGACGGCACGCGTGCGCCCGTGTCTCCGTTGTGGTGCCCCCAGGAGAAGAACCCGGACATGGTGTTCCTGGGCACGCTCAAGAACCAGGAGCTGCTGTTCGCGTGGACGCAGGACAAGTGCGTGCCACTCGTCCGGGAGATCACATTCGAGAACGGAGAGGTGGGTGCGGCGCCGCGTCTCCCTGGAGCCATCGCACTGCCACCGCCGTCGCCACCACAGCCACCACCGCCACCACCGCCACCACCACCGCCACCACCGCCACCACCGCCACCACCGCCACCACCGCCACCACCGCCACCACCGCCGCCACCGCCGCCACCACCGCCACCACCGCCACCACTCCATATTGTCGCGTGGCCCCCACGATAGTTGTGATGGTTGTACGGCCGCGGGAGTGTGGTCCCCGCTCGTTGCAGAGGCTCGCCGTTCGAATCCCGCGGGCCACCCTGGTTAAAGCAGCGGTGTACGTTCACCACAACACTGCCACACGCCGTCTGCATCACAGTAGATGGCACACGATGGCTCTTCTGGGGCGATCAAGTCCATATGTTGGCACGGGCGGCGGGCGATTGGTCCGTACGTTGGCGCGTGCGGGCGGGGCGATCGGTCCGTACGTTGGCGTGTGCGGGCGGGGCGATTGGTCCGTACGTTGGCACGGCGGGCGGGGCGATTGGTCCGTACGTTGGCGCGTGCGGGCCGGGCGATCGGTCCGTACGTTGGCGCGTGCGGGCGGGGCGATCGGTCCGTACGTTGGCACGGGCGGGCGGGGCGATCGGTCCGTACGTTGGCGCGAGCGGGCGGGGCCATCGGTCCGTACGTTGGCACGGACGGGCGGGGCGATCGGTCCGTACGTTGGCACGGGCGGCGGCGGGGCGATCGGTCCGTACGTTGGCGCGAGCAGGCGGGTTGTGCGACTGGCGCGTGACTGCGGTTGACGCCGGCGTTGCCGGGTGGCAGGAGCTGACGGAGGAGGGGCTCCCCTTCCTCATCCTCTTCCACAACCGCGAGGACGAGGAGACGCTCAGCCGCTTCCAGCTGGAGGTGGCGCGCCAGCTCATCAGCGAGAAGGGTACGCCACTACCGCACTACCAGCACCACCAGCACCACCAGCACCACCAGCACCAGCACTACCATCGCTAGCATCAACACTATCGCCGCCACTAACACCAGCACTACCACCACTAATGCTACCACTACTACCACTACCGTCACCACGATTGCTACCGTCAGCACTACCACCACCACTACCACCACTGCCACCACCACTGCCACCACCACTGCCACCACCACTGCCACCACCACTCTCACCAGCAACACTAGCACTCCCACCAGCGTTACCGTCAATTGGCACGACCACTTGCGGGTGGGTTGGTGGATGAGCGATGTGAGTGGGTGGGCGTGCGGGCGGCGGCGAGCGGCGGGCGAGTGGCGGGCGGCGAGTGGGCGGGGCGGGCGGGCAGGCGAGCGAGCGAGCGGGCGAGTGGACGAGCGAGCGGTTGTTCGCAGGGTCGATAAACTTCCTGCACGCGGACTGCGAGAAGTTCCGCCACCCACTGCAGCACATCAACAAGAGTCCCAAGGACTGCCCCGTGATCGCCATCGACAGCTTCAAGCATATGTACGTGTTCCCCAACGTGAACGACATGATGTGAGTACCCGCAACGCTGGCACGCCCGCCCACTCACTCGCCCGCTCACTCGCCCGCTCACTCGCCCGCTCGCCGCGCACGGCCGCCCGCAAGCACACTGACCTGCACGCTCACTCGCTCACGGTTCGCTCGCTCACCCGCTCGCTCACCGCTCGCTCACTCACCCGGAAGGCCACTAATTCACTAACTTATTCGTTCACTCACTTGCGCACTCAGTCCCTTAGTTTCTCGCTCACGGTACACTCACTCAAGTGTTCACTCACTCACGGTTCACTCCCTTACTCACTCACCCGCACGGCCACTAATTCACTAACTTATTCGTTCACGATTCACTCGCACGTGTTCGCTCCCTACCTCGCTCACTTACACGCATACTCATTCACTCGCTCGCATGCTCGCTCATCGTTTGTCCGACTGCGATTGTCCGCCTGTATCTGTCAAGCTGTCTGTCTTGCGTGTCTCTGTGTGTGTGGACATGCCGGCCTGAATAGGCGCTCGCTCACAGCAATTTCCCCAATAGGCTCTTGAAGTGTATGTACAGGGCATCCTTTATCTTTGGAGCGGTAGCGTAGTGGTTTGCACACTGTGCTAAGAACCCGGTCAACATCGGTTGTTAATATCTGATCCGAGCCAAGGCCTCTCCTAGGTCGACTCGGTCTTAAATCAGTACCCGGTGCGTTGGGTAACTTCGCCACCGCTGGCCGACAGCGCTTGCCCCGGCGGGTCCTTGTGAGCTACACGGGGACCTTTGTCTGTGTGTGCAGGGTGCCCGGCAAGCTGAGGCAGTTTGTGCTGGACCTGCACTCGGGAAAGCTGCACCGGGAATTCCACCACGGTCCCGACCCGACACAGGTGGTCGAGGAGCAGGTGAGGCGACACACACACACACAGTGACAGTGGTACACACACACTGGTACACACACACAGTGGTACACACACACAGTGACAGTGGTACACACACACACAGTGCTACACACACACTGGTACACACACACTGGTACACACACACTGGTACACACACACACACACACAGTGACACACCACACAGTGACACACACACACAGTGACACTGGTACACACACAGTGGTACACACACACAGTGGTACACACACACACACACACAGTGGTACACACACACAGACACACACACAGTGACAGTGGTACACACACACAGTGGTACACACACACAGTGGTACACACACACAGTTGGTAACACACACAGTGGTACACACACACAGTGGTACACACACACAGTGGTACACACACACACAGTGGTACACACACACAGTGGTACACACACACAGTGACAGTGGTACACACACACACAGTGACAGTGGTACACACACACACAGTGGTACACACAATGTGACAGTGGTACACACACACACACAGTGGTACACACAGACAGTGGTACACACACACAGTGGCACACACACACACAGTGGTACACACACACAGTGGTACACACACACACAGTGGTACACACACACACACACAGTGGTACACACACACAGACAGTGGCACACACACACATAGTGACAGACACACACACACAGTGACAGACACACACACACACAGTGGCANGTACACACACACACACACAGTGACAGTGACACACACACGTGTACACACACACAGTGACAGTGGTACACACACACTGGTNCACACACACTGGTACACACACACACACAGTGACAGTGGTACACACACACACACACACACACAGTGACAGTGGTACACACACAGTGGTACACACACACAGTGGTACACACACACACAGTGACACACACACACAGTGGTACACACACACAGTGGTACACACACACAGTGGTACACACACACAGTGGTACACACACACAGTGACAGTGGTNCACACACACACACAGTGACAGTGGTACACACACACACAGTGACAGTGGTACACACACACACAGTGACAGTGGTACACACACACACAGTGACAGTGGTACACACACACACACAGTGACAGTGGTACACACACACACACACAGACGAGTGGTACACACACAGTGGTACACACACACACAGTGACAGTGGTACACAACACAGTGGTACACCACACAGTGGTACACCACATAGCACACCACGTGGTACACCACCGCAGTGACAGTGGTACACACACACTGACAGTAGTACACACACACAGTGACACAGCAGTGTGCATGGTCATATAGACACAGCATCACGTGGTTGCTCTGCCCCCCCACCGCCGCCCTCCCTGTGCCCCCCCCCCCGCCGTCCCCTCCCCGTGTAGTTTTGGTGGAGTCCAGCGACCCCCAGAGAGCTCGTTCCAGAAGCTGGCCCCAGCGACCGTCGCTACACCATCCTCAAGAGAGACCGCGACGAGCTCTGAGACGACCCCACCGCCTCGCTCACCACCTCGCTCACCCTCACCACGCTCACCCGCTCACCACGCTCACCTCGCTCACCACTCNCTCACCACTCGCCGCACCCTCTCCTCCTCCCTTACCGCCGGTCACTTCACTTCAACCGACTCACCTCTCGCTGACCTCCCGCTGTCCTTACCCTCGCCTGCTCACCACCTTCACCGTGCACCTCCCTCCTCACCCCTTCCTCACCGTCAACAACGGCCCCAAAGCTCCCACACCGCCACCAACACCACCCCGTCCTCACCGCCACCCTCAACGCAACCCTCACCTGCCCTCCACCCTCACCCGCGCACCTCCACCCACACCGCCACCCACACCGCCACCCACACCGCCANCACCGCCACCCTCACCGCCACCCTCACCCTCACCCGCCCGCCACCTTCACGCACCTCCACCCTCACCGCACCCACACCGCCACCCACACCGCCACCCTCACCGCCACCCTCACCGCCACCCTCACCGCCACCCTCACCGCCACCCTCACCGCCACCCTCACCGCCACCCTCACCGCCACCCTCACCGCCACCCTCACCGCCACCCTCACCGCCACCCTCACCGCCACCCTCACCGCCACCCTCACCGCCACCCACACCGCCACCCTCACCGCCACCCTCACCGCCACCCTCACCGCCACCCTCACCGCCACCCTCACCGCCACCCTCACCGCCACCCTCACCGCCACCGTCACCGCCAATCGTCACCGCCATGGGGAACTATCTTCGGAAGCCCACAGCTTTTTTGCGAGTGGCAGCGGTGACGCGGTTTGAGGGGGGGCACAATCACTACCACGCATTTCCCCGAGTGGAAATCCGCGGAACGATTCTTCATCTCGGAGAGTTCCGGGCACGTTCAGAGAGCTATGAGANGGGGGGGGGGTTGGGCGGGTGGGGGGTTGGGCAGGGGGGGGGGTAGGTTGGGGAGGGGGGGAGTCACTCCGGGCTTCCGAGGATCTTTACTTCCATCCCATCCCGTGCCGGACAGCCGGACGCTTCCCCGGGTGCGTGCGTCGCGTGGGTCAGTGTATCGTCCCGTCGCTGGGAGGGAAGGGGAGGAGGGAGTCGCAGGTCGCTAGCAAACGCTTCCGACTTGTTTCTCCGGTTTGGGTCTTCCCATCGATGTTCCCGGCGGGGTGTTACGTCTGCGTTTACAAGGTCACGCGAGGTTATGGCGTTAGAACGGTCACGGCGATGACGACGACGACGACGACGACGAAGAGGTGCATAAGTAGCGGCGGGGTTTGGGTTGGGGTCGGGCTGTAAAACGCGCCCGGAAAGTCGCTGTTCCACCGCCCGGGTTGGTAGTCGGCGGGGACCTCTCCGCCGTCAGGAAGCCGCGTTGGAGAGATTCGAGGGGACGTTGTTTGGCCCGGGGGAACAACTCGGTCGGTTCGGGGGGAGAGTCTCGATCCCCAGAGCGGCCCGGGTCGTGAGACGCCGCATGGCCGGCGTGGAGCGGGGTGAGCGGTGACGCCGGGCGTTTACCCACGAGTCCCCTTCTCGTGCGGTGCCCACCAACATCGCCATCGCGTCCACCACCACCACAATCATCGCCCCACCATCATCGTCATCGCCACCACAATCGTCATCGCCACCACAATCGTCGTCGACCGTCAAGGCTGCGGTCCTTGCCCGGACGATCTCCGCGTCTCACCGCTGCTCACTCCACTCACTCCACTCCCCTCCCCGCGGGCGACAGAGCCGGCGGGCGAGCGGGCGAGCCGCTCGCCGCCGCCGCTCGCCGCCGGGGGAGCCAGGCCGGCCGAGCGTGGATCTTCGTCCCCGGTTTTGTCGCCTGGACGGACGGAGCCGCTCACCCGGGCGGATGGGCGCTCCGCACCGTCCCGCCCCGCCGTCGCGGCCGCAGACTCTTGCCATCGGCCCGACGCCGGCGTGCTGACGACGAGACCCACTCGGCCTGGGTTGGTCCGACCAGCATCAGCTGCGAGCAGCCGAGCCCAGGAAACTAGAAAGCGCTCCCCGCTCGATGGACGGAAAGGCACGTGGGAGGTGGGTCGTAAACAGCGACAGTGGCAGCAGCGTCAACAGCGTCATCAGCAACAGCGTCATCAGCAGCAGCCAGCTCTGTGTCTCCTCTGGCGCCGTGCCGTGGTTGCGTGTTCAGCGCAACCTCCGGCATTTCGCCGCAGGGGCCGGGAGCTCCTGAAGAAGCTCCGGGCACGCGAAGCGAAACGTCGGACATGGCGCCGAAAAGGGCAGGCGGCGCCGGGACCCGACGGCAACGGCGCAACCACGGCACAACCACGGCACAACCCCGCATCTACTGTTGACTCTGACTGCTGTCACCAGGCACCTCATCAAGCGCCAAGGGATGACGACGATGACGACGATGGGTCATGTTGATCTTTAAACAGGGTTGGCACTTGTGGCTTTTCCGGTTGACCACAGCCGACGGCAAGTTACCGCGCGACCACGTTTGCGACCGCATTAACACGTTACCACGCTGCCACGTGCACTCATGTGTTAACACGTTACCGCACTCCGCTCGCGCGTGAACACACGACCGTGCTACCACGTGTGCGAGCACGTGACCACGCTACCACGTGCGTCAACACGTGACCGCGCTCCCGTGTGTTCCCGCGCTGTTGCCGCTGCTCGACGTTTTGCCGCGCGCGCCGGGACCTCCTCCAGGAGCTCGCGAAGAGCCGCGTCGATTCGGATCGTGCGGCCAGCGCTTGATTTCAGCCGGAACCGGCACCGCATCGAGTATACCCCTCGCTGCCGGCCGTGGCTGCCGGGCGCACGCACGCACGTGCCAGCCGGCGACCCGGAAATTTACCCAGTGACCAAATTGAGCCCTTGGGCTGCACGAAACTGCAACTGAATCTCCGTCCGACCACCAGGTTGGACGCGTCTGTGGCGAACGGCCGCTCGCCACTCACAGTGGAGGATGGACTGCCCCCCCCCGCCCCCTCCCACTCCCCCCTGCCCCTCCCGCCCCCCTGCCCTGTCGGGTGGCGATCTCCGAGCGACTTGTTCCATCGTCACGGCGACTGCGGAGGAGGTCGCCACAGAGCCACGTGCAGGTTCCGTTGAACGTCGAGTGTCCGTTCGTTTTTGACCGTTCATTGAAAAGGAAGCAAAGTGACCAATGAGCCGAAGCGTGCGAGGTGTGTGGGTGTAGTGTGTGTGGGTGTGTGTGGTGAGTGGGTGGTGAGGGGCTGGTGTGGTGGGTGGTGAGTTGGTGGTGAGGGGCTGGTGGTGTGGTGGTGGGTGGTGTAAATAGCGGTGGTGGCACCGTGAGACTTGGACGTAGACGAAAACGGCGACAATTCCCCTTCACAAATCTCGCTCCCCACATTACAACAAAAAGAAACCGAACTATATTTTTGTACACATCCGATCCGGCTACACACGGCCTTCTGGGAGTGCAATCCAATCGGCAGCGTTGGTTCAACACGAGCGCAACGCTGGACCGATTTCGACACCCGGCTTCTCGTCAACAGAGAGCCAGGCTCTTTGCTCGAACCAATGCTGGCGGACTTCCGGCCATTTTTAGCGAACCGGGCCGGTCAATCCGAGCCTTGCCCTGACCTCTGACCCCCCCAATGCTGACGACTTGACGATTCCACTGTTGGCCGGCCGGGTCACGTTCCGTGCTCGCTGTGCCCCATGCGGACCCCCCCCCCCCCCCCGGGTCCCGCTGCCAAGCCTCGCCGAGCATTGCTGACACGGGGCGTCTGGAACTGCCCCGGGCCCCCACCGACCCCCTCCCCTCTCCCGCGTAGGTTGACTCCGTTGAAACGAGCAACTGGTTTGACGTTGTGTTCAAATTGACGTGGGTGGGAAGGTGGTCATGGGTACAACTCCACCATCATCCCCGTCGCGTGCCCTGTCCCCGGCCTTACTAGGTGCTCGCTAACTGCACTCGCCCCTGCGGGTCTGCGAGGCTAAAGGGGTGAGGGGAGGGGTGGTGGAGGAGGAGGAGATGTGGCCCCAGCTTGCGTGTGGGCCGACTCGAGTGGTTGACGAGTCCCGCGTTGTCCTGATTTCTTGAAGAACTTCCGAGCCGACTGCAAAATAAAAGTTCCTTTGGACGATTTGCGGAGTTGCCCGCGTACANCCCCCCCCCACCCCCGGGGGAAGAGGGTGGGGGGGGCAGCCCCCCCCCCAACAGGAGCCACCTGCCCCCCCAGTCCCCGTGATCTCTCGCAGTTGATTCCAAATCGGAGGTCGCAACCGGGTACCCGATACCCGGCAACCCGTACCCGGCCAGGTACGGGTACGGGCCGTTTGCGACCCTGGTGCGGCCGGGTACGGTAAGGAATCAAAACCCGTTTGCGACCTCTGTTCCAAATCGACCCCGAAAGGAGACTGATCGCGCGGGGGCTGCCCCGGTTTAGAACAGAACCCGCGGATTGTCATCGTCATTCACCCAGCACAGCCTCGCCGGGCCCCGTGTCTCTTTCAGAAGGCCCCGGTGCCCCCCCCCCCCCCCCAACGTTAATAGCAAACGCCAGGACGGCCGCTGGATTCGAACCGCGAACCTCTTCTGCTCTGGGCGGGGCCCCCGTTCGATCAACCGTGACACGCCGCAAGTCCACGGCCCACGTGGGCGGGGGGGGTTCTCAGGCTGCCCTGGCTCACACGGGGAGCTCTGTTTGTGTCTTTGTCGTGTACGTGTCGGTGCGGGGGGGGTTACCGTGTGTGTTTTCTGGAGAGTGAAGTCATTCGTTTTTAGCGTCCCTCTCGCATCATCCGCGTTCCCCGAGATGTTCCGGCTCCGCTTTATCCGAGAAGGCGCCCGCCGTTCGCCGTGGCGGCAAGTGACCTCGCCAGGCACGCGGCTCGCTCCCACTGTGAACACATCGCTCGAGACGCCGTGGCCTTGACAGAAGTATGTGATGTGCGCGACGTTTTAGGCAATGCCCCGTAAAGAGAGAGGCCGGGAGGGAGACGGTGTGGATGATTACAGTGGCAGGCTGCGCTTGTTGTACCACGTGGGGCCCCGCTGAGAATCGCACGCCGATGACCAGCTGTGAAATTGAAGTTGTGAATAATTATCAGCCGGCACTCGTGGTAGCGAGGGAAAAACAGACAACGCTCTTTCGGCGATCGGCAAAAGTATGTCGATCAAGTAAACGCTTTTACATTCGACGAACAATTATAATAAAAAATATTGCATCGTGGGTTAAACCACGTCAACGAAGCCAATCGTAATACACTTGGAGGCGTTTGCCGGTCCCGGGGGGTTCGGATTCGTGATCCTCGGGGCGCGTGGCGGCGGCGGCGTGGCACCAGTGCCAATCCACTGCTGGATGAGGATCTCACGTACCGACGCCGTCCCTTGGCGTTTTGGAATCAATTGAAACGGAGATCCAAAAAAAACACATTGATGCCTACCCCCGCCTCCCCCCCGTTCTGAGCGGTTGCTGCGATGGCAATGTCCACAGTTGTCCGTGTTGGCATCTGTCACTCGTCTATGTAGAGCGTCTTTCGCACCGTACGTAGGCAAACCGTGCTAATCGGAGTGCCGGGTTAAGGACAACAAACTAAAAAAATCCGGTGGCGTTTGGCGACCAGGCGCGATGGAGCGACCGTGTGCCGGTGCGAGCGCGGCCTGCGATGGTCACGGCATTACCACGCGGGCAGATTCCACCCGTTCCTCACCCCTCCGTTCTCTCGGCATGAACGTGCAAGAAGTTACACGTCCCACGCGGCCGTCTGTCTGGTGGGAGTGCTGCATTTCGGCAGCAGTGCTTCAGAAGGCTGATGGGGGCATGTGTAAATATTGTATATTTTACGTGGAAGGACGGAGGGGGGGGGGTGAGGATAATTGCCTGAAGTCAGTTTCATTACTTCCTTGCTCATCTTCACGACGACGTTCACGACTGCTTGTACATGATGTTACGAACGCGACTTTAACAGACGGCGTAGACACAACGAAGTGGCGTTCGCGTAAATGACGACGTCGATGATGCTGCGACATCATCCTAGCGAGCCGAGGAATGCGCGGGTTGACACGCGGTGCCGATCCGCGGATCAGATGTTCCAATCCGTGGGCTTTGGTCAGAAATCCCAATGAAATATTCCTGGGGGGGGCACGGGAGCTCCATGGGTGGTAGATGATTCTTAAGAGTTTCTGTAGCAGCAGAACTCGAACCTCTAGAAAATCCTTTGGGTAAGGCACGGTGGGAGGGGTTAATGGGTGGGTGGGGCAGTANGGGGGGGGTGGAGGGGGGAAGGTACTCCGTGAATAAAATACTTATTTTATTGTTTTTAAGCGACAGATTCTTCTTTTTTGTGGCCGCTTCGTTCGTTGCGGTTGCAGGGAGAGTGCAAGGTGTGCCTCGGCAGGATGGCGTGAAGCAGAGGTCGCAAACGGGTTTTGATTCCTTACCCGTACCCGGCCGCACCAGGATCGCAAATGGGTACCCGTACCCAGCCCGTACCCAGCCGGGTACGGGTACCGTTCCCTACCCGTACCCTACCCGAAATGAGTGACAAACGGTTACTCACCAGTGACTCACGGCCTACCCGTACCGGCCGCGCCAGGGTCACAAACGGGTATCGGGTAGGGTACGGGTATGGGTACCCGGTTGCGACCTCTGGCGTGAAGCAACTTGGAGGGTGGGGGAAAGAAGTGGCCGCTGGATAAAACCTTGTTGGGTGGCGCGACAAGGAGGTTGGGATCGATGTTGAACCAGGACCTGTGCCGCTTGCAAGGATGTGCGCTCAGCAGGGTGCGTGGCTGCGAAGGGACCCGCTTGCGGGGAAGGAGGCCAAAGTGACTTCTTGCTCGTTTATTTTGTAACTCGTAATCTCCACAGCAACATCAAGTGCTCGTCACAAGCCCAATGTGCAAAAAAAACCGTTACTTTTGTGCAGTCATTGGTGACCGGGCTGAGACCAACAACAACATCAATAACTTAGCATTCGTAACAGCGCTTGCCCCAAACACCTCCGCAACTCCTATCGCTTTACTTCAGACCTCCACAAAGTGCACGGGACCCCCCCCTCCTCCCCAGCAAAACAAACCCTCGCCTCCTAGGAAAACAATTTGCCCTGTGTGCCTAGCGCACCGCAGGGTAGCCAGCCATGCCCCTCGCCTGGCACAGGGAGCACAGCGAGCCGTCGAATGACGGTCAAACCGTCGTTAGATTTCTCAGGAATCACGAGGTGGAATGCAGCCAAACTAAGTGCAGGAGGCCAACAGAGAGCGATGGGTGGCCAGGCCGAGACCACAGACTCCTCACGCAACGCCGGAGGAGACCTCGGCAACCCCAAAGCCCACCCGGCCACATCAATCAACCCAACATTGAAAAAAAAACTTCTCCGGGACCAGCAGGAGGGGGCTTACGTACAGCCCCCACGGGGCGGCCACGTGGGAGCATATCACTAGTCCCGCTTCTCCCGCTCCTGCCGCCGCCTTTCGCGCCGCCGCTCCTTCCACTTCTGGATGATTGTTCCGCCCGTGAAGCCGATGAGGCTTCCGCTGATGGCGGCCGCGATGGCGGCCACTTTGAGTCCGGTGAGAAAGCCGAGGGGCCCGGCCACGACGCCGCCGATGAGAGCCCCGGCCATGGGCCACGCCGCCACCTGCGCCGCGGAGAACCAACGTCAGCTGCCGGCGGTGATGCCATCGGCGCCACGGATACCCCATTTACTCTCAGGAGAAACCGTGTACTCGCACAGACACCACGCACCCAGCACCCAGCAGGGACCCGATAAATGTATGCCCCCGAGTGGCGACGCACCATAGCCAGGTCCCGCACGCTGTCGCCCTCGCCGCTCCGCCCGGGCCGGCCCGTCCCCTCTGTGCCACCGCCACCGCCAGCTCCTCTCCTCAGGATTCCCTGGGTGTTGGGAGCAGGGGTGGGTGAAGGGGCGTGGGAGCAACACGGGTGGGGGGGGGAAATCGATCAAATGTGTTAAGACGATGGCCTGAGGCTATTCAAACGGTTACAAGTCCCATAGGTTGGAGTGGCTGGGTGGACGCGAGTTAGTGAATTCGGTGGATGGGTGGTTGAGTTAAGAGGGTGGGTGAGAGTATAAATAGCACACCACCGCGCAGCTGTGCCGCTAAGACAGCTGGGATCCAGGACTCCCCATCCACATGCCGTGCGCGCCATGCCACGACCACCGCCACACACTGCGCGTACAACATGCTCAGCCTTGTCTAGACCACAAACTCACCAGAGCTCGTGTGCGGCCATCCTTCGGGCATGCCAGTACAGGCTCCTTTGCTGGATACTCAATGGTGCGGCCTTCATTAGGTGCTGGCTAACAGCACTTGCCCCAACAGTATGTTCAGGCTATACAGGGGATCTTTATCTTTGCGTGTAAACTCACCGATGGCAGACGGACTTCCTTGTCGTGAAGCATCTCCAAGAGCTCCTCCAAATCCTGCCAAAGATAAAACCCCAAAACACACACACACACGAGCACGATCAGACAGCGCGCGATCGTCTCCACAGTTGCGGATCACAGGAGGCCCAAAAGCAGAAGATGCCAAACAGCCAGCAACAAACAGCACTGGAGTTGTAAAAGAAGATGAGAGTTATTAACAGGTTCCTTGAATTGAGCGAGGGTTTTTTTTTATTGAGAGCTTGGGGGGAAAGACGACGATGATGGGAGGGAATTTGTAGAGTGGAGCATTGTGAGGGCAAGGGGTGGGAAGAGAAGGGAGGTTGACCTGCAGTGTGGTGATTAAGCAATCTACAGTGTGGTGGTTGAGCGGGTAGGTGGTTGAGCGGTAGGTGGGTGAGCGAACGAGCGGTGGGCGAGCGAGCGGGTGGGTGAGCGAGTGGGTGGGTGAGCGAACGAGCGGTGGGCGAGCGAGCNGGCGGTAGTGCGAGCGGTGGGTGAGCGAGCGGGTGGGTGGTGAGCGAGCGGGTGGGTGAGCGGGTGGGTGGGTGTGCGAGTGGGTGGGTGTGCGAGCGAGCGGGGGGTGGGTGAGCAAGTGGGTGGGTGAGCGAGCGGATGGGGTGCGAGCGGGTGGGTGTGCGGGTGGGTGTGCGAGTGGGTGTGCGAGCGAGCGAGCGTTGTAACCTGCAGTGTGGTGGTTAAGCGAGCGAGTGCCGTTTTGTCAACGAGCGGGTAGTTGAGCGAGTTAAGCGAGCCTCTTGCTGCGAGTCACGTGGGAGGGCTTCTGGGAGCCAGGCGACGCAGATTCCTCACCAGCCGCAGAGTGGTCCAAGACTCCGACGCCGCGTGGCCCCGTGGCCTCTCGGGCAGGGGCGGCCTCGGGGCGTCTCCCTCCTCCTGGGCCCCGACTCGAACAGCGACACTGCGTTTTCTTTAACTGAAGACAACTTACAATTAGCATTGCGATTTAGGAAATGTACACAACTGTTATTGAACAGGTCAAGACTTATAACGACGAGGGCAGCAGGGAGGCGCAGTGTTGATACTCGCAGCCCAGTCAAGAGGCCCTGGGTTCGATTCCCTACTCGGGCGCATTTATACGTGGAGTTCATGTTCTTCCCCTGTTCTGAGTGGGTTTTCTTCCATAGATAAAAAAACACACAAAAACATAACTGGTGTTTTGATTTAAAACTTTCGTGACTGCAGGAATTCATATTCTTAGTTCTTTTTTTGGTAAAGTCACGTAAATAAAAAAAAAATGAACTTGAAAATAAAAGCCAAAAACCCAGAATAAAAATGTAATAAGTTAAATCAAATTCAAAATATATTTAAAAAATAATTATTTTGTATTTAATTAAAAAAAATTATTTTACTATCTTTATTGTGGATTTTTTACTTTAATTATTTTCCATTTATTTTATTTTTTATTTTACTTTTACGTTTTTTATATTTTTTTATTTTTTATATTTTGTTTTCTATTCACGTGACTTTACCGAAAGAACCAAGAATATAACTGGCGTTGCCTAAAACATTCCAAAATTACTGAATCTGGATCACACAACAGCAACATTGCCCTCTCCTGCAAAAAACCGTATGGGAGACCGAGGCTTTGCTTGATAAACAAGCAAAGCAATAATAATAATTAATAATGATCCCGACAGTAACACGGAGACTGTTTGCTGCGTGCGGCAGTGGGCGGGGCAGCACAAGCTCGGCTTCTGCGGTGCGAACACAACCACGGCGCTTCTTCCCGAGCCATGCGGGACCCAGCTCGGCCCAGTGCGGTGAGCGATCGAACCCAGTGAGAAAGGGCCGTGAGGCACAGGCATCCCCCACCCCCCCCCCCCCCCCGCTGACGCACTCTCATTGGGGAGGCTTTGCGGTCCCAGCTGCTCCGTGGCGGCCGAGCAGGAGAAGGAACGCCGCTCCGTGTGGCCGGCAAAGTCGCTGGGCGAGGGGCAGCTGGTGATCATGCGCTCTCCCGCCGACGGCGGCTGCCGTCCCCTCCATCGGCGCCGCTCCCCGCTCCGCAGAAACCTGCGTAGTGACGACAGCGCCGCCGTCCGCCGCGATTATCGATTACACTGGTCACACTTTTTCTGGCATAAGGTATTCCAACGGTTTTNGGGTGCCGATTCCAAATCTGGCATCAGTTTTTGTCTATCACATCAGGTTTTTGAGATATCAAATATTGCATTTTCAATAAAAACTGCAGAAGAAAAATATTAAATAAATGTGGATATCTACATAAAATGATATTATAAACACACTATCCTAAAAATACATCACCATATTTTAACACTAAAGCAGTCACTGACTCGCAACAACTTGCAATTATAAGTGACAGAGTTAATTTCGGGTAAAATCAATGAAAATGGGGTATGCCGATAGCATAAAAATGACATGTGATAGAGCAAATCTGAGATCAGATTTGGAATCAGCACCCTGAAATTAGTCTAGAACAGCTGCAAAAGTCCAGGCCAGAAAAAAAAAAAATTTTGATAATTGTTTTTTTACCCTTCTATCTGGCAACAAAACTGACACTTTTTTTACTCATGTTTCTGACCACAATACCTGCAGCCATAATGCAAACAAAAACATAATCTGATAATATATGCACTGTCCTTGAAGTTGATTGGTCCACACTCGAGACAGCTTTCCTTAGAGGACAGTGCATATATTTTCAGATTATGTTTTTTGTTTGCATTATGGCTGCAGGTTTGTGCTTGCAAACATGCTTGTNAAAAAAAGGTGTGTTTGTCCTAGAGGGTAAAAACAATTTCATTTTTTTACTGGCTGAGTCCAGGATGGTTTTTTGTTGCAGTGTCAGCGGCCGCCCCCACNAGTAGTGNCTGGGTACCCCGAGGAGACCAGCCGCTTAACGAACCGCGAGCTCGCCACACCCCCGTCCAGCGGCACACGGTGGAACAGAGGCAAGAGCCCTATTCTCGTGTATCGACCCGAGCAAAACCATTCTCCGCCATACACGCGGGGAGAGGCCGCGAACCGTGGGCCAGAGGTCGCAAACGGGTTTTGATTCCTTACCCGTACCCGGCCGCACCAGGTCGCAAACGGTACCCGTATCCGTACCCACCGGTACGGGTATCGGTATCTGATTGCGACCTCTGGATGAAGCCATGTTGCAGGCGCGGGTGGGTTGATTCTAGGAACTTGAATTGTGAGAAGAGACAAGACGTTGGGAATGAGTGACAAACGGTGACTCACCAGTGACTCACGACCTACCGTACCCAGCCGCACCAGGGTCGCAAACGGGTACCCGTANCGCCGACGGGTAGCCGGGTATCGGGTAGGTACGGGTATGGGTACCGGTTGCGACCTCTGAGGTGGGCTCAGACCGGTGCTCACCGGGGACCCTCCCCCCCCAGGCCCAGCAGGAGGGTGACGGTGAGCCGGGCCTCGCGCCGCGCGGGCCGCACCGTCCGCTCGAACACCAGCCCGTCGCCCGGCACCACCAGCTCCCGCAGCTTCTCCACCTCCCGCACGTTCATCAGCAGTTGCTGCGACACGCGCGCACACGATGACGACGACGGGGTTTTTCCCCGCTCTCGTCAATTTTTTTATTTACCTTCTTGGTTCTTTCGTAAAGTCACGTAGAAGGGAAATAATAAAATAATAAAAATAAAACATAATTAAATAAATCTCACGACGTTTCGGCCACAACGCAAGCAGCCGTCCTCAGGTGAAGACCAGGTCTGTCTGTTCAGACGCTGTCTCCCGACAGACCTGGTCTTCATCTGAGAACGGCTGCTTGCGTTGTGGCCGAAACGTCGTGAGATTTATTTAATTATGTTTTTTTTATTATTTTATTATTTCCCTTCTATGTGACTTTAACGAAAGAACCAAGAAGATGAATCCCTGCAGTCACGAAAGCTTTAAATCGAAATTTCTCCATTTACATTCTTTCATCTCCCCACCACCGCCGCCCCACAAAGTTTATCCCGATTAGGGAGCTGCCACAGTGGGGGTCAAGGTCAGCGCACTGGACTTGCAATCCAGGGGCTTCCGTTTCAAATCCATCTCCCGGCAAGGCAATTGAAACAACGGTGCGGGTTTCTTAAATCCCCCTCACGGCTTCATAAATTTGTGCAACCGCAGTCTGTGATCACGTGCGGTGGGTGAAAGTGTGGAGACGCAAAACCTCTTCCAACACGTCTGGTCGGCGTGGAAGAGGAGACCAAATACCATGTATTGTGGAGGCCGACTTCCACCATCGGTGGATAGATCGTGGCCGATGACAACGACGCTGCGTTCTCACCTGCACCGTGCGCCGAGCATTCACCTGCTCCTGGTGAAGCCGGTCCCACTCGCACAGACGGCACAGCTGCACGCGGCACGCGGGGCAAAGGTCACGGTCAAGGGTCTTCGCGGTCAAGAGGCCAAAGGGTTCTTGTTAAAGTTGTGGGTTATGGTTTCGATTTAAAGCTTTCGTGACTGCAGGGATTCATCTTCTTGGTTCTTTCGGTAAAGTCACGTAGAATAGATATAATAAAATAATAAAATAAACATTAAAAATAATTCTATTTTATTATGTTTATTATGGGAGACGCTGTCTCCCGACAGACCTGGTCTTCACCTGAGGACGGCTGCTTGCGTTGTGGCCGAAACGTCGTGAGAATTATTTTATAATGTTTTATTTTATTATTTCCATTCTACGTGACTTTACTGAAAGAACCAAGAAGTTGTGGGTTATGATTGAGCGCGGGGGTTGTGGGGAGGAGGGGGGAGGGGTCGGTGGGGCACCCTCTCCACGTTGAGCCGGTGCTTGTCGAGGCGCTGTGCGTCGGTGGGGATGGCACCTTCACGAACTTCTGCAGCAGCGGCTCAGGCGCGGAAACGGAACGCTCGGAGGCGCGGACGGAGCGGGGCACTGGCGGCCATCGCGACGCGCTGAGGGGGGGACCACAAGGGTCGGGGGCACAGAGACAGAAACACGGTACTTTGGGGACAAGCGCTGACGCGAGTGGCGCCTACCAGAGGTCGCAACCGGGTACCCGATACCCGTACCCTACCCGATACCCGGCTACCCGTACCCGGCCAGGTACGGGTAGCCGTTTGCGACCCTGGTGCGGCCGGGTACGGGTAGGCCGTGAGTCACTGGTGAGAACCGTTTGTCACTCATTTCGTAGGGAACGGGTAGTACGTACCGGGTACCCATTTGCGACCCTGGTGCGGCCGGGTACGGGTAAGGAATCAAAACCCGTTTACGACCTCTGGCGCATACGAAGGCCGGCATGGCACACGGCGGGGTGGGTGGCGGCACCAATCACGGCCCAGCTTTGGCTCCAAGTGGCGATGTTTGCGCATCGCAGCGAGCACACATTCGAGGCCAAGGCGACCAAGGGGAGGCTCGCGAACCAGTTAAGGTCATCGTTACCGGCGTTGGTGGCCGTGATCGGGAATCAAACTCCGGTCGCGCCGGGTTCGGAGCACACCGCGCTAAGCAATAAGCTGCCGTTCCCCGCGAAACACACGGACACCCAACCCATTCGTCACGTGCTGTTCTGGGGTGGGGACAGGGCTAGTCGCAGGCTCCCTCGGGTTAATGGGTTCACATCGGGTAACAGTCGTTAATAGTGGCCGGCGCCGCTAATGAGTTGAGTGATAGGTTCAGGCAGCGGAGCGAGGGAGGCAGCATTACCATAGTGGNGAGGGTGGGGGGGGCTCGTGTAGGATGTTCAGCAACGTGCTGAGGTAAAGGCGCAGCCCTGCAATTGCTCCCTCGCGCCACCGAGTACCCACTTTACCCCACCACGCGCGCTTGCCGATCGACCGCACGTGTGAACGCCGATAAATTATCATCACGTCCAGAAACGAAGAGGCGGGAACAAAATCGATAGACCGGTGAAGGGCACATTCATCTTTTTTTCCTTCACATTATATCCGTGTTGCAATCAACGCTCGTATGTTTTGTTTTTATCCCCAAATTATATATCCCGATTGTGCCATCGGTGTTGTCAACAGGGAACTGGAAAGGCCCAATCATGTGGGGTTATCTCTACCCACCCCCCAAGCAAGGGGTGAGAGTAAATGACCCTATCATCGGGGCAGCAAGTCACCCAACACGTTGCTCATGACCAGGTTGGCGGTAAATGCGCAAAACAAAGACAAAGATCCCCCGTATAGCCCGACAGACTGCTGGGGCAAGTGCTGTTAGCGATCTTGATTTGAAGCTTTCGCGACTGCAGGAATCGTCGTGATTTATTTTATTTTATACCTACGTCACTTTACCGAAAGACCGAAGAGTAAAGACAAAGATCCCCGTATAGCCCGACAGACTGTTGGGCAAGTGCTGTTAGCGAGCACCTATGAAGGCAGACACGAGGGGTGGGTGGCCAGCACCACGCCCGACCGCCTTTGTCTCCAGTGGCGATGTTTACACACCGCACCGGGTACTCATTTGAGACTGAGTCGACCTAGAGGAGGCCCAGACCGGTTCAGATAATCGTCTCTGTGTGGCCGTGAGCGGGAATCGAACCCGGGTCGCCGGGTTCATAGCGCAGCGCGCTAACCGCTACACTACCGCTCCCAAGAGACACACACACGAACACACACATATTAGCGATTGGCAGCACCCATGAAAGCCGGAACGGCACAACAAGAGGATGGGGGGGGACAGCACCACGCCCGACCGCCTTTATGCGAACGCACACAATGAAAACAGCAAGTCAGCAGGCAATCTTCACGAGGGTTTAACACTCACGGCTTCACAACTCCGACAGTCGGAGTTAACAGAAACACGCGGCCGTTGAGCTCATGAACCGGCTCTCACCTCGCCGATTTTTGACCCCCCCCTCCCTCCTCGTCACACGGCGTCACAAAAAGTCAGACCCTCCCTCAAATATGACGTCACAAAGCTCTGNCCCCCCCCCCCTCCCAAAAAAAACATGCTTCAAATCGCTTTAAAACACATTCCTGCGGAGGGAGCTGCTAGGAACGTTGGGTTGCTCGTCAATGGCCAGGGTCAACGGCGGCGTGGTGTATTCCGCAAATATGGCCGACTGTGAGGGCGGGCACAAGCCGGCGTGAGTAGGTTAAACGTTGAGTTTTATAAGGGCACCACGGGGTGACCACGACGGACAGAAACAATAATCCCCTGTGGGCTGGTGTAACCAGGAGGTTCCTACCAGTTCTATTGTCATTGTAGTGTGTATTTAATGTGGCGCTGCACTCTGATGTTGTAGGAGAAAACATTTATTAAAAATTATATTAATTAAGCAGAACGTGTTGTCTATATTTATTTAAAGTTGCGCATTTTTATGTGACGTCACATTTCTCAAACGTCCCTCCCCCCTCNTCACACATCGTCACAAATGTCTGACCCCCCCCCCCCCAGGTGCGTGACGTCATTTATGGACGGCCCCACAGTACGTGTTCGACTCTCAACTATGATTATTGTTGTTGTTTTTGTTTTAACCAACAAGCGGGCAAGAGACCTGGATGAGCGAGTCTCATTAAGCACAGTGCGACCTGGGGGTCAACAATCATGACATACGCGATAACAAAGTCCAGTACCCTTGTTAATTTGACACATGGGGGGGGGGGGCTCTGGCCTCGACGAATCATTTAATATTCCAAATTATGTACAATCGTGCTCCCCAGTGTCTCCTGCTCCAAACACATTCCTGCGGAGGAGCTGCTAGGAACGTTGGGTTGCTCGGTCAATGGCCAGGGTCAACGGCGGCGTGGTGTATTCTGCAAATGTGCCCGACTGTGAGGGCGGGCACAAGCCGGCGTGAGTAGGTTAAACGTTGAGTTTTATAAGGGCACCACGGGGTGACAGCCCTCCCACCCAGCCCCAAACCTCCCACCCCGACCCAGCCCCACCCTCCCACCCAGCCCTCCCCACCCTCCGCACCCACCCTCCCTCCCCACCCAGCCCCTCCCTGCACGACGGACGGACACAATAATCCCTGTGGGCTGGTGTAACCAGGAGGTTCCTACCAGTATAAATATTAATACTGTAGTGTATGCTCAAAGCGCAATTACGAATGATCAAATACGAAATAACGAGATTTTACTATACAGCAGCAATTAAACGAATATAAATTGGAGCAGAGACAACCAACTGTATACATTACAGCCAACACAGAAGATATATAATCTAAATATAGGTTATTTTTAATTAGACGTATTTCCAAATAACGTTCAAAGCCCCACACAGAACCATCAAGATTAGTAAATACAGGTAGTCCCCGAGGTACGACGTCCGACTTACGATATTTCGATCTTACGATGGCGATAAAATGCGTATTAAAAGTTTTCATAGCAGATAGGATTGTTTCCTGAAAAAACGTTCTATTAAATTGCAGTTCATATAGGTAGGCTAAGAATTTACCTTGTTTTTTTTACTTTACATTGTACTGTGCAATACAGTATTGTAATTAATACATACAGTATATAGTTTACACAGCACGGTACTGTAAATTGCTCTGTTTTGCTAAATTATCACTATTCTTTAAGACTCCTGGGTAGGCTATAGGCCATCTTCGACTTACGATTTTTTTTGACTTACGATGATGGGGTCGTCGTAACGCATCTCCGTCGTAAGTAGAGGACTGCCTGTATTCACGTGGAATCGGGTGGTAGATATTGCACGAACATGATTCAATAGCCGAGCATAGACAGTCAAACGCACAAATACTCTACTCTGATATCAACAATTAATAGTGGACCACAACACAGGTTTTTTTGGGATTGCATAAATGTGTCGTTAAGGGGCCCGTCCATAAATGACGTCAGCGATTTTGGATTATTTTTGACCCCCCCCCCCCGTTCGTCACATGGCGTCACAAAAAGTCACCCCCCCCCTCAAATATGACGTCACAAAGCTCTGCCCCCCCCCCCAAAAAAAAACATGCTTCAAATCGCTTTAAACTATTGTCATTGTAGTGCGTATTTAATGTGGCGCTGCACTCTGATGTTGTAGGAGAAAACATTTATTAAAAAGTCTATTTAATTAAGTAGAACGTGTTGTCTATATTTATTTAAAGTTGAGCATTTTGATGTGACGTCACATTTCTCACCCCCCCCCCTCGTCACACATCGTCACAATGTCTGACCCCCCCCCCCCATAGGTGCGTGACGTCATTTATGGACGGCCCCTAAACCCGCCAGCACACCTGTATTATGGACGATATTGGTCGCGAAAAGCTACGTGTTAAACTCATCAACAGTGCTTTGTCACTGGCCGTTGTTTGTGACTTTGTTCGATAATCTAAATTTTAATAAAATATACGCACTGCACCTGTGAAACGTTATTCATCAGCTGCTACCGCCGTTTAAAACCTGAGCTTTCTAAAACTGCGCATTCGTTTACGCGCAGCTCTACCAAAACAACAATAACAACTCAATAACAAAACAATTACAAATTATGCCACGTGAAACATCCACGCGAGCGGAGAATTCAATTGCCTGCCGAGGCCTACCTAGACATCGTGCGGGAAGCCTGCCCACTTGCCTGAATTCGCTACCGAGGAGGGCTCGAGGCTCCGGCGGGACGCGGTAGAAGCGAGGGGTCGGGTTATAATAATCTGAGAGGGTGGAGAGCGGGGAAAAAAACAACGAGACAGACGACGGAGACGGCTTCGTCAGCCGGGGGAGGTCGAGGGGGAGCGAGCAGGAGTCAGCGGGCCCGATTCTAGCCGATCGGACGAGTCTTTAACGTGCCCTGCTTTACCGATGGGCACAGGTGACGTCACGCCTCTCAGCCGCGCATCGAGTGCGTTGTGCGTGATGACGTCACGGAGCAGGTGTGGTTTGCGGGTGACGTCATTTCTCCGCAGGCTCGTTCATTCAATGCAATTGGGAAAATGAAATAAAAAATTAACCCGTAAAAACAAAGTTTTTCACTATAAATCTTTATATGCGTGGCATCGGTTTTATTTTATTATTCATTTCTGTTTTTCTTGAGTAAAGTTTCATTTTTATCACATTGGTATTTTAAATTAAATGAAATGTTTTTTTCCTAAAAAGTGAAAATTTTGGAAAAATATTTTCACGAAAATAAATTGTCACGCACAACGAGTCTGTGTGCAAAATGTCAGCTCGATTGGATCACGGGAAGTGGGTTAAAAAACGACCGAAAGATTTGCACGGTCGTAAGCGCGCAAGCAACAAGCAAGTGAACTTAATATAAAGGATTTAAAAATACTGTAATCGTATGTTCTCGATCGTTCGTTTTAACCCAAAAAAGTTGGGGGCCGAGTGCTTGTCTCTTATACCCACGGGATGGATGTCTACGCACGGCTGTGACAGAGAGCGAGAGACAGTTGTCTAATTGCTACGTTTATATTTTGGGGAGGGCCACGTCGTTGTTTTTTTGCCTATCTTCTGCTACGTACAATACGGTCATGGCAGAGATGGACAAATGACAAATTGCATTGATGAAGAGGCGCGTGAGAAATCAACCGAGGCGCGTGCGGATTCGATGCAAATTGATTGTTGTGAGGTTTAGACGGCCGATTACAAATAAACCAAGGTGGAGTTATAGAACGGAGAAACACATAGCCCAGGTCCGGTGCCGGATTATCGTAGGAGCAAAAGTAGCTACATATATAGTAGCTACTATACATAGTACATGTATAGTAGCTACTACATAGTACATGTATGTACATTAAAGGCCCCGCGCTAAATGCTTTCAAGCTATCAATTCCGGTTAAGTGATTCTGCACTTGCTCTATTACTATAGTACTATACCGCCTTCAACTTTTATGAACGACTGTTTGTTTATTATCTGGCCGTATAGTAAATGAAAAAAATACAATTACTTTACTATGCAAGTAAAAAATGTGTAGTCTCTGGGTCTTTCGGTAAAGTCACGTAGATAGGTTCAAAGAAAATAACAAGAACATAACAAAAAATAACAATTGTTTTTTATATAACTTTAAATCATTTTATATAAGAAATTTTATATAATTTTGTTATTTTCTTTGAACCTATCTACGTGACTTTACCGAAAACCCAAAGAATATGAATTCCTGCAGTCACGAAAGCTTTAAGTCAAGATAAAAAAAAATGTGTTTGAATTTGTGTGTTTTTTTATGTCGGGCCCCTTTCTAACATCTGCTACAGGCCCCGCGCGAGCTGAGTCCGGCACTGCTTAGGTCACGTGCGTTGGGGTAAAGTGTGGGTACTGCCACCTCTTCCAGGACGTATGGCCAACGTGGAAGAGTAGGCCAAATACAACTCGAGCGCTTCCCTTCCAGCGGTGACCCCTTCCGCCAGCAATGCCGTGAGCGAGCACTTGCAGCGGCCTGTGCTGCATTTTGCCATCTTATTCCATGGCCNATCATATTTTTAGGTTTTTTCGGTAAAGTCACGTAGGTAAAAAATGTAAATTAATAAAAGTAAAATAAAAATAAAATAAAAATCACGACGTTTCGGAGGCAACACAAGCTTCCGTCTTCAGGTGGAACCGTCACAGCACGATACTGAGTGGATTCCGGAATTTACTTGATACAGCTATCGTGCTGTGACGGTTCCACCTGAAGACGGAAGCTTGTGTTGCCTCCGAAACGTCGTGANTTTTATTTTNTTTTATTTTACTTTTATTAATTTAAAATTTTTACCTACGTGACTTTACCGAAAAAACCTAAGAATATGAATACTTGCAGTCACGAAAGCTTCAAATCTGGAATTAATGGCCAATCCACTGCTGGCTTGAAGGCCGTGTGGTTTACGGGATGTGTAACAACACATTTGTATAGATGGTGGGGGGGGGGGTAAGCGGAGGGACAGCCACGATGGGAAGGAGGAGGTGCATTGTCCATTCATGAACACGTGGGTGGTGTAAGTGGCTGTGTGTGTTGGGTGTGTGAAGGGAGTGTGGTGGGTGTGTGGTGGTGTGGGTATGTGGTGGCGGGGTGCGGATGCTGCCACTTGACTTGCAGGGCAGAGCGAACCGGTTCGACTCATCTCCCAGCAATCGATCAACTTCTCCAATCACCCCACCACCCATCCCACCGCCACCCCGTAATCCAGGGGTCGGAAACCGAAATAATAGGAAGAGATTTTATTTCGATTTATAGCTTTCGTGACTGCAGGGATTCATATTCTTGGTTCTTTCGGTAAAGTCACGTAGAAGGGAAATAATAAAATAATAAAATAAAACAATACATTATCACGACGTTTCGGCAACAGAAGCAATCAT
Source organism: Lethenteron camtschaticum (assembly GCA_018977245.1). NCBI lineage: Eukaryota > Metazoa > Chordata > Hyperoartia > Petromyzontiformes > Petromyzontidae > Lethenteron > Lethenteron camtschaticum. The sequence continues at coordinate 4,982,762 of MU249626.1, forward strand.
CACACCTGATGATGATGATCATCACACCTGATGATGATTGCTTGTGTTGCAATCGAAACGTCGGGAGAATTTTATTGTTTTATTTGTATTATTTATTGTTTTATTTTATTATTTTATTTTTTCCCTTCTACTTGACTTTACCGAAAGAACCAAGAATATAATAGGAAGAGACTTTTTTTTTGGGACTCGGTTAAATAAAAACTCAATAGATCATAAATAACGTCGCGAAGACAGCTCATGGAGGAGCCGCAGGTTTGCCGAGCAGCCCGTGGAGAGCGATTAGCGTGTGAGAGTGTGAGAGAGTGAGTGTGAGAGAGTGAGTGTGAGAGAGTGGTGTGCGAGTGTGTGTCAGAGAGAGTTTGTGAGTGTGATAGAGAGTGTGAGAGAGTGAGTGTGAGAGAGTGAGAGAGTGAGTGTGAGAGAGTGAGTGTGTGAGAGAGTGAGTGTGAGAGAGTGAGTGTGCGAGTGAATGTATGAGAGAGTGTCAGAGAGAGTTTGTGAGTGTGATAGAGAGTGTGTGAGTGAGAGAGTGTCAGAGAGAGTTTGTGAGTGTGATAGAGAGTGTGTGAGTGAGAGTGTGAGAGAGTGAGTGTGCGAGTGTGTGTCAGAGAGAGTTTGTGAGTGTGATAGAGAGTGTGAGTGTGAGAGAGAGTGAGTGTGAGAGAGTGAGTGTGCGAGTGAATGTATGAGAGAGTGTCAGAGAGAGTTTGTGAGTGTGATAGAGAGTGTGTGAGTGAGAGTGTGAGAGAGTGTCAGAGAGAGTTTGTGAGTGTGATAGAGAGTGTGTGAGTGAGAGTGTGAGAGAGTGAGTGTGCGAGTGTGTGTCAGAGAGAGTTTGTGAGTGTGATAGAGAGTGTGAGAGAGTGAGTGTGAGAGTGAGTGTGAGAGAGTGAGTGTGAGAGAGAGTTGGGAGTGAGAGTGTGTGAGAGAAAGTGAGTGTGTGAGAGAAAGTGAGTGTGAGAGAGTGAGTGTGAGAGTGTGTGTGAGAGTGTGAGAGTGTGTGAGAGTGAGAGAGTGAGTGTGAGAGTGAGAGGGTGAGAGTGAGTGTGAGAGAGTGAGTGTGAGAGATAGTGAGTGTGTTAGAAAGTGTGAGAGTGTAAGGGCGAGTGAGAGAGAGTGTGTGAGAGAGAGTGAGTGTGAGAGAGTGTGTGAGTGAGCGAGTGTGAGAGAGAGAGTGTGAGAGCGTCAGTGTGTGACAGTGAGAGTGAGAGAGTGTGAGAGAGTGGGGAGCCGTAGCGTAGCGGCTACGAAACCTGGCGTCCCGAGTTCGGCCACCACCACTGACGCTGATATTGGACCTCAAATGAGTACCTGGTGCGGTGCCTAATAAAACATCGGCACTGGTGGAGAGACAAAGGCGGCCGGGCGCCGTGCTGCCCGCGTCACGCCTCGAGTTGCTTGCCNGCCGGCCTGCCGGACTTAATAGGTGCTCGTTCAATGCGACTCTTGCCCCCCAAAAACGACCCGCGTAGGTTTACAGGGGGACCTTTGTCTTTGCACCGCGCGCACACCGCGCACGCACACACAGCCCCATTGAGAGGGACTCCGCACGGATACAGATTGGCATCGGGATGAGGAGGAGGCGTGGGAGATGATGATGATGATGGTGGTGGTGGTGCACATTGAATGTCACGGCGAGAACACGCAGCATTGTGCGGAGCTCTTTGTGAATGAAATAAAGTTTTAGAGAGAGAGGGGGGGGGGAGGCGGGGAAATATATAATAAATACAAATTATTAAACACAGAGTTTTATACAACGCCGAATTGTCACGATTACACAGAAATGGTATAAGGCCGAGGATTGTGTGTGACTGCGGGCGAACGGAGGACAACTCGCTGGCACTGTGCAGACACTCCTCTACTTACGAACTATTTAGGTTCCAGAGGGACTGTTCGTAAGTCGATTTGTTCGTAAGTAGAAACTTTTCTCCGGTCGATTCCAAACACGATGTACGCTAAACACGGGGAATGGCTTAACAGTTGTACAATCTCCTGTAAGGTGTAGATGCCACTGGTTCTTCACGTTCTGCAGACGTCACTGGTTCTTCACGTTCTGCAGATGTAGATGCCACTGGTTCTTCACGTTCTGTAGATGTAGATGCCACTGGTTCTTCACGTTCTGCAGATGTAGATGCCACTGGTTCTTCACGTTCTGCAGATGTAGATGCCACTGGTTCTTCAAGTTCTACAGATGTAGATGCCACTGGTTCTTCACGTTCTGCAGATGTAGATGCCACCTCCACCATCCGTTGCGCGGCGGTTGAACTTACGACTCTCGGTCCGAACAGGCGACTTGACATACGGACCAGGTTTGTTCGTATCTCTTGAGAGTTCGTAAGTCGAACGGTGCATAAGTCGAGGAGTCCCTGTATATGGAATCCTTCCTGTTGGAAGCTCACAACGGCCGTGTCGGCGATATTGAGCCAGTGACAAAGAGTATGGGTGCGTTCAACCATCGGCCCGAGTTCGTCTCTGTGTGTGTGTGTGTCTTGGGGAGCGGTAGTGTAGCGGTTAGCGCGCTGCGCTACAAACCCGTCGACCCGGGTTCGATTCCCGCTCACGGCCAACATCAGTGACGATTATCTGAACCGGTCCTGGGCCTCCCTAGGTCGACTCAGTCTCAAATGAGTACCCGGTGCGGTGTGTAAACATCGCCACTGGGAGACAAAGGCGGTCGGGCGTGGTGCTGGCCACCCACCCCCCTCGTGTACCGTTCTGACCTTCATAGGTGGTCGCTAACAGCACTTGCCCCTACAGTCTGTTAAGGCTATACGGGGGATCTTTGTGTCTTTCGGGAGGTTCACAATGGCGATGTCAGACACCGATCCTGTACGACTGCCAGAGGGCCTCCTGGGAGGGCCTTCTGGCGCTCCCGCCATAGGAACGTGGAATGTTCAAGGTCACTGGCTCTGCAGGGCTGTAAACAGATGAGCACCGGCGCTCCAATGCCCACGTGAGCAGCATCACACGTGATACCCTCCTGTGTCCCGCTTTGCCGTAATTAGGGAATTGTTTTGTCGTATTACACTGCGGTGTTGTCGTCGTTGTGGCTGTTGTTGTTGTGTTTAATTTGGAGCTTTCGTGACTGCAGGAATTATTCTTTGGTTCTTTCGGTAAAGTGACTGTACCGAAAGAACCAAAGAATACGTTGTTGTGTTTGTTACGTGTTACGTTTCGTCGCGTTCGTTATGTTTACCGTATAGCCTGTAACGGACTGTTTGGGGCGAGTGCTGTTCGCGTGTCGCCGCTTATGGGAGGCAGGAACGGCAACACGAGGGCGCGTTTGGGTGGCCAGCATCACGCCCGGCCGCCTTTTTAAATCCTTTATATTAAGTTCACTTGCTTGCTTGCTTAGGACCGTGCAAATCTTTCGGTCATTTTTTTAACCCACTTCCCGTGATCCAATCGAGCTGACATTTTCCACACAGACTCGTTGTGCGTGACAATTAATGTTCGTGAAATGTTTTTCCAAAATTTTACTTTTAGGACAAATATATTTAATTACCAATTGCTTAATGCTGCCATGCAATCATCTGACCCATAGGTGGCAGCCATCTCAAGCCAGAGGACGAGAGGACTCTAGCCGCCACGCATATAAAGGATTTATAGTGAAAAACTTTGTTTTTACGGGTTATGCTTGTTTCTGTCTTGAGTCGCAGACAAATAACGAAGCGGCACTCAGCGCGGCGCTGGCAGGAGCGGCTGCCGACAGAACAAGTAACACTGACCCTCGAAACGCCTCTCAGGAATCACTCGCTGCGATTCCGTTAAAGAGGTCCGATTCTCCCGAATGAACATCATCATCATCATCAAAGTCACAATCATCATCGTCTTCATAGTCCTCTACAGCAGAGCAGCGAGGTGCTGTGACGGTTCGCCACGTGGCCTCGCCGAGGCAGCGTCACCTCGGCGATTAGTGGGGGCGCTGCCACCGCGAGCCGGGGTCGTGCCGGGTTCATTCCCATCTCCCGGCGCGGCAGTTCAAACAGCGGCGCGAGTTTTCGTTGAAATCCTCTGCCCGCCGTGAGTCTGCGCGGTTGAGATGGATGCCACTGGTGGTTTGGGGGGTGACGTGGGCTACTGCCGCCTCTTCATTCAGCAAGCGTGGGGGGGGGGCGATGCCAAATATCCAACGGAGGGGGACTCTCAGTGAGCGTAAGCCTCCCCGCCAGCAGCGGCGTGTGCGAGCATTGCAGGGCTGCGCCTTACCTTTGATACATAAAGCGCCTACGGCTGATCTCCAAAACGTATCTCGTGTAATTCGACAACAGTTCCATCATCTCCTGAACGAACATCATCATCATTGCCATCATCATCAAGTCATCGTCACGGGCATCGTGGTGGCTGTGGCGGTGGTGGTGGTGCTCAGAAGGCGGGGCTGTCGAGGAGGAGGTACTCGAGGCTGGGCGGCGTGGGGACCAGGTCCTCGATCTTGAGGTAGAACACCCTCTGCAGTCCCTGCGTGCACAGCGACCGCAGCTCGGGGAGTTTGCCGAGCAGGCGCGACAGGAGACCCGGGGCCGCGCCGATGGCCTCCAGGTGGAGCCGCAGGGCGGCCGCCACGCGCGTCTGCAGGGCCTCCACGCGGCCTGGCTCCAGCAGCCCGTGCCGGTCTGTGGGCAGGAGGGGGGGGGGGAGTGGAGGAGATGGAAGTGGAGTGGATGGAGATGGGAGGAAAAGACGCCGGGGAGGAGAGGCACGGTGAACGAGGGGAGGAGATAAGTGGGGAGGCGAGGGGGTTGTCGAGGTAGACATGGGGAGGGAGATGAGAGGGGAGTAGAGAGCAGAGGGGGAGGATGGAGAGGGGAGGAGGGGAGATACGGAGAGCCAAGTGGTGTGGAGAGGCAGAGTGGGGGGTGAGTGGGGAATGAGAGCAGACGGGAGAGGCGAGGGATATGGAGCGAGTGGCGAGAGGGAAGAGGAATGGTAGGGGAGGGGTGAAAGGCTGAGTCACTCCACAGCAACCAGCACTGACGACAACGACGACGACGATCTTGGCAACTTGAGATATATATTCATCACGCCCCCCCCGCCATCCTCCGCTCTAAAGCTTTCGTGACTGCAGGGATTCATCTTCTTGGTTCTTTCGGAAAGTCACGTAGAAGGGAATAATAAAATAAAACATAATAAAATAATTCTCACGACGTTTCGGCCACAACGCAAGCAGCCGTCTTCAGGTAGAGAACAGGTCTGTCGAGAAGGCCGTCTTCAGTTGAGAACAGGTCTGTCGAGAAGGCAGAGTCTGAATGAATGAATTTCCGACTCTGCCTTCTGACAGACCTGTTCTCCACCTGAGACGGCTGCTTGCGTTGTGGCCGAAACGTCGTGAGAATTATTTTATATGTTTTATTTTTATTATTTTATTATTTCCCTTCTATGTGACTTTACCGAAAGAACCAAGAAGATGAATCCCTGCAGTCACGAAAGCTTTAAATCGAAATCGCTGTCTTTCCGACAGACCTGTTCTTCACCTGAAGACGGCTGCTTGCGTTGTGGCCGAAACGTCGTGAGAATTATTTCATTATGTTTTATTATTTTATTATTTCCTTCTACGTGACTTTACCGAAAAACCAAGAAGATCCTCCGCTCTCTCTCGCTCCTCATCCTCCCTGCATTCCTGCTCATCCTTCTCTACCCTCATCCCCCCGCCACCCCGAGTGTCTCTGCTCGAGGACTACTTTGCCACGTGCCGCGTGCCGCACCGGTGAGGAGCACAGGGCCGAGAGGCAGGCGAAGGCCGCGAGGTCGAGGCCCGTGCGTGCAGGGCAGCCGAGAAGCGCATGATGGAGTCGATCCACGAGCCGAATCCGCGTGCACACTGCGAGCGGTGCCGCACCGCTCCCGAGCCGAGCACCACGCGGCCCCGCGCCGGCTCCGACCTGCGGGTGAGGAGGGCCATGACGGCATGGGAACACGACGACAAAAACAACAACGACTACAACAACAACAACAACATTCAGGCTAAATTTCGATTGAAAGCTTTGTGACTGCAGGGATTCATCTTCTTGGTTCTTTCGGTAAAGTCACGTAGAAGGGAAGTAATAAAATAATAAAAATAAAACATAATAAATAATTCTCGCGACGTTTCGGCCACAACGCAAGCAGCCGTCCTCAGGTGAAGACCAGGTCTGTCGGGCGACAGACCTGGTCTTCACCTGAGGACGTCGTGAGAATTATTTTATTGTTTTATTTTATTATTTTATTACTCCCCTTCTACGTGACTTTACCGAAAGAACCAAGAAGAGGAACATTCAGGCTAGGTGCACGTTGAGGCCGCGTGAAGTGTCGAACGCCCGCTGGCGGGAGGAGGTCACGGGACAGACCCAGGTGGTGCCACGGGTCAACTGACTGAGATATTGGCCGATGCACCACCTGTGNCCCCCCCCCTACTGTGCCCCCCCCCCTACTGTGCCAACCCTAACGCAAAGACAAACAGGCGCTCACACTAACACACTTGTCGGGCGAATGCTCTGAGCGAGCACCTGTGAAGGCCAGAACGGCTGAGTCGACCTAGGGAGGCCCGGCACCGGTTCAGATAATCGTCACTGATGTTAGCCGTGAGCGGGAATCGAACTCGGGTCGCCAGGTTCACAGCGCAGCGCGTTGACCGCACACGCGTGGTCAAAGAAACTCCATGGTACGTGCGCAGTGGGGATACCCTTCGTCCACCATCTCAGTCACGATCATCACCGTCGTCAATATCTCTCCCACAATTGCCACCTCCACGTCAACCACCCACATCGCTTGCACCACCACCACTACCAATTCCACCACCTCTACCATGACCTCAAGATTCTCCGAATGCTATCTCACCACCTACTCCACCTCCACCACCGCCTAGTCCACCATCTCCGCCACCTAATCCACCACCTCCACCAACTCCACCACCTCCACCGCCACTCCACCACCTCCACCACCACCTCCAAACTATTTGAACTATATTTTTATTTTACCAGTTAAGGCCCACCGAGCTAAGCAGCTCTTTTTCAGAAGCGACCTGTCCACAACTGATAGCTTAACGAAGTGGCTTACCACGTGGACATGGATAGCAGCAGCCAAACACTCTAAACGCGTGACGTTGATTCTAAGCGTGAGGGAAAAAGCGGAGACAATTTCACGCGACCACGAAGAGAGAGACACGGAAGCTCCAAATCTACAGCAGGCGTCAGGGTAGTTAACATCTCCTAGCCACCGTGATGATGAGAGCGAGAGAGACACGCAAACTCAAATATACAGCAGCAGGCGTCAGGGTCGGATCGAACCCACGTATCTCTGTATACCAGGCGAGGTAGTTAACATCTCCTAGCCACCGTGATGATGAGAGAGAGACACGCAAACTCTAAATATACAGCAGCAGGCGTCAGGGTCGGGATCGAACCCACGTATCTCCTGTATACAGCGAGTAGTTAACATCTCCTACCACCGTGAGAGAGAGGAGAGAGACACGAAACTCCAAATATACAGCAGCAGGCGTCAGGGTCGGGATCGAACCCACGACCTCCTGTATACCAGGCGAGGTAGTTAACATCTCCTAGCCACCGTGNTGATGAGAGAGAGACACGCAAACTCCAAATATACATTCTAGATTTGAAGCTTTCGTGATGCAAGGATTCTTATTCTTAGGTTTTTCGGTAAAGTCACGTCGGTAATAAAAATAAAATAAAACATTTTTTGTTTTGTTTTATTTTACTTGTATTAATTACATTTTTTTACCTACGTGACTTACCGAAAAAACCTAAGAATATCCAAATATACAGCAGCAGGCGCCAGGGTCGGGATTGAACCCACGACCTCCTGTAGACCAGGCGAGGTAGTTAACATCTCATACCCACCGTGGNACAGTACCCCCCCCCCCCCTTTCCCCGGGGTGGCGGGATGGGAGGTGTGGGAGATGGGGATANGGGGGGTGGGCGGTNGGGGGATNGGGGAGTGATGGGGGGGTTGATGGATGGGGGGGGTGATGGGGGGGGTTGATNGGGGGGTTGATNGGGGGTTGATGGGGAGGTGATGGGGGGNTTGATGGGGGGTGATGGGGAGTGATGGGGGGAGGGTTGATGGGGGCGTGATGGGGAGTGATGGGGNGGGTGATGGGGGGGGTGATGGGGGGGGTGATGGGTGGTGATGGGGGATTTATGGGGGTGATGGGGGGGTTGATGGGGGGGTGATNGGGGGAGGTTGATGGGGCGTGATGGGGGGGTTGATNGGGGGGTGATNGGGGGGTGATGGGGNGGGTGATGGGGGAGGGTTGATGGGGCGTGATGGGGGTGGTTGATGGGGGGGGGTGATGGGGGGTGATNGGGTGGGTTGATGGGGGATTGATAGGGTGGTGATGGAGGTGGTTGATGGGGGGTGATGGAGAGGTGGTTGATGGGGGGGAGGTGATGGGAAGGGTGATGGATGGTTGATGGGGGGTGATGGGGGGTTGATGCGGGGGGTGATGGGGGTGGTTGATGGGAGGTGATGGGGGGGTGATGGGGGGGAGGTGATGGGGGGGTGATNGGGGGGAGGTGATAGGTGGTTGATGGGGGTGATGGGTGATTGATGGGGGGGGGCTGCCCCCACCTGTAGGCGAGGCGCAGCGCGAACAGCTCCAGCGCGGCCTCCCGCAGGAGGAGTTGGCGGTCGGCGCGCTGCAGCCGCTCCGCGCCGGGCAGCCGGCCCGCCCAGAGGCGCGAAGCCTGCGCCGAGTCGGCGAGCAGCGAGAAGAAGTCGCGCACGTGACCCGCACGCTCCGCTCGCCCCGCCGCCTCCACCCCCACCTCGTCAACGTCGTCATCCTCATCATGGTGATGATGCTGATGATGATGATGCTCCAGCTGCTGCTGATGATGCTGCTGATGATGATCCAGCTGCTGCTGATGCTGCTGCTGCTCCAGATGCTGCTGCTGATGATGATGCTGCTGATGATGCTGCTGCTCCAGCTGCTGCTGATGATGATGCTGCTGCTGCTGATGATGATGCTGCTGCTGCTCCTGATGATGATGCTGCTGCTCCAGCTGCGGATCAGATCCTCCGGAGTCTGGTCTCCACTGCGATACTGCGGGGACAGTTGTGGTGGTGATTGTGCTGGTGGTAGGATACCACGGAGGGTACGTGGCTATAGTGGAAGACACGTGGAGATACTTGCGTTGGTTATAATAAAGCAACGGGAAGATAAAGGGCCGTCCATAAATGACGTCACGCGATTTTGGACGATTTTTGACCCCCCCTCCCTCGTCACACGGCGTCACAAAAAGTCAGACCCCCCTCAATTATGGCGTCACAAAGCTCTGCCCCCCCCCCAAAAAATATTTCCATTTTGAAAATAAAACATGCTTCAAATCGCTTTAAACCATTGTCATTGTAGTGCGTATTTAATGTGGCGCTGCACTCTGATGTTGTAGGAGTGTTGTTATAACAATTAGCGTTGTTATAACAATTCTACATTTATTTAAAGTCGCGCATTTGGATGTGACGTCACATTTCTNCCCCCCCCCTCGTCACACATCGTCACAAATGTCTGACCCCCCCACCTAGGTGCGTGACGTCATTTATGGACGGCCTCAAAGGCGACCGGCGGAGTCACCTGTGAGTAGTCGAGTCGGTCCGGCGCCGGGTTGGACTCCAGGTGCGCGCGAACCAGCGCGGCGAGGAAACGTGCCAGGGACTCGGGGCTCTCCGTGAGCGCGGGGAGTTANGGGGCCCTGGGGCCCTGGGAGCCCTGGGGGCCCTGAGAGGCCCGGGGGGCCCGGGAGGCGGGGCTCTGCGGTTTGCTGGGAGCCGTCCCTTCGCCCCTTGAGGCTCGCGGTTCGCACCACTGGGGCGGGGGGGGGGCAGGCGTAGGGGCAGGTGAGGGGGTTGAAGTCATACTTCACCGCCTACGTAACGCAACGTAATAATATGTTGGTGATAAATAAGCGGACGATCAGCCGCCTCCTCCTCCGCCTTCCCACAGCGTTCCCTGCACGTGACACGCGCGGTGCATTGCCCTGCACGTGACACGCGCGGTGCCCTGCACGTGATTGTCCTGCACGTGACTCTCACGGTGCNTTGTCCTGCACGTGACGCGCGCGGTGCCAGGCTTCAGTGATCCCGCCAGGGGCCCAGGGAAATGCGGGGAAGGCCGGGGAAGAGGGAAGAGGAATAGGAGGGGTGAAGGACCGAGTCATTGCACAGCAACCAGCACTGACGGTGACGACGACGACGATCTCAGGGACCTCCAACCCGGGTTCAAGCTCTCTCACTGGACGTAGAAATTCACAACCCCCTCCCTCCCGACCGACCGACTCCTCCTCTTCGCCCTCTTCTCGCTACTCATCCTCCCTGCATTCCTGCTCCTCCTTCTCTACCTCATCCTCATCCTCCTCCTCCCCGCGAGCGCATCCCGGACTGCTGCTCCGGCTTACAGAGCGCTNGGTCCCCCCCCCTCCCTCTCTCCCCCTCCCCTCCCTCTCCCCCTCCTTCTCCTCTCTCCCCTCCCCTTACCCCCTCCCCCCCCTCCCCCTCCCCTCCCCTCCTCCCCCTCCCCTCCCCTCCCGCCCCTCCCCTCTCTCCCCCTCCCCTCCCGCCCTCCCCTCTCCCTCTCTCCCCCTCCCTCCCCTCTCTCCCCTCCCTCCCCTCTCTCCCTCCCCTCCCCTCTCTCCCCCTCCCTCCCTCCCGCCCCTCCCCTCTCCTCTCTCCCCTCCCCTCCCCTCTCTCTCCCTCCCCTCCCCTCTCTCCCCCTCCCCTCCCTCTCTCCCCTCCCCTCCCTCCCGCCCCCTCCCCTCCCTCTCTCCCCCTCCCCTCCCCTCTCTCCCCCTCCCCTCCCCTCTCTCCCCCTCCCCTCCCCTCTCCCCCCTCTCTCTGTCTGCTATCCACCACCACCACCCCTCCACCCATCCTATCCAGCCCCTCCTCCTCCCGACCTCTGTCCACCCGAACCTACCCCCCTCCCCCTCTCGTCCCGCCCGCTCCCAGGTTACTCACGAGCCCCCCCCCTCCTACCCTCGTCTCGTGAGCCCCCTCACCTGGGTACACAGACATCACCACCGCTTCACTTTGTTTTGGCTGCGATAAACACACGTGATACATTAGACTGCCCCCCCCCCCTTTTGCTCCCCAACCCCCTTAACCCTCCCCCAACCCCTCCCCCAACCCCTCCCCCTCCCCCAACCCCTCCCCAACCCCCGCCCCTCCCCAGTCCCCATCCCCACCCCAGCACCCCCTCCCCAGCACCTTCTCGCATCATGCCCACGCCGAGGCACTTCTGGAAGCGGCAGAACTGGCAGCGGTTGCGGCGTCGTTTGTCGACGGGGCAGGCGCGGCTCCCGAGGCACGCGTAGCGCGCTCCCTTCTGCACCGTGCGCTGAGACACGGAGACAGAGACACGGAGACAGAGACACGGAGACACACAGAGACACACTCACAAAGACACGGAGACAGAGAGACACACACTCACAGAGACACGGTGACAGAGACACGGAGACAGAGACACTCACAGAGACACGGAGACAGAGACACGGAGACACNCACANACACGCGGAGACAGAGACACAGACACGCGGAGACACGGAGACACACTCACAGAGACACACTCACAGAGACACACGGAGACACACTCACACACGGAGACACACTCACACACGGAGACAGACACGGAGACACACGGAGACACACTCACACACGGAGACACACGGAGGCACACTCACACACGGAGACACACTCACACACGGAGACACACTCACACACGGAGACACACGGAGACACACACACAGAGACACGGAGACACACACACACGGAGACACACGGAGACACACTCACACACGGAGACAGAGACACGGAGGCACACGGAGAGACACTCACGGAGACAGAGACACAGAGACACGGAGACAGAGACACGGAGACAGAGACACGGAGACAGAGACACGGAGACACACTCACAGAGACACGAAGACACACTCACAGAGACACGGAGACACACTCACAGAGACACGGAGACACACTCACAGAGACACGGAGACACGCGGAGACTCACGGAGACAGAGACACGGAGACAGAGACACGCAGACACATTCACAGAGACACGGAGACACGCTCACAGAGACACGGAGACACACACAGAGACACGGAGAGAGACACACTCACAGAGACACGGAGACAGAGACACGGAGAGACACAGAGACACGGAGACAGAGACACAGAGACACGGAGACACGTGTCCCGTTAGCAAGCACTCATGAAGAAGGCCGGCACGGCGCACGAGCGGGTGGATGGCCACCACCACCACCACACCACAGGCAGACACACTCGCTCCCGCCATAGGAATGTGGAATTTCCACGTTCACTTGCTCGGGGCTGTCAACGGGGAGCACTGCCCCAATGCTCATTTGAGTAGAAAACCACGTTGACTTGGTCTTTATGTATGTTGTGTATATATGTGTGTATGTCTATGTGTTTGTGTATACTGTGTAAATGTATGTGTCTGCGTTTGTGTATATCGTGTATCTATGTGTGTATGTCTATATGTGTGTGTCTATATTGTGTATACTGTGCATGTCTGTGTTTGTGTATATTGTGTATGTCTATGTGTTTGTGTATATTGTGTATCTGTGTGTGTCTATGTGTTTGTGTATTTGTGTATATATGTGTGTCTTTGTGTAGTAATGGGAGCGGTGGTGTGGCGGTTAGCGCTACGAGCCAGGAGACACGAGTTCGATTCCCGCTCACGGCCACCACCAGTGACGATTATCTGAACCGGTCCGGCGGCCCTCCCCTGGGTCGACTCAGCCTCAAATGAGTATCCGGAGCCTCTGGGGGAGACGAACTTCTCTTGAGAGCGCGCGACAGCACTTGCCCCGAGGCTACACCACTACACGGCCAAGGGGGGAGGTGTGTGTGTGTGCCGGGACACCTTTGCCTTTGTGCTCGATGTGTCACCTTGAAGAAGCCCTTGCACCCTTCACACGTGCGCACGCCGTAGTGCTGGCAGGCCGCGCTGTCGCCGCACACCGCACAGGTGCCGGGCTCCAGTCCCGCAGGGCGCGTCGGGTGGTGGGGCGACGCTGGGGAGCGCAGCCCACCCTGCTGCTGCCCCTGCTGCTGCCCCTGCTGCTGCCCCTGCTGCTGCCCCTGCTGCTGGAAGGCGAAGCAGAAGGGCGACGCGGCAGCGAACTGCAACCCGGCCGCATCAGCCTGGGCGCGAACCTCATCCTCCTCCTCCTGGTGCTCACACTGATGCAACCGCCCGGAGCACGCAGCCACCTGCTGCTGATGATGATGATGCTGATGATGATGCTGGTGATGATGCTGCTGCTCATGCAGCTGCTCGTAAACATGCTGCTGCTCCTGATGATGATGGTGATGGTAGCCGTGATGATGATGATGATGTTGACGAAAGCTAAACACTGAGAACGCGACTGGTGGTTCACGTTTGTTCAGGTAACTGGCATTCGCCTCCTGCTGCCCTTGCTGCTCCTGCTGCTGCCCCCCGTTGGGCAGCAGAGCTCGGCTGAGCTGGGGGGCAACCCCGGGCACCCCCTCGTCCGTGTGGCCAGTCGACACGGGAGCGGAGAGAGGCAGTGGTGAGTGGTCGAGGGAATAGACCTGGGAACAGAGACACGGCCACTGAGACACCGACACAGAGACACCGACACAGAGACACGGACACAGAGACACCGACACTGAGACACCGACACTGAGACACCGATACTGAGACACCGATACAGAGACACCGACACAGAGACACGGATACTGAGACACCGACACAGAGACAAGTTCGAAAAACCATCTCCTACTCCCTCCCTGCTCTCCCTTGCTGATGATGATGATGCTGCTGCTGCTGATCATGATGCTGCTGCTCTATGCTCACGGGGTGACCATGACCTTCCTTGCACCGCGTGACACCGGACAGTGGGGGGGGGGGGTAGAGAGGGGTCACTGGGGTCACAGAGGTCACGGCTCCCGCGTGCCTCATTAAGGAGAGTTCTTCTGACGCAGGTGAGTGTGGGGGAGGTTGGGTGATGGTGGTTGTAGTGTTGCTGATGAAGGCGATGTTGATGGTAGTAGTGATGTTGATGATGGTAGTGATGATGATGATGATGATGTTGATGATGTAGATGTTGATGATGATGGTAGTGATGTTGATGATGGTAGTGATGTTGATGATGATGGTAGTGATGTTGATGGTAGTGATGTTGATGATGATGGTGGTAGTGATGTTGATGATGATGGTAGTGATGTTGATGATGATGGTAGTGATGTTGATGGTGGTAGTGATGTTGATGGTGGTAGTGATGTTGATGCTGGTGGTAGTGATGTTGATGATGATGGTGTGATGATGTTGATGTTGCTGGTGGTAGTGATGTTGATGCTGGTGGTAGTGATGTTGATGATGATGGTAGTGATGTTGATGATGATGGTAGTGATGTTGATGCTGGTGGTAGTGATGTTGATGATGATGGTAGTGATGTTGATGATGGTGGTAGTGATGTTGATGATGATGGTGGTAGTGATGTTGATGTTGCTGGTGTAGTGATGTTGATGATGGTGGTAGTGATGTTGATGATGATGGTAGTGATGTTGATGATGATGGTGGTAGTGATGTTGATGTGCTGGTGGTAGTGATGTTGATGATGATGGTGGTAGTGATGTTGATGCTGCTGGTGGTAGTGATGTTGATGCTGGTGGTAGTGATGTTGATGATGATGTGGTAGTGATGTTGATGATGATGGTGGTAGTGATGTTGATGATGATGGTGGTAGTGATGTTGATGATGGTGGTGGTTGTGATGTTGATGATGATGGTAGTGATGTTGATGATGATGGTGGTAGTGATGTTGATGCTGCTGGTGGTAGTGATGTTGATGCTGGTGGTAGTGATGTTGATGATGATGGTAGTGATGTTGATGATGATGGTGGTAGTGATGTTGATGATGATGGTAGTGATGTTGATGATGATGGTGGTAGTGATGTTGATGGTGGGGTAGTGATGTTGATGGTGGTGGTAGTGATGTTGATGATGGTAGTGATGTTGATGATGATGGTGGTAGTGATGTTGATGATGATGGTGGTAGTGATGTTGATGATGATGGTGGTAGTGATGTTGATGATGATGGTGGTAGTGATGTTGATGATGATGGTAGTGATGTTGATGATGATGTAGTGATGTTGATGATGTAGTGATGTTGATGATGATGGTGTAGTGATGTTGATGATGATGGTGGTAGTGATGATGATGATGATGGTGGTAGTGATGTTGATGATGATGGTGGTAGTGATGTTGATGATGATGGTGGTAGTGATGTTGATGATGATGGTGGTAGTGATGTTGATGGTGGTAGTGATGTTGATGCTGGTGGTAGTGATGTTGATGATGATGGTGGTAGTGATGATGATGATGGTGATGTTGATGTTGTTTATGTGTGTTAATGTGTTAGTGTGTGTTAATGTGTGTACCCCAAACATCTCTACAAGCTATACAGGGGATTTTGTATATATATTTGTTTTACGTCTATGTGTATACAAGTATTTATAGCTGACTGTTGGGGCAAGTGCTGTTAGCGAGCACCTATGAAGGCCGGAACGAGACACGTGGGGAGGGTGGAAGGTGGCCAGTACTACGCCCGGCCGCCTTTGTCTCCCGAGTAGCGATATTTACACACCGCACCAGGTACTCATTTGATTTGAGGCACAAGAGAATCGTCACTGGTGGTGGTCGTGAGCGAGATTCGAACTCGCGACGCCAGGTTCGCAGTGAAGCGCGCTAATCGCTACGCTACCGCTCCCCACTCTCACACCCTCTCACTCTCTCACNCACACACTGTCACACCTCACACTCACTCTCTTTCTCTCACTCTCTCACACATTCTCTCACACTCTCTCACACTCACACACTCACTCTCTCACACTCTCACACTNACTCTCACTCCCTGTCACACACTCACACTCTCTTTCTCTCACTCTCTCACACACTCTCACACTCTCTCACACTCTCTCTCTCTCTCACACTATCTCACACACTCTCACTCTCTCTCACACTCCATACTCTCTCTCCACACTCTCTCACACTCTCACACTCTCTNACACTCTCTCACCCTCTCACTCTCTCACACTCTCACTCACACT
This sequence comes from Lethenteron camtschaticum, assembly GCA_018977245.1. Classification (NCBI taxonomy): domain Eukaryota; kingdom Metazoa; phylum Chordata; class Hyperoartia; order Petromyzontiformes; family Petromyzontidae; genus Lethenteron; species Lethenteron camtschaticum. The sequence goes on from MU249626.1 coordinate 4,998,841, forward strand.
CTCTCACACTTCTCTCTCACACACTCTCTCTCTCACACTCTCACANACTCTCACTCTCTCTCCTCACACTCTCTCACTCTCTCACACTCCATCTCACTCTCTCTCTCACACTCTCTCACAATCTCTCACACTCTCACCTGTTGTCATGATGCAAGTATCCCGGTGGGGTCTCCCACTCCCCCAACTCGCCATGTCACAAGCTCAGTGAGGCGCTCCCAGACCCACACCCTCCCTCCCACGCTCCCAACGGCGCCCCCAAACCCCGCGCTGCCCTCGAACTCGGAGCAAAGTCTCGTGGCTCCTCATGGCCGCGCCGCCGCCTCCACGAGGCATGACCACGCCTGGCTGTCAGGCTTGCACATCAGGCAAAGAAGGTCCGTAGCCGGCGGGGTGGGGGAGTGCTTANCGAGGATAAGGGCCCGCGGTGGCTATGAGATGTTAACTACCTCGCCTGGTATGCAGGTGCTGGGTTCGATCCCGACCCGACGCCTGCGTGTATTTGTAGTTTGCGNGTCTCTCTCTCATCATCATCACGGTGGCTAGGAGATGAACTACCTCGCCTGGTGTGCAGGAGGTCGTGGATTCGTTCCCCCTGACGCCTGCTGTGTAGTTGGAGTGCTGTTCTCATCATCATCATCACGGTGGCTAGGAGATGTTAACTACCTCGCCTGGTGTGCAGGAGGTCGTGGTTCGATTCCGACCCTGACGCCTGCTGTGTAGTTGGAGTTTGCGTGNCTCTCTCTCATCATCATCACGGTGGCTATGAGATGTTAACTACCTCGCCTGGTATGCACGTGGTCGTGGTTAGATTCTGACCCTGACGCCTGCTGTGTAGTTGGAGTTTGCGTGTCTCTCTCTCTCATCATCATCACGGTGGCTATGAGATGTTAACTACCTCGCCTGGTATGCAGGTGGTCGTGGGTTCGATCCCGACCCTGACTCCTGCTGTGTATTTGTAGTTTGCGTGTCTCTCATCATCATCACGGTGGCTAGGAGATGTTAACTACCTCGCCTGGTGTGCAGGAGGTCGTGGATTCGATTCCGACCCTGACGCCTGCTGTGTAGTTGGAGTTTGCGTGTCTCTCATCATCATCACGGTGGCTAGGAGATGTTAACTACCTCGCCTGGTGTGCAGGAGGTCGTGGATTCATTCCGACCCTGACGCCTGCTGTGTAGTTGGAGTTTGCGTGTCTCTCATCATCATCACGGTGGCTGGAGATGTTAACTACCTCGCCTGGTGTACAGGAGGTCGTGGGTTCATTCCGACCCTGACGCCTGCTGCTGTATATTTGGAGTTTGCGTGTCTCTCATCATCATCATCACGGTGGCTAGGAGATGTTAACTACCTCGCCTGGTATGCAGGAGGTCGTGGGTTCATTCCGACCCTGACGCCTGCTGTATAGTCGGAGTTTGTGTGTCTCTCTCCCCGTGGTCGCGTGGATTTTCCCCACCACATTTACAAGTCAACGTCACGCGTTTAGAGTGTTTTGCTGCTCTAAATGTCTTCGTGATGAGCCACTTCGTTGAGCTGTCATTTGTGATGTCCAGGTCGCTTCTGAAAAATATCTACACAGCTCAGTGGAGCCTCACCTGCTACAGATAAAAATAGTTTAGCAGTTTAATCGTTTGTGGCCTGCACCACGCACGCCGGCCGCCTTTGTCTCCCAACGCTTTTACACAGCGCACCAGGTTGCTCCTTGAAGGCTGAGCCGACCTAGGGAGGCCCATCACCGGCGCAGATATTCGCTGGTTCAACACGTAGGCTTTCGCGACCAATATCATCCATAATAGAGGTTTCTTGGGTTAGATCGCGTAAATGGATAAACGTGTCGTTAAAGAGTAAATCCACAACATTAACAATCTGAGTGTACGACGTTTCGCCAAGAAAAATAAAACATGCTTCAAATCGCTTTAAACTATTGTCATTGTAGTGCGTATTTAATGTGGCGCTGCACTTTGATGTAAAACATTTATGAAAAGTATATTTAATTCAGTAGAACGTGTTGTCTATATTTATTTAAAGTTGCGCATTTTGATGTGACGTCACATTTCTCAAACACCCCCTCCCCCTCGTCACACATCGTCACAAATGTCTGACCCTCCCCCCCGCCCCTCCTAGGTGCGTGACGTCATTTATGGACGGCCCCTAACCTGCCCTGGTCACGCTGTGTAGTATCCCCTCTCCGAGTGTGAGTGAGATTAGGAAGGGTGGTCCCCACCCTGTGTATGACGTCCACGTTGGATGTGATGCGTTGATAATTCGCGTTGCCTCCAAGTTGAGTGTAAGCCGCAATTACAGCCACTACACTAGTGACAATTGGCCACGTTCTGTTTACGTGACAAACCTTTGCTATTATATTCACGTAGAAGGGAAATAATAAAATCATGTTTTACATTTTTCTTATTTTAGTATTTCCCTTCTCGTGACTTTACCGAAAGAACCAAGAAGATGAATCCCTGCAGTCACGAAAGCTTTAAATCGAAATGTAAACCTTTACCAGTTGGCCGTGTCGGGTGGTGCGGGTTTAACGACACATTTATATATTTACGCGATCTAACCCCCAAAAAAACCTTCATTATGACAGATATAAAAACTGGTATGATGTCAGATATAAAAACTGGTATGTCAGATATAAAAACTGGTATGATGTCAGATATAAAAACTGGTATGATGTCAGATATAAAAACTGAGATGATGACTGATATAAAAACTGGTATGGTGACAGATATAAAACTGGTATGGTGACAGATATAAAAACTGGTATGATGTCAGATATGAAACTGAGATGATGACTGATATAAAAACTGGTATGGTGACAGATATAAAAACTGGTATGGTGACATGTAAAAACTGGTATGGTGACAGATATAAAAACTGGTATGATGTCAGATATAAAAACTGGTATGGTGACATATAAAAACTGGTATGGTGACAGATATAAAAACTGGTATGGTGACAGATATAAAACTGGTGTGGTGACAGATATAAAAACTGGTATGATGTCAGATATAAAAACTGGTATGGTGACAGATGTAAAAACTGGTATGATGTCAGATATAAAAACTGGTATGGTGACATATAAAAACTGGTATGGTGACAGATATAAAAACTGGTATGGTGACAGATGTAAAAACTGGTATGGTGACAGATATAAAAACTGGTATGATGTCAGATATAAAAACTGGTATGGTGACAGATATAAAACTGGTATGGTGACAGATATAAAAACTGGTATGGTGACAGATATAAAAACTGGTGTGGTGACAGATATAAAAAACTGGTATGATGTCAGATATAAAAACTGGTATGGTGACAGATATAAAAACTGGTATGATGTCAGATATAAAAACTGGTATGTGACATATAAAAACTGGTATGGTGACAGATATAAAAACTGGTATGGTGACAGATATAAAAACTGGTATGGTGACAGATATAAAAACTGGTATGGTGACAGATATAAAACTGGTGTGGTGACAGATATAAAAACTGGTATGATGTCAGATATAAAAACTGGTATGGTGACAGATATAAAACTGGTATGATGTCAGATATAAAAACTGGTATGGTGACATATAAAAACTGGTATGGTGACAGATATAAAAAACTGGTATGGTGACAGATATAAAAACTGGTGTGGTGACAGATATAAAACTGGTATGATGTCAGATATAAAAACTGGTATGGTGACAGATGTTAAAACTGGTATGGTGACAGATATAAAAACTGGTATGATGTCAGATATAAAAACTGGTATGATGACTGATATAAAAACTGGTATGGGGCTAACCACTCGCCACCGCTCCCCACATGTACCAACACAACAACAACAGCAGCAGCATCATCACACAAACAAAGACCGCCACCGTTCACCACAAAGTGGCGTTGACGTCACCGCAGCGCTTGTACCAGGCTAGGTGCCGACGGTCACGGTAACAGACCCAGGTGCCATGGGGTTGACTGACTGAGATGACTGGGAGATATACTCTTAGTTCTTTCGGTAAAGTCACGTAGGTNAAAAATTAAATAAAAATTAAAAAAAAACAATAAAATCACGACGTTTCGGAGGCAACACAAGTCTCCGTCATCAGGTGGGACCGTCACAGCCAGATTTGCTGTATCACATCACTTGATACAGCAAATTGGCTGTGACGGTCCCACCTGATGACGGAGACTTGTGTTGCCTCCGAAACGTCGTGATTTTATCGTTTTATTTTTATTTTAATTTTAATTTCATTTTTTACTTACGTGACTTTACCGAAAGAACTAAGAGTATGAATCGTTGAGTCACGAAAGCTTCAAATCTAGAAATGATGGAGATCCTTCTCTCTCTCACGCACAACACACGCGTGTCTGTGTGTGTTTATCTTCTTGGTTTTTTCGGTAAAGTCACGTAGAAGGGAAGTAATAAAATAATAAAAATAAAACATAATAATATTAATTTTAATTATTTCCCTTCTACGTGACTTTACAGAAAAACCAAGAAGATGAATCCCTGCAGTCACGAAAGCTTTAAATCGAAATGTGTGTGTTTACTTACAGTTATTTATTCAATCCACTGCCGTGCCGGTCACGGATGTTGTTCGACCATACTTCACCACGTAAGGTCAGCATGGGTTGCGTGTGTATGTGTGTACACGTGTATTTGTATGAACCTAAGATATGTGCTCTTGTGTATGTGTGTGTGTTGGAGAGCGGTGGGGCAGTGATTAGCGCACTACACTACGAACTATGCGGCTCGAGTTCGAGTCGAGCTCACAGCAGCCAACATCGGTGAGAAATATCTGAGCCGGTGCGGGGCATCCCCTAGGTCGACTCAACCTTAAAATATTAACATCCGGGAGACAAAGGCGGCCGGGCGAGGTTGCTGACCACTCACCTCGCTGTCCACCGTTTCGGCCTTAACAGGTGCTCGGTAAACGTTACTTTGCCTAAGTCTTTTGAAGGCTACGCGGGGATCTTTGTCTTTGCATCTGAGTAAGTGTGTGTGTATGTCTCTGCGTGAGTGCATGAATGTACATGTGAAGTCTCTATGAGTGTGTCTGTGAGTGAGTGAGTCTGTGAGTGTGTCTATGAATGATGTGTTAATGAGTGTGTGTGTCTGAGTGTGTCTATGAATGATGTTTTAATGAGTGTCACGGAGTGTGTCAATGAGTGGGTGTGTCTGTGAGTGAGTGAGTCTGAGTGTGTCAATGAGTGAGTGTGTTAATGGGTGAGTGAGTCTATGAGTGTGTCAGTGAGTGAGTGTGTTAATGATGTGTCAATGAGTGAGTGTGTTAATGAGTGTGTGTGTTTGAGTGTGTCTATGAATGAGTGTGTCACGGAGTGGGTCAATAAGTGAGTGTGTCACGGAGTGTGTCAATGAGTGAGTGAGTCTATGAGTGTGTCAATGAGTGAGTGTGTCAATGAGTGAGTGTGTCTGTGAGTGAGTGAGTCTGTGAGTGAGTCTATGAGTGTGTCAATGAGTGAGTGTGTCAATGAGTGTGTCACGGAGTGTGTCTGTGAGTGAGTGAGTCTGTGAGTGAGTGTCACGGAGTGTGTCAATGAGTGAGTGAGTCTATGAGTGTGTCAATGAGTGAGTGAGTGTGTCAGTGAGTGAGTGTTGCCGAGTATTGGCAGTCGGCGCGCCCTGCAGCTGATTTTTATTTACAAGCGATGACCAATCACCGCACTCGGCCCATCAGCCAATCACCGCACTCGGCCCATCAGCCAATCAGCTCCCGACCAGCAGGCCATGAATATTAAAAGTCGCGGGTGCGTGGGGAGCGGTGGCGCAGTCGTTAGCGCTGATCCGCTCCTGTGTACCTCCTCCCCTAGGTCGACTCAGCCTTAAATTATCACCCGCTGCGGTGTCTCTCATCATCAGCACTGGGGAGACAAAGGCGGCCGGGACGTGGTACACTGGCCTCACACCGCCATGCGTAAAGGGTTTGCTCGCTAACAGCACTTGGCCAGAACATTCTGGCGAGGCTACCAGGGGGTTGTGGGAGGGGAAGCTTTAGCTTTGTGACGTGTGCAGAGGGGGGGGGCTGTGACGTGTGCAGAGANGGGGGGGGGGCTCTGTGACGTCGAGGGGGAGGGTTTGTGACGTCGAGGGGGCTAAGTTTAGCCCCTCCTCGCTCGGGGCGACTTGGAACGGCGCACAAAACGAGGGGGGGGGGTTGGTGAGGACGAGTTATGGATACCACTCATCCCACCACTCATCCCACCACTCTCCACCACCCCACCCCCCATAACACCACCACCACCACTCACACACGACTCACCACACCACACACGACTCACCACACCACACACACACCACTCAGCGTGCGCATGTATGTTGAACTTCGTTCGCACCGGGACAGATTCGCATTATCTGAATCGGTCCTGGGCCTCCGCTGGGTCGACTCAGCCTCAAATGAGTACCTGGTGTGGTGTGTAGTAAACATCGCCACTGGGGAGACAAAGGCGGTCGGGCGTGGTGCTGGGCACCCGCCCCTTCGTGTGCCGTGCCGGCTTTCACATGTGCTACTCGCTAACAACACTTGCCCCGACAGTCTGTGACAGGCTACACGGGGGAGCTTTGTCTGTATGGGAGGTCCTTCTGCCAGCAGCGGCATGGGCAGGCAATTGCAGGGTTACCGCCTTGGTCCTGGTGGTGACGGTGGTGGCGGTGGTGGCGGCGGTGGTGGCGGTGGTGGTGGTGACGGTGGTGGTGGTGACGGTGGTGGTGGTGGCGGTGGTGGTGACGGTGGTGGCGGTGGCGGCGGTGGTGGCGGTGGTGGTGGTCGGTGGTGGCGGTGGTGGTNGGGAGCGGTAGGTAGCGGTACAAATCCGGAGACCCGGGTTCGATTCCCGCTCACGGCCAACACCAGTGACGATTATATGAACAGGCCCTTGGCCTCCCTAGGTCGACTCAGCCTCAAATGAGTACCTGGCGCGGTGTGTAAACATCGCCACGGGGAGACAAAGGCGGCCGGGCGTGGTGCTGGCCACCCACCCCTCGTGTGCCGTGCCGGCCTTCATAGGTGCTCGCTAACAGCACTTGCCCCGGCAGTCTGTTAGGCTACACGGGGGACCTTTGTGGTGATGACGATAGGCACACCGCGTCGGGAAAACGCACGTGGTGGTGGAGTAATGTGAATTAACAGCCGTGCTCATTTGGCGGGTTCCAGAATCTTTACGCGGTTTGTGGTACAACAATAAATAAGTATAACCCGTNAAAACAAAGTTTTTCACTCTAAATCCTTTATATGCGTGGCGGCTAAAGTCCTCTCGTCCTCTGGCTTGAGATGGCTGCCACCTATGGGTCAGATGATTGTCTGCAGTATTAAGCAATTGGTAATTAAATATTTAATTTGTTTTCCCTAAACAGTGTAAAATTTAGGAAAAAAATACACGAAAATTAATTGTCTCGCACAACGAGTCTGTGTGCAAAATGTCAGCTCAATTGGATCACGGGAAGTGGGTTAAAAAACGACCGAAAGATTTGCACGGTCTTAAGCAAGCACGCAAGCACGCAAGCAAGCAAGCGAACTTAATATAAAGGATTTTAAAAAACTTCACCAGAGCGGCCAAGGATCCCCCCCCCCTGCCCCGTGGTCTCAGCTCGTCCCCTGTTATTGACAGCACCGCAGAGCCACTGCTGGAAATTCCACGTTCCTATGGCTGGCCGGTTAGCCCCAGGCCCACTTGCGAATCAAGGCTCCTTGTCCCTGGTCTGTTGAGCGCTCGCCCTGGTAAGACGGAGACGAGCTGAGACTTTAAACGTTGTGAATTCCCCCACGAAGTGGAGGTGAATTGTAATCGACCCGCCAAATGGTGGCGTCATGGACAAACCGAACCTGGCATTCACACACACACAACGACAAAGATCCCCGTGTAGCCTTAACAGACTGTTGGGGCAAGTGCTGTTGGCGNGCAGCACCTATGAAGGCCGGCACGGCACACGAGGGGTGGGCGGCCAGCACCACGCCCGGCCGCCTTTGTCTCCCAGTGGCGATGTTTACACACACCGGGCGCTAATGTCAGGCTCGGTTCAGGACCGAGATAAGCTCAGGACCGGTTCATATGATCATCACCGATGTTGCGCATGCCGGAGATCGGACTCAGGTCACCGCAGTCACCGTCCCACAAATCAACATCGTCACTGGGAAGACAAAGGCGTCCGGGGATGGTTCTGGTGGTGGNGCTGCTGCTGGTGGTGGTAGTGCTGGTGGTTGTGGTGTTGGTGGGCTGCTGGTGGTGGTGGTGCTGCTGGTGGTGGTGGAGCTGGGGTGCTGATGCCGGTCTTCGTGTGCCGTGGGTCTTCAAAGGCGCTCGCGAACAGCACTAGCCCCAACAGNTTGTTAGAGCTATACGGGGGATCTTTGTTGTGTTTGTCGCCGTGTGCGGTCAGCTGACGGCACCGCGAGACGCCGTCTCCTCCTCCTCCTCAGGTCAACCATCGTGCAGGTGAGATGTTCACGAATAGCGTGTGCGGTGATGGTGGTGGTGATGGAGGTGTGGGGTGGTGGTGATGGTGGTGATGGTGTGGGTGATGGTGGTGATGGTGGTGGTGCTGGTGGTGGTGCTGGTGGTTGTGGTGTCATGGTGGTGGTGTGGATGATGGTGGTGGTGGTGGGGTGATGGTGGTGGTGATGGTGGTGTGATGGTGGTNGTGGGGTGGTGTGATGGTGGTGGTGATGGTGGTGGTGGTGGAGGTGGTGTGATGGTGGTGTGGTGTGGTGGTGGTGATGGTGTGGTGTGATGGTGGATTCTCTTGGGCACAGCGCCACCTTACTCCTTGTAAGGGAGTGAGACGATAACCCGCGGGGCGGATAAACCGCGTGGTGTGATGGAACGCGAAGTTGGAAAGAGCGAGGGTGGTGGTGCTGGTGTGGTGTGGTGTGCTGCTGATGGTGTGGTAGGGTGCTGGTAGTGGTGTGGTGTGGTGCTGATGGTGCTGGTGTGGTGCTGGTAGTGGCGTGGTGGTGGTGCTGGTGGTGCTGGTGGTGGTGCTGGTGGTGGTGCTGGTAGTGGCGCTGGTGGTGGTGTGGTGGTGCTGGTGGTGTGGTGGTTCTGGTGGTGGTGCTGATGGTGCTGGTAGTGGTGCTGGTAGTGGTGCTGGTGGTGGTGCTGATGGTGCTGGTGGTAGTGGCGCTGGTGGTGGTGCTGATGGTGCTGGTGGTGGTGCTGGTGGTGGTGCTGATGGTGCTGGTGGTGGTGCTGGTGGTGGTGCTGGTGGTGTCGCTGATGGTGCTGGTGGTGGTGCTGGTGGTGGTGCTGGTGGTGGTGCTGGTGGTGGTGCTGGTGGTGTCGCTGATGGTGCTGGTGGTGGTGGTGCTGGTGGTGGTGCTGATGGTGCTGGTGGTGGTGCTGGTGGTGGTGCTGGTGGTGTCGCTGATGGTGCTGGTGGTGGTGGTGCTGGTGGTGGTGGTGGTGCTGGTGGTGGTGCTGGTGGTGGTGCTGGTGGTGGGTGGTGGTTCTGGTGGTGCGCTGATGGTGCTGGTGGTGGTGCTGGTGGTAGTGGTGCGATGGTGGTGGTGGTGCTGATGGTGGTGGTCCTGNTTTTGGTGGTGCTGATGGTGGTGCTGATGGTGGTGGTGCTGATGGTAGTGCTGATGGTGGTGCTGATGTGGTGGTGGTGGTGCTGATGGTGGTGGTGCTGGTGTGCTGATGGTGGTGGTGCTGATGGTGCTGGTGGTGGTGGTGGTGCTGATGGTGGTGGTGGTGCTGATGGTGGTGGTGCTGGTGGTGCTGGTGCTGATGGTGGTGGTGGTGCTGCTGGTGGTGCTGATGGTGGTGCTGATGGTGGTGGTGGTGCTGCTGGTGGTGGTGGTGCTGATGGTGGTGGTGCTGATGGTGGTGCTGATGGTGGTGGTGGTGCTGCTGGTGGTGGTGGTGCTGATGGTGGTGGTGCTGATGGTGGTGGTGCTGGTGGTGCGCTGGTGGTGCTGTTGATGTTGGTGGTGGTGCTGAAGGTGCTGGTGGTGATGGTGCTGATGGTGGTGGTGCTGATGGTGCTGATGGTGCTGATGGTGCTGATGGTGGTGGTGCTGATGGTGCTGATGGTGGTGGTGCTGGTGGTGCTGATGGTGGTGGTGCTGATGGTGGTGGTGCTGGTGGTGCTGGTGGTCACCCCCACGCGAGTCGCCCTCCCCCCAGGAGCTGTCCCACCTCGTGCGTCATCGCGCTTCCGGGAAACGAGGCCACCGCTTCCCAAGTGACGCAGAAACTCACTCAACTACTCACTCACACAAACTCACTCAACTACTCACTTCACAGAAACTCACTCAACTACTCACTCACAGAAACTCACTCAACAACTCACAGAAACTCACTCAACTCACAAACTCACTCAACTACTCACTCACACTCACAGAAACTCACCCAACTACTCACTCACACTCACAGAAACTCACTCAACAACTCACTCACACTCACAGAAACTCACTCAACTACTCACTCACACTCACAGAAACTCACTCAACAACTCACTCACACTCACAGAAACTCACTCAACTACTCACTCACAGAAACTCACTCAACTACTCACTCACACTCACAAAACTCACCCAACTACTCACTCACACTCACAGAAACTAACTCAACAACTCACTCACACTCACAGAAACTCACTCAACTACTCACTCACACTCACAGAAACTCACTCAACTACTCACTCTCACAGAAACTCACTCAACTACTCACTCACACTCACAGAAACTCACTCAACTACTCACTCACAGAAACTCACTCAACTACTCACTCACAGAAACTCACTCAACAACTCACAGAAACTCACTCAACTACTCACTCACACTCACAGAAACTCACCAACAACTCACTCACACTCACAGAAACTCACTCAACTACTCACTCACACTCACAGAACTCACTCAACACTCACTCACACTCAAGAAACTCACTCAACTACTCACTCACACAAACTCACTCAACTACTCACTCAAACTCACTCAACTACTCACTCAAACTCACTCAACTACTCACAAACTCACTCAACTACTCACTCACAGAAACTCACTCAACAACTCACAGAAACTCACTCAACTACTCACTCACAGAAACTCACTCAACTACTCACTCACATTCACAGAAACTCACTCAACTATTCACTCACACTCACAGAAACTCACTCAACTACTCACTCAACTCACAGAAACTCACTCAACAACTCACTCACACTCACAGAAACTCACTCAACTACTCACTCACAGAAACTCACTCAACAACTCACAGAAACTCACTCAACTCACTCACACTCACAGAAACTCACTCAACAGCGCACTCACTCACAGAAACTCACTCAACTCACAAACTCACTCAACTACTCACAAACTCACTCAACTAACTCACTCACAGAAACTCACTCAACTACTCACTCACACTCACAGAAACTCACTCAACAACTCACTCACACTCACAGAAACTCACTCAACACTCACTCACACTCACAGAAACTCACTCAACTACACTCACACTCACAGACTCACAACAACTCACTCACACTCACAGAAACTCACTCAACTACTCACTCACACTCACAGAAACTCACTCAACAACTCACAGAAACTCACTCAACTACTCACTCACAGAAACTCACTCAACTACTCACTCACACTCACAGAAACTCACTCAACAACTCACAGAAACTCACTCAACTACTCACTCACAGAAACTCACTCAACTACTCACTCACAGAAACTCACTCAACAACTCACTCACACTCACAGAAACTCACTCAACTACTCACTCACAGAAACTCACTCAACTACTCACTCTCACAGAAACTCACTCAACTACTCACTCACACTCACAGAAACTCACTCACTACTCACTCACATACAAAACTCACAGAACTCACTCACACTCACAGAAACTCACTCAACTCACTCACACTCACAGAAACTCACTCAACAACTCACTCACACTCACAGAAACTCACTCAACAACTCACTCACAGAAACTCACTCAACTCACTCACTCACACTCACAGAAACTCACTCAACTACTCACTCACACTCACAGAAACTCACTCAACTATCATCACACTCACAGAAACTCACTCAACAACTCACTCACACTCACAGAAACTCACTCAACTACTCACTCACACTCACAGAAACTCACTCAACAACTCACTCACACTCACAGAAACTCACTCAACTACTCACTCACATTCACAGAAACTCACAGAAACTCACTCACACTCACAGAAACTCACTCAACTACTCACTCACACTCACAGAAACTCACTCAACAACTCACTCACACTCACAGAAACTCACTCAACAACTCACTCACACTCACAGAAACTCACTCAACAACTCACTCACACTCACCTCAACTCACTCAACTCACTCACTCTTACTCACTCTCACTCACTCTCACACTCACTCACACTTACTCAACTCACTCACACTCACTCAACTCACTCACTCACACTCACTCTCACACTCACTCACACTTACTCAACTCACTCACACTCACTCAACTCACTCACTCACACTCACTCTCACACTCACTCACACTTACTCAACTCACTCACACTCACTCAACTCACTCACTCACACTCACTCTCACACTCACTCACACTCACTCAACTCACTCACACTCACTCACTCACTCACTCATTCACACTCACAGACACTCACTCACACTCACAGAAACTCACTCAACAACTCACTCACACTCACAGAAACTCACTCAACTACTCACTCACTCACACTCACAGAAACTCACTCAACTACTCACTCACACTCACAGAAACTCACTCAACTACTCACTCACACTCACAGAAACTCACTCAACTAACTCACTCACACTCACAGAAACTCACTCAACTACTCACTCACACTCACAGAAACCACTCAACAACTCACTCACACTCACAGAAACTCACTCAACTACTCACTCACATTCACAGAAACTCACAGAAACTCACTCACACTCACAGAAACTCACTCAACTACTCACTCACACTCACAGAAACTCACTCAACAACTCACTCACACTCACAGAAACTCACTCAACAACTCACTCACACTCACAGAAACTCACTCAACAACTCACTCACACTCACTCTCTCAACTCACTCAACTCACTCTTACTCTTACTCACTCCACTCACTCTCACACTCACTCACACTTACTCAACTCACTCACACTCACTCAACTCACTCACTCACACTCACTCTCACACTCACTCACACTTACTCAACTCAATCACACTCACTCAACTCACTCACTCACACTCACTCTCACACTCACTCACACTTACTCAACTCACTCACACTCACTCAACTCACTCACTCACACTCACTCTCACACTCACTCACACTCACTCAACTCACTCACACTCACTCAACTCACTCACTCACTCACAGAAACTCACTCAACTCACTCACACTCACTCTCACACTCACTCACACTCACTCAACTCACTCACACTCACTCAACTCACTCACTCACACTCACTCAACAACTCACTCACACTTACTCAACTCACTCACACTCACTCAACTCACTCACTCATTCACACTCACAGACACTCACTCACAGAAACTCACTCAACTCACTCACACTCACTCTCACACTCACTCACACTCACTCAACTCACTCACACTCACTCAACTCACTCACACTCACTCAACAACTCACTCACACACTCACAGACACTCACTCACACTCACAGAAACTCACTCAACTCACTCACACTCACTCTCACACTCACTCACACTCACTCAACTCACTCACACTCACTCAACTCACTCACTCACACTCACTCAACAACTCACTCACACACTCACAGAAACTCACTCAACTCACTCACTCATTCACACTCACATAAACTCACTCAACTCACTCACTCACACTCACTCACACTCACTCACCCAACTACTCACTCACAGGAACTCACCCAACTACTCACTCACACTCACAGAAACTCACTCAATAACTCACTCACACTCACAGAAACTCACTCAACAACTCACTCACAGAAACTCACTGAACTCACTCACTGACACTCACAGGAACTCACTCAACTACTCACTCACACTCACAGAAACTCACTCAACAACTCACTCACAGAAACTCACTCAACTCACTCACTGACACTCACAGGAACTCACTCAACTACTCACTCACACTCACAGAAACTAACTCAACTACTCACTCACATTCACAGAAACTCACTCACTCACTCACACTCACAGGAACTCACTCAACTACTCACTCACACTCACAAAAACTCACTCAACAACTCACTCACACTCACAGAAACTCAATCAACTACTCACTCACTCACACGCACAGAAACTCACTCAACTACTCACTCACACTCACAGAAACTCACTCAACTCACTCAACTCACAGAACTCACTCAACTCACTCACACTCACAGAAACTCACTCAACTCACTCACTCACACAAACTCACTCAACAACTCACTCACCCACTCACAGGAACTCACTCANCTCACTCACACAAACTCACTCAACTNACTCACTCACACTCACAGAAACTCACTCAACAACTCACTCACACTCACAGGAACTCACCCAACTACTCACTCACACTCACAGAAACTCACTCAACAACTCACTCACACCACAGAAACTCGCCCAACTACTGACTCACACTAACAGAAACTCACCCAACTACTCACTCACTCTTACAGAAACTCACTCAACAACTCACTCACACTCACTCAACTCACTCACTCACACTCACTCAACAACTCACTCAACTCACAGAAACTCACTCAACTCACTCACTCTCACAGAAACTCACTCAACTCACCCACTCACACAAACTCACTCAACTACTCACTCACACTCACAGAAACTCACTCCAACTACTCACTCACACTCACAGAAACTCACATCAACAACATCACTCACACTCCACAGAAACTCACTCAACTACTCACTCACACTCACAGAAACTCACCTCAACTACTCACTCACATTCACAGAAACTCACTCAACAACTCACTCACACTCACAGAAACTCACTCCAACTACTCACTCACATTCCACAGAAAACTCACAGAAACTCACTCACACTCACAGAAAACTCACTCAACTCAACTCACTCACACTCACAGAAACTCACTCCACAACTCACTCACACTCACAGAAACTCACTCAACAACTCACTCACACTCACAGAAACTCACTCAACTACGCCACTCCACTCACACTCACAGAAACTCACTCAACTACTCACTCACACTCACAGAAAACTCACTCCAAACTACTCACACTCACAACTCACAGAAACTCACTCACAACTCACCACATCACAGAAACTCACTCAACTAACTCACTCCACACTCACACAGAAACTCACCTCAACAACTCACTCACAACTCACAGAAACCACTCACACCACTCACACTCACAAAACTCACTCCAACAACTCACATCAACACTCACAGAAACTCACTCAACTACTCACTCACACTCCACAGAAAACTCACTCAACAACTCCACTCCACACTCACAGAAACAACACTCAAACTCACTCCACTCCACACTCCACAAGAAACTCACTCAACTACTCATCATCACACTCACAGAAACTCACTCAACAACTCACTCACACTCACAGAAAACTCACTCAACTACTCACTCACACTCACAGAAACTCACTCAACTACTCACTCACACTCACAGAAACTCACTCAAAACGAGGACGGTGACATCACCTGGTGTGGTTAGGGGGTGGGGACGGTGACATCACCTGGTGTGTTAGGGGGTGGGGGTGGTGACATTACCTGGTGTGGTTAGGGGGGTGGGGGTGGTGACATTACCTGGTGTGGTTAGGGGTGGGGACGGTGACATCACCTGGTGTGGTTAGGGGGGTGGGGTGGTGACATCACCTGGTGTGGTTAGGGGGTGGGGGTGGTGACATCACCTGGTGTGGTTAGGGGGGTGGGGTGGTGACATTACCTGGTGTGGTTAGGGGTGGGGGTGGTGACATCACCTGGTGTGGTTAGGGGTGGGGGGTGACATTACCTGGTGTGGTTAGGGGGTGGGGGTGGTGACATCACCTGGTGTGGTTAGGGGGTGGGGGTGGTGACATCACCTGGTGTGGTGAGGGGTGGGGGTGGTGACATCACCTGGTGTGGTTAGGGGGGTGGGGCGGTGACATCACCTGGTGTGGTTAGGGGTGGGTGGTGACATCACCTGGTGTGGTTAGGGGGTGGGGTGGTGACATCACCTGGTGTGGTTAGGGGGTGGGGGGTGACATCACCTGGTGTGGTTAGGGGGGTGGGGGTGGTGACATCACCTGGTGTGGTTAGGGGGGTGGGGTGGTGACATCACCTGGTGTGGTTAGGGGGGTGGGGCGGTGACATCACCTGGTGTGGTTAGGGGGGCGGTGACATCACCTGGTGTGGTTAGGGGGGTGGGGGCGGTGACATCACCTGGTGTGGTTAGGGGGGTAAGGAGGTGACATCACCTGGTGTGGTTAGGGGGGCGGTGACATCACCTGGTGTGGTTAGGGGTGGGGCGGTGACATCACCTGGTGTGGTTAGGGGTGGGGGCGGTGACATCACCTGGTGTGGTTAGGGGGCGGTGACATCACCTGGTGTGGTTAGGGGGTGGGGGCGGTGACATCACCTGGTGTGGTTAGGGGGGTGGACGGTGACATCACCTGGTGTGTTAGGGGGGTGGGGGGTGACATCACCTGGTGTGGTTAGGGGGTGGGGACGGTGACATCACCTGGTGTGGTTAGGGGGGTGGTGACATCACCTGGTGTGGTTCGGGACGGTGTGGTGACATCACCTGGTGTGGTTAGGGGGGTGGGGACGGTGACATCACCTGGTGTGGTTAGGGGTGGTGACATTACCTGGTGTGGTTCGGGACGGTGACGGTGACATTACCTGCTGTGGTTAGGGACGGTGACATTACCTGGGTGGTTAGGGGGGTGGGGACAGTGATGGTGGCTGAAGTGGATAGGGGGTGGTAGGGGTCGTGTCCGGTGCTGTTAGGGCTAATGTCTGGTTGGCTGGTGTGGTTCGGCTTAGTGTACGATGGTTTCCATCCTGGTCAGTCGGTACTTGGCGCTCGGCCTACATTGGTTCTCACTCTGATGAGCCTGGGTGGCTCTGCTGCCCTTGCCCCTAACCACCCCCCCCCCCCCCCCCCCCGTTACTCCGTTGGCAAGTCCCCTGCCTTCACCGTTGGTCTTCGCT
>MU249626.1:5016053-5180904 GCA_018977245.1 Lethenteron camtschaticum
ACCCCTAACCACACCAGGTAATGACACTTTCCCTGCCCCTAACCACACGAGCTAAACAGACGCCATCCGTACACCCTTACGGACAGCAGCCTTACCACGAGCATAACCCACAAACCCCTAAGCCCTCTCCCTCCCTTACAGTAAGCAAACGAGCCAACCAAATACTGTCTTTGCGGCAACCCGTTACCACACAAGCCAACCGGACCCCTGGCATTACCCATAATCCTCATTTGTAATAAACTATCCACTGTTGGATTATGGCTTCCCTCATAAGCAGTCTTAGATATCCCCCCAAGCAAAACCCTACCTCTCACTCAGCACCACATCTGGGCGTTTTTACTCACTCCGCAGTTTGACCTTCCTGCGGTTTCACCTTTGGTGTTCGGCACAGGACAGCACAGCACGGCACAGCACAGCCAGCCAGCACAGTCAAGCCTCATCACCACCACCACCATCACCACCACCACCATCACCACCACCACAGCAACCACCGCCACCGCTTTGCAGTAACCATGCCCGGGCCACCACCACGCAGGTTAAAGACGCGGACCAGAGACGCAGAGAGTTAGGACTGGGAGTCGCCGCAATAGAGACGAGGCTGAGGGATTGGTGTCGGCGTTGGTGGTTAGGGCAATGCTAGAGCTAGGGTCGCTGTCAGGCTGAGGATCACGGTTCAAGTTCGTGCCAGTGTTATGGTTAGTGCAAGAGGAAGGCGAAGGCTAGAATTATTTAAACGCCTTTTGGGGGGGGGCGGCACACGGAAAACAACTTAACGTTACCCCAAAACATACCATAACTCAGGCTCTCCTCCGCTAAACCTAGACACGCAGCGAGCGGAAACCATCACCCCCCCCCTCCACCCCACCTCGGTGCCCGATTAGCACGGCTAGGCCGCTCGCAAGGACGGGGCATAAACAAATCGCTCGGTGCCGTACGCAGCGGGGCGCCTCGTGGCGGCCCTGGGCCGGAACTACGGAACTACTCCTGGGACGAAGAACCACGCTGCCTGGTGTGGGTGGCTGGTGGGGGGTGGGGGGGCGGGGTGCGGGCGAAGGCGAACACGGGGCTCACGCAGTCCGCCCACGGCCAGCCGTGCGTGAATTCGACTACGCGGGAGGAGAGGCGGGCGTGGGAGGGAGAGGCAGCGGAGGGAGAGGGGGCAGGCGAGCGGGAGTGGGTGTGGAGGGGGTGTGGAGGGTGAGCGCTCTCAGATTTACCACTGTGAATCTTCTCGTGTCTTTGGAGCAGGTACTTTTGAACAAAACTCATGCTACACGTACTACACTGGTACGGCCGTTCACCTGTCGGAAAGGGCAGGGGACAAAGACCAGCGGTAGAGCAACGGTTACTGCAAAGACACCGCCCCGCCGGCATCGTGGCTAGCGGGGCGCGTGTACGCACACACGCACAGGCGCACATACACAACACACACAAAGATCCCCCCTATAGCTTCAACAGACTGTTAGCGAGCACCTATGAAGGCCGATACGGCGCACGAGGGGTGGGTGGCCAACACCATGCCCGGCCGTCAGTCTCCTGAGTGGCAAATTTACACACCAAACCAGGTACTCATTTGAAGCTGAGTCGACCTAGGGGAGGCCCAAGGCCGGTTCGGATAATCGTCACTGGTGTTGGCCGTGAGCAGGAATCGAACTCGGGTCGCCGGATTCGTAGCGCAGCGCGCTAAGCGCTACACCACCACTCCCCACTACACATCAATACCCGCCATTCGCCACAAAGTGACGGTGACGTCATCACGGTGCCCGTGCCAGGCCAGGTGCACTCTGAGGCCACGTCAAGTGTTGAAGGCTCGCTGACAGGAGGTCACGGGACAGACCCAGTTGCCATGGGTTGGCCGACTGAGATGACTAGTAGATGCACCAGCAGTACCCTACTGTGCCACTACACGCACACACGCGTGCATGCGCGTACACAGACACACACACACACACGCATGGACACACGCATGAACACAAGCACAGCCACGTGCGAACGGGTACATGATCATACAAAGTTGCCACATTAAAGCCTTTTGGCAGACTGTTGGGACAGCTTCTGTTGCGAGCACCTATGAAGTCTGGCACCTGGGTGGTAAGGCCAGAACTGCGTCTAGCTGACATCATCTCGCCAATGCTGATGTTCACACACCGCACCAGGTACTACTCATTTAAGGCCGAGTCAACCTAGGGGAGGCCCAGGACCGCTTCATATATTTGCCATTGGTGTTGGCCGCGAGCGGGTTTCCAGGTTGGTAGCATGGTGCACTAAACACTAAACTACTGCTTCAAATTTTGATTTAAAGCTTTCGTGACTGCAGGGATTCATATTCTTGGTTCTTTCGGTACAATTAAGTAGAAGGGAAATAATAAAATAATACAAATATAATACAATAAAATTCTCACGATGCTTCAACTGCAACACAAGCAATCATCATCAGGTGTGAAATCCACAGCTTTTTTCAAATTTTCTTGCTGTGGATTTCACACCTGATGATGATTGCTTGTGTTGCAGTTGAAACGTCGTGAGAATTTGTATTGTTTTATATTCGTATTATTTTATTATTTCCCTTCTACGTGACTTTACCGAAAGAACCAAGAATACTGCTTCAAAGGCAAAATAACAATATTGACTTCACAAAAGTTTGGTGCAAATGCTGTTGGCAAGAACCTATGAAGGCTGCTATGAATGAGGGGGTGTGTGGCCAGCACCTTTGTCTTCCTAGTGGCGGAATACATCGCACCAGGCAATCATTTGAGGCCAAATCGACCTAGGGGAGGCCCAGGACCGGTTCAGATAAATCGTCACTTGTGTTGGCCGTGAGCAGAAATCGAACTCTGGTCGCTGGTTCGTAGCGCACGGCGCTCACCGCTGCGCCACCGCTCCCCCCGCGTACACACAGGCACGGGTACACACGCGCTCACAAGCAAACACGCACGTGTACGCACACAAACACACACGCGCGCACGTGTAAACATACAAGCGCGCAGGCATGGGCGATCGGGAACGGCCAATGGTGATGGGGGCAGGCTGCAGATGATTGACGGCAGAGTCTTTGACGACGCATCGCTCGGTAGTGGAAGAGCGGAGGTGCCAGACGGACCCAGGCCGATCGTCGCTGTACGCGGATGAACGGGCACGCAGGGCAAATTGTCATTGTAAAAATGTGGGCTCGCCGCTTTTGGGTGGTCCCGTCGTCAGCAGGCCACGCGCGGTCGCCCGTCGGCCAAAATCAAACGGCGGGACTAACCGGATGGGATCCAACGTGAACTTCGCGGACCGCGCGGGATGGCTTCGCAGACCTCGTCGCGCGACTCGCCGCTCGCGCGTTAACTTTTTTAGCGAACGGCCGGGACTTTCGGAACGCCGGTAGAGATTGTTACCGCCGGTGAAAGAGCGTCGTCTACGCAGGCGGAAGCCTCGCTCGAGTCTCGGGGATAAACAGCTTGGTTCTAGATTTGAAGCTTTCGTGACTGCAAGGATTCATACCCTTAGGTTTTTTCGGTAAAGTCACGTAGGTAAAATTTTTAATCAATGAAAGTAAAATAAAAATAAAATCACGACGTTTCGGAGGCAACACAAGCCACGATAGCTATCGTGCTGTGACGGTTCCACCTGAAGACGGAGGCTTGTGTTGCTTGTGTTGCCTCCGAAACGTCGTGATTTTAATTTTATTTTACTTTTATTAATTTTAATTTTTAACCTACGTGACTTTGCCGAAAAAACCTAAGAATATATAAACCGCTTGCTTCGTCGGCAGGGTCGATCGGGACACGTCACCATCGTGACTCGCGACCTCACGGGCGTTTGGGAGGACGAGGGGAGCGCGTGAAGACATCGCCAAGCAAGGACTACATGCTCGAGGCGGATACGAGCAGAGCCCCATGCTGCATCTCCACGTATAAACATAACGTTCATTTTTGCCAATTGGCTTTCCGGATTAATTACGTCCAGCGGCATCTGTACGAGGAAGCAAACTCGGGCTGGGTCTCATCAGCATAATCGGGATTTCCAATATTCGTCCGGAGCCAAGAGGCCGATTGAACCCACGGCTGGCGACACCGCACGGAGTTGCGCCCGGATTCTCATCTACCCACAATGCTCCACGCGGCAGCACTCAGCGAGTTTGCCCGCGGGGTTTCGGAGCGCGGGTGGCCACCGGCAGCGTCGGCAATGGGTGAGGATGGGATGATGACAGGGACGATAATGACGGGACGAGGAGGACGAGGTGAGGAGGGAAACAAGGAGCGGAACAAACTGAAGCGGGGAGGGGGGGGGGAAATGAGGCAGATGGGGATGGGGGGGGAGCAGCATCTCAGGTGGGAGTGACATCACAGGAGGAGGAGCAGGGGGAGCAGGAGGAGGAGCAGGAGGCGCGTGCGCCGCTCTCGACGGCCGCCAATCGCCAAACAGCAGCGTTAGAGGAGTAGTGCGCCATTCATTCCCCTCTAGAGCCCGGTGAACTTGGGCGGCTGTTGTTGTGGTCACAGCTTGGGTTCACAACCCGGGCCAGGGGTGACAAGGAAGATCGTCGTCATCGCCGTCATAATCGCTGTTGTTATCATAACGATGATGTGGAGGGAGAGAGGAGCGGGTGATGTGGAGGAGAGAGAGGAGTGGGTGATGTGGGGGAGAGAGAGGAGCGGGTGATGTGGAGGGAGAGAGGAGTGGGTGATGTGGAGGAGAGAGAGGAGTGGGTGATGTAGAGGAGAGAGGAGTGGGTGATGTGGAGGAGAGAGAGGAGTGGGTGATGTGGAGGAGAGAGAGGAGTGGGTGATGTGGAGGGGAGAGAGGAGTGGGTGATGTGGAGGAGAGAGAGGAGTGGGTGATGTGGAGGAGAGAGAGGAGTGGGTGATGTGGAGGAGAGAGAGGAGTGGGTGATGTGGAGGGGAGAGAGGAGCGGGGATGTGGAGGGGAGAGAGGAGTGGGTGATGTGCAGGAGAGAGATGAGTGGGTGATGTGAGGAGAGAGAGGAGTGGGTGATGTGGAGGAGAGAGAGGAGTGGGTGATGTGGAGGAGAGAGGAGTGGGTGATGTGGAGGAGAGAGAGGAGTGGGTGATGTGGAGGAGAGAGGAGTGGGTGATGTAGGGGAGAGAGGAGTGGGTGATGTGGAGGGGAGAGAGGAGTGGGTGATGTGCAGGAGAGGAGTGGGTGATGTGGAGGAGAGAGAGGAGTGGGTGATGTGGAGGAGAGAGAGGAGTGGGTGATGTGGAGGGGAGAGAGGGGAGTGGGTGATGTGGGGGAGAGAGAGGAGTGGGTGATGTGGAGGAGAGAGAGGAGTGGGTGATGTGGAGGAGAGAGAGGAGTGGGTGATGTGGAGGGGAGAGAGGAGTGGGTGATGTGGAGGAGAGAGAGGAGTGGGTGATGTGGAGGGAGCGGGTGATGTGGAGGGGAGAGAGGAGTGGGTGATGTGGAGGAGAGAGAGGAGTGGGTGATGTGGAGGAGAGAGACGAGTGGGTGATGTGGAGGAGAGAGAGGAGTGGGTGATGTGGAGGAGAGAGAGGAGTGGGTGATGTGGAGGAGAGAGAGGAGTGGGTGATGTGGAGGAGAGAGAGGAGTGGGTGATGTGGAGGAGAGAGAGGAGTGGTGATGTGGAGGAGAGAGAGGAGTGGGTGATGTGCAGGAGAGAGATGAGCGGGTGATGTGGACGGGGAGAGGAGCGGGCAATGTGGAGGGGAGAGAGGAGTGGGTGATGTGGAGGAGAGAGATGAGCGGGCGATGTGGTGCGAGCGTGAAATCGGCGGGCGACGATACGAGCGGCCGTCGTCAGTCGAAAAAGCAAAAATTCCCAACGCGGCTTCGGCGAAAGCTCCCGCGCGCAGGGGACCCTCCTGAAAAGGCGTCTTGAGGACTCGGCGAGGCTGTCCAGGGAAACACGCACAAACTCATCGCCGTCCGTCAGAGGCTTTCCCGCCACAACCGAGTCGCCGTTCCCGCAATCGCAACCACGCAGGCGGCCAGCGGAGAACGCAACCCCGAACAAAGCACCCCGGCGCTGTCGTCTGCCCATTCAAGGTAACGCACAGGAGGATTAATCTGGCTGTCCCGCCTGATGATGCCGGTTGGAATTGCTGGCGAAACGCCAATTGTAAACGCTGAGGATTTGCACTCCAACACACCGGTGTGCTGATCGAATAATGAATTGGCATGTTTTGTTTACGTGACAAACCCTACTAATTGGCTGTGTCGGGTGGTGGCGGGTTTAACGAACACATTTATAGTCAGAAAACTAACCCCAAAACCTCTATTATGGATTATTAGAGTATTATCATTATTGTGATTATGCAGTAGGTGGTGGGGGTGGGCGATGTTGTTGCCGTGTAATTTTTTAAATAATTCGGACCACCTTGGCGATCGCCCTTTGCGACGAATCTGAACCCTTAAGGACGGCGATTGGGGCCTCGTTGGCGCCACGCCGCCCAAGGGCCGCCCGGCTCTGCTCCTTTGTTTGAGGTTGCGTTCCCGAGGTCGATTTCGACCGAGCCCGGCCATCGGCCCGCGTCGCGTCAGTTCCGTGCCACGCGTCGTGTGGATTGGGGGGGGGGGGGGGCGCAAGTGGGGGGGTGGGGTGGTNGGGGCGGTGGAGGGACGGATGAGGGGGTGGGGGGTGGTGGGGGAGGGTCGGGAGGGGCGGGGGGGGGGGGGGGGTGGGGGGCGGGGAGGGTGGAGGTNGGGGGGGGGCGAGGGGTGGAGGGCGGGGGGGGGCGGGGGAGGGGGGATTGTGCGTGCAAACGTAAAAGGATAAAAAAAGAGGCTCGTACTGTGCTCACCGGTGTGCGACTGCAAGTGCCTCTGCAGGTGGTAGTTGGTGCGGAAGGCCGCGCTGCAGCGGTCGCACGCGTACGGGCGCGGGTGCGTGAGCACTGCCGTGCCGTCCGCCTCCAGGCCCAGCGTCTGCGTGGGAAACGACGACGGGGGAGACGGGCGGAGGGAGTTCACGGCCTAGGGTTAGGCTTGGCTAGTGTGCTATGGTGATGCCTAGGGCTAGGCTTGGCTTGTGTGTTATGGTGAGGCCTAGGGTTAGGCTTGGCTAGTGTGGCTATGGTGATGCCTAGGGCTAGGCTTGGCTTGTGGGTTATGGTGAGGCCTAGGGTTAGGCTTGGCTAGTGGGCTATGGTGATGCCTAGGGCTAGGCTTGGCTTGTGGTGTTATGGTGAGGCCTAGGGCTAGGCTTGGTTAGTGGGGTTATGGTGAGGCCTCGGGTTAGGTTTGGCTAGTGGGGTTATAGTGAGGCCTAGGGTTAGGCTTGGTTAGTGGGGTTATGGTGAGGCCTCGGGTTAGGTTTGGTTAGTGGGTTATGGTGAGGCCTCGGGTTAGGTTTGGTTAGTGGGGTTATGGTGAGGCCTCGGGTTAGGTTTGGTTAGTGGGGTTATGGTGAGGCCTCGGGTTAGGTTTGGTTAGTGGGTTATGGTGAGGCCTAGGGTTAGGCTTGGCTTGTGGTGTTATGGTGAGGCCTAGGGTTAGGCTTGGTTAGTGGGGTTATGGTGAGGCCTCGGTTAGGTTTGGCTAGTGGGGTTATAGTGAGGCCTAGGGTTAGGCTTGGTTAGTGGGGTTATGGTGAGGCCTAGGGTGAGGCTTGGTTAGTGGGGTGATGGTGAGGCCTAGGGCTAGGTTTGGTTAGTGGGGTTATGGTGAGGCCTCGGGTTAGGCTTGGCTTGTGTGGCTATGGTGAGGCCTAGGGCTAGGCTTGGTTAGTGGGGTTATGGTGAGGCCTAGGGTTAGGCTTGGTTGTGTGGCTATGGTGAGGCCTAGGCTAGGCTTGGCTAGTGGGGTTATGGTGAGGCTACGGTTCGGTTTGGCTAGTGGGTTATGGTGAGCCTAGGGTTAGGTTTGGCTAGTGGGGTTATGGTGAGGCCTAGGGTTAGGCTTGGCTAGTGTGGCTATGGTGATGCCTAGGGCTAGGCTTGGTTAGTGGGTGATGGTGAGGCCTAGGGTGAGGCTTGGTTAGTGGGTTATGGTGAGGCCTAGGGTTAGGCTTGGTTAGTGGGTTATGGTGAGGCCTAGGGTTCGGTTGGTTAGTGGGTTATGGTGAGGCCTAGGGTTAGACTTGGCGAGTGGGGTTATGGTGAGGCCTAGGGTTCGGCTTGGTTAGTGGGGTTATGGTGAGGCCTAGGGTTCGGCTTGGTTAGTGGGGTTATGGTGAGGCCTAGGGTTCGGCTTGGTTAGTGGGTTATGGTGAGGCCTAGGGCTAGGCTTGGTTAGTGGGGTGATGGTGAGGCCTAGGGTTAGGTTTGGCTAGTGTGGCTATGGTGAGGCCTAGGGTTAGGCTTGGCTAGTGGTGTTATGGTGAGGCCTAGGGTTAGGTTTGGCTAGTGTGGCTATGGTGAGGCCTAGGGTTAGGCTTGGCTAGTGGTGTTATGGTGAGGCCTAGGGTTAGGTTTGGCTAGTGTGGCTATGGTGAGGCCTAGGGTTAGGCTTGGTTAGTGGGTTATGGTGAGGCCTAGGGTTAGGCTTGGCTAGTGTGGCTATGGTGAGGCCTCGGGTTAGGCTTGGCTAGTGGGGTTATGGTGAGGCCTAGGGCTAGGCTTGGCTCGTGGGGTTATGGTGAGGCCTAGGGTTAGGCTTGGCTTGTGTGGCTATAGTGAGGCCTAGGGTTAGGCTTGGCTAGTGTGACTATGGTGAGGCAGAGGGTTATAGACTTAGCAAGTGGGGTGATGGTGAGGTCTAGGGCTAGGCTTGGCTAGTGTGGCTATAGTGATGCCTAGGGTTCGGCTTGGCTCGTGTGGCTATGGTGAAACCTAGGGCTAGGCTTGGTGAGTGTGGTTAAACCTAGGCTCCGTTTGGTTAGGGTGGGCTCCGGCCGTCAGCATGGACAATCGGAGGACAGGCTCCCGCCCGGCCACGTCACCGTGGGTGCAGCTCACCTTGGTAGCTGCGCTGGGCTTGCGCTTCGCCTTCTTCTTCTTCGGCACCGACTGCTGCTGCTGCTCAAAGTTCTGCTGTTGCTGCTGCTGCCGAAGCTCTCCGTCCCCACAGCCTGGGACAGCCTCGGCCTCCTGCTTTATTGCAAGCTGCGGGTCCGAAGAGACGACAACGGAATATCACATCAACGGCAATCGTCACCATCGTAATCACTGCTGGATGAAGACCCCCCGCCCCCATCCGCAAGATGTCGCCACATCCCTGACGTTCCTGCGATGCGACAGGAGCCAATTTCATCGCTCCATCTCCCTCCCTGGTGGACGTGCTCTCGTACGCTTGGCTGCCACTCCGTTGTTATTCTTGACCATCGGCCACAATCGCTCCGGCCACGACGCGTCCTACCAAAGCCCACTCCATACGGGCCTGTCAAGGCCGTCGATGGAAATGAGCAAGCTACCCCCCTTCCTTGTTAAACAATGGAGAAATATTAAAACATTTCAAGAGCACGCGTGACATGACCATTTCCAATGCTTTGACGGATACATCCAGTCGGAAGGATTGAACCAAGGTATCATACTCCGAGCCAGCACAAGCCACCCAGTTGCTTATTCGCCATCTGCAATCTTTAACAGGAATGATGACGGCGGGTCAGATACTAGAATTACAAAAACCTCCCAGGGCTGATGGGACATCGTAGAGACTGAGCTCTCTGGCAGTGACCTTGCTCGGGAATAGAATGACCCGGTAGTAACGAGGGGTGGGGGAGGGGTGGGGAGGTAGGGAGCGTTCTGTTCCGCCTCTCCCAACCCCCCCTCCCCAGGGAGGGCACAATAGGAACTTAACCTGAACCGCGTCACAACACCCGCCCATCATCGACCAGCCACACCAAGTTCAAGTGTGGTTAGGGCTAGGGTCGGTGTTAGTGTTCGGCAGAGGTCGCAATCGGGTACCCGATACCCGTACCCTACCCGATACCCGGCTACCGTACCCAGCCGGGTACGGGTACCCGTTTGCGACCCTGGTGCGGCCGGGTACGGGTAGGCCGTGAGTCACTGGTGAGTCACCGTTTGTCACTCATTTCGGGTAGGGTACGGGTTGGGTACGGGTACCCATTTGCGACCCTGGTGCGACCTGGTACGGGTAAGGAATCAAAATCCGTTTGCGACCTCTGGTGTTCGGGTTAGTTGTTAAGGGTCAGGTGTTAGGGTCAGGGTCAGCGCGAGGGAGAGCGGGAGCTCCGGTGTTGTGGGGCGAGGTTGAGGGTTGGCGCCAGGGCCCCACACGGCCGCACCTTCATGTCGAGGAAGGGGAAGGCGTCTCCGTAGGCCTCGCGCAGGTCCCTGCTCGTGGCGTACGTCAGGCCGTGCATCCCGCCGGCGCCCGGGTGGTGCAGCACCGCGCCGTCGCCGTGGTGTGGTGGTGCACGTGGTGGTGATGCGGCAGATGCGGCGAGGCTTGCTGCTGTTGCTGCTGCTGCTGATGCTGTTGCTGCTGCTGATGGTGCTGCTGCTGCTGGTGATGGTGTTGCTGCTGCTGCTGTTGCTGCTGCTGCAGGTGATGCTGGTGTGCTGCTGGTGGTGGTGAAGGTGAGCGGGGTTGAGGTGGGAGCCAAGTTGCGCCACCGGGTGGTGCGAGTGGCCGCCCTGGTGCTGCTGCTGCTGGTGGTGCCGGGCGAGTCCTCCCGGGACTTGTCGCCCCCCTTGCTGTCGTCGCCAGCAAGGAGCTGGTGGTCGACGTAGGGGCTGAAGGTAGTGGGGGGGGGGGGACCGGCACAAACGGTGAAACAAAGACGGGAAATTTGTTTTATCCCGCGTACCACACGGAAGACGCTACACGACTCGCAAACGTGCGCTTCACCCTCGGCAGCATTTTAGATTTAGTTTTTGAAAGTTGAATTTGGAATTCTCCCAGCGAGCGGTGGATAACTGTGTCTGACAGCGGAAGTTGACTTCACAAAACTACTTCCGGAGTCACGTGTTAATAATATGCCGTTGCATGACAATCATTCCTCATGTTTTACGTCTTCTTGACGCCAAGAGTGGATTTTTGTGCTCGAATGAGCATTAAGGCATTTGTGCTCATCACCCGTTCACCTCCCCGAGCCAGTGCTGGAAATTCCACGTTCCTATGACGGGGCGAGTCCACCCATAGTACAACCTCTGTTGACTTCCCACACAAAGCGGTATAGCCACATCATCGAACTTGGAGGAAGGGATAATGGGGCCGGATCAACCTCCCCAAACCACAATTTTAACTTCCAACTTTCCGATGTCGAGCAGCTCACGGAGCCACCACCTGGCCCAATTAGCCCGGAGAAAACCCACGCCGGTGGGGGTGGTGTGTGGGGGGGGTGTGTGGGGGGGGGGGCGCAGCACCGGTACCGGCGGTGAAGCACATGGCAACGTCGCGGGAGGTGGCGGCGGCGGCGGCAGCGGCGGCCGCAGCCAGCATCTCGTCGGCGACGCGGCTCACGCCGGTGCGGAACACCGGCGCCTCGCCCTCGCCCAGGAGCACATCCTTGCGCAGCTGCAGCGGCAGGGGCTGGGCAGGCGGCGCGCACACGCAGAGAGCACACGCAGAGTACACGTCAATTACAGAGCACGCGCGCAGAGTACACACAAAGTGAGAGTAGAGAGTACACACAGAGTACAGAGCGCATGTAGAGTAGACATAGTACACTGACACGCACTACATGGACAGATAATGCACGCACGCAGAGTACACACAAAGTGAGAGTAGAGAGGTGCACACACATTAGAGTACACACAGAATACACAGCGCATGTAGAGTAGACATAGTACACTGACACGCACTACATGGACAGATAATGCACGCACGCAGAGTACACACACCCAGAGTGCACACACCTATATAGAATACACAGCACAAGCACGTAGCGTACATACCTAGTCACACAGGGAACATCAAGTCCAACACAGACAAAGATCCCCCAGTTAGCCTCCAGCCGGGTATTGGGGCAAATTACACGCACAGCAACAGCCACCACCCTGCGCCACAAGGTGGCTGTGATGTCACCACAGCGCCCCCCGTGCCAGGCACACGCATAGACGATAATTACACGTACGTTCATCGACAAGATTACATCATACCAGCGGTTCTTAACCTGGGGTGTGCACGCACCCCTGGGGGTGCGAAATGCCCTTTCTGGGGGTGCGAACATGGCCAGATTTCTTTTTGAGAAGGTAAATCATCAAAAGCCTCGCAAGTAAAACTACTTTTTTCTTCGATTTAAAGCTTTCGTGACTGCAGGGATTAATATTCGTGGTCCTTTCGGTAAAGTCACATGAATTTACCGAAAGAACCAAGAATACAACTACTTTGTTTCATCAAACCTGAGTATTCATTAACATTATACATTTTTTTACGATTGAGAACCAAAGGGGTGCAAAGACTGCAGTAAAAGGTTAAGAACCACTGCATGACACATTCAGTGTACACACACACACAACATAAACCGCCATATGCAGAGTCCATGTACATAGAAGACATGCGCGCGCACACACACACACATATGCATGGCACTTTGAGGCGATCGTGTGAGGTGCGGAAGGCTCGCTAGCAGAGCCAGGTGTTGTGGGTTGACTGACTGAGATGACTGGCATATGCACCCAACATCTGTGCTCCCACCTGTGCCAACTTAAACACCCCCCCCCCCCAGGTAGTCCACACAGGCTTTTTGGCACACTAAACTAAACTTTTTTTACCAGGTAAGGCCCACTGAGCTATGTAGCTCTTTTTCAGAATAGACCTGGTCGTCACAAATGATAGCTCAACAAAGGTGGCTTATCGCGTGCAAATTTATCGCAGCCAAATAGCCAAAACGCGTGACGTCGATTCTAAATTTGGAGGGGAAAACCGGCGGACCCGGAGAAAATATTCGCGTCAGCGGTCGGGATCGAACCCACGACCTGCCACGTACACGATGGGTTGGTGTGACCAGCACTGCCCGGACAGCTTTATCTCTCCAGCGATGTCGTCTTTACACACTCCACACCGGGTATCATCCAAGGCCGAGGAAGAGGCTCAGACCGGTTGTGCTGCTTTGGGCCGTGGCTGGGATTCAAACCCGGGTCTCTTGGTTCTTCAGGCAGCGCGCTAATCGCTGCGTCACCACTCCTCACGTGGCAATCAAAGGACATGCAGTGTTGGGACTAACCGGCACGCTGGGACTAACCAACCTCCCAGCATCCGCTCACTCGCCGCCGCCCAACCCCTCACTCAGTCACTCACAAACCCGCCGCCTCACTCACCCACCGACTCACCAAGTGTGAGGTGAGACACGTGCCGTAGCTGCTGCTGCCGTGCCGTACCTCGGCAGCGATGGCAGGAACACGGCCNGCGGCCGCCGCCGCGCCCGTGCCGCTGCTCATGAGCGCTGCCGCCGGNGCTGCTGCTGCTGCNGCTGTGCGTGTGGTGCAGCGTGCTGCGTGCTGGTGGTGCTGCTGCTGCTGTTGCTGCTGCTGTTGCTGCTGCTGCAGGTGGTGCAGCGCCAGTCCGGCCGTCCGCCAGCACTGGGGGTCGCCCCCCGCCGCCCCTGGGCAGCGCTCCTTCTCGTCCAGTGCTCTGCTGCATCGTCGCCGCTCGGAGCGACGNCGAATCGANCGTGCGGGTCGGACCGAGCGGTCGGGCAAGGCCGTATCGCTACGGGAATCGCCGAGCCGCTCTATCACTGCGAGGCAGGTCGTGCCACGCTCGTGTCCTCGGTCCCGTCCGCCGCAACGGGCGAGAAGGTCCACTGCGGCGCTCCTGCTGCCACGGATTTCCGCCGGTCGCTTGCTCCTACAGCCGCCGAGGATGTCTGTGTTGCCGCGGAATCCGCGGGTGCTGCGAGCGCCGCCGTTGAGTCGCCAGCGTCACGCCGGCTCCGATGTGTACGTGGCCCCCCCCCTACCCCCTTGAGCTCCCCCCCCCTTCAACGGCCCCCCTCAACAGGCCTTTCTTTCTGTGGAAGGTAAGGAAGGAGGTTAATTAGCTTGAGTGATGATACGAGAAAAATCAGTGGTTGGACTTTACTTCCGTGGTCCCACGTTTATGCAATCCTGTGACAAATAGCTTCATAAGCTCATCGGATTCCTCAAGTCTACAATAAAGATCACGATAACCATCCAGAGGCCGCCCGATTCCATTACATCTCCTGGCATGCCCGTGGAACCCAATGGAGCAAGTTTCTTGAATCCACATCACACCACCCCACCGACTCGGTCCACCCAGCAGCAATCTAAATGGGTCCACGGTTAATTTGACGGGCAAGGTTGCGTGCGGTGGGGAAAAGTGCGGGCCCTCGTCCAACAACACGTCGGCGCAGCGTGGAAGAGTAGGCCAAATACCCTCTCTAGAGCTCCCTCTACTTGGGGGTCCCCCATGCCAAGTAGTGGCAGGAGCAGGACACTTGCAGTGGGCTGCCCCTTTTAGCCCAGCCGGACCTAAAAACATCGGGAGAGAAACGCTCGTGAGGCACTGAACTCGAGCGTTCAAACCTTGGTCGGAGGTCCCAACACCCGGATTTAATTTTTAAGCAGCCGACAACTCCCAAACGGGCATGCAAGCCAGCTGTTGCATCTCTAGCGGCCTTCCCCAGGTGAAAGATTTTTTTTAAATAAGCAAATAATAAACCGCACGTTGTACGTCGCACGTCGCGTTCACATGTCTCTCGGTTTAAAGAAAGGTAACAGCGCAGCCCTGCAGTTCCATGCTCAAGCCACTGCTGCAGAAGGACCTCCACTAGGAAAGAGAGAGAAAGAGAGAGAGGGCTCTGCCAGAGGTATTGTGGTCTAAATCTTCCAAGCTAGTCAGGCGCTTTGGAAGAGGTGGGGGGCGGCGTACCCACACTTCACCCCAACCGCGCGTGACCCTACCGATCGGCAGGCCGGTCACAAAGGTTAAAGGTCACGCGGGAAGGAGTCTCTGTGTGCGCGGCAAAGCAGCAGACCCACTCCCAAAACCCCAATTTGTGGATCCCTGAAAACACGCGATTGGCGGGCGGCAGGGGCAGCAGCGGCAGGGAACGGAAGTGTTATCGAGCGCTCGTTCGCAACCGCCGCATTCCGAGCCACGTCACCACATTCCGAGCATAGATTCCATTTTTCTGTAAATGTGCGACTTAAATATATCCCCCTCCCAACCACCCCCAGGTCACCAACCAACGGGCAAAACAGGTTTCCTGCAAGTCGTCCGAGAGACACGCGGGAACAAAGCGCGTCGGAGACAAAGGCACGCGCACACACGCGGCGAGAGTGAACGCTTGTCGCATGTTAGTCATCGCGATGTTTGTCATCATCAGGGGTGGAGTTTAGCCAACGCTATTAAGCGAGAACTCAATACTTCGGGTGCTGTTTTTTTTCGTTTCTGTGGCACAAGCCACTCGTGACCGGGCTGAGACCACTGACTCATCGGCGGCGGCTCAGACGCAAGATTCCACTCCGGCATTTCAATGGTGCTGGCTGTGCGTCTCCGATAAGTCCATCGTAAACCTCCTGGGACACTCGGGAGAGACACACTATACATCGATCCCCCTCCCACCGCCCCCTTATTAACGCCGCAGCGTTACCGACCAATGAGTCGAGCTCCTGTAAATGGAACGATCGCTCCGATTATGATCATTATAATCTGTAACTTTAAGCCGTGACGAGGGGGGGGGAGACGGCGGGGCAGGGGGGGTTGAGCGGGTTGGGTAGCAGGCCACGGGTGCTGCCTTCCTGGCCTAATGTGATTACCATGCAGGCTCGCAGCGCAGCCGGAGATTAAGCATCTTCCACGCAGATTCCTCGCTGCGAACAAAAGCCCGAGCAGAAAGAAAACCCGTCCTCCGCCCCCCCCCCCCGAGCTCCACAGCCTCCACATCATTGCGACTTAAAGGAACTGGCTGTGACTCGACTCCAATGGCCCCTCAAGGCCTGGGCCCGACTGCCTCGCGCGGCGCTCATAAATGCCGTTTCAGAGACACTGCGCCAGTACCGCCGAGACGCCGAGTTCGACATCTGGACCTGCGGTGTCCTCACGCTCATGGGGTTCAGACAGCGGCACTGCTGAACTGGAGTNNGGGGGGGGGGGTTTCGGTCCAGGATCTCAGGAGCCCAGGGTTCTTGAGCACAGTGAGCCCGATGTCCGCACAAAAAACAACCGGCCGGAAATTTCCCACGTTTTTTTTTGTTTAACCCGTCCGGGCCCTGCCGCGTGCCTCTCGCTCGGCACAACGTCCGACATTTCGCTCCACGTGCCAGGGAGCGTCGCAAGGCGCCAGAACGCAAAACGGCTTGTGGGGGAGCTCTCCCAGCCCGAGCTTTGCGACGGGCACGGACTAATGACGCGTGGACAAAAAGCCACGAGCACGAGAGGGGAGGTAAATCAACCCGCTTGCTGCTGTACTGCCAAAAAAGCCTGGCCACAAGCCGGGAGTGACGCCCACGGGTCGGGAGTTTCACCACCGTGTGTGGATGTGTGTGCGATCCACCAACCCTCGCTGCTGCTGCTGCTGCCTCCAAAGCGCCGAGTCACAGGCAGCCACGTGTAGGGCAGCGCGGCTGCCAGCACGCCAATGTTTACCGGAGGCGTACGTGTGTGTGCACATGTGTGCGTGTGCACACTTCATGTGTGTGTGCTTGGTCCATGTCGCGTGTGTGCGCGTGCACACATGTGTGTGCACGTCACGTGCACGTGTGTGTTCGATTCCCGTTTCACGGCCAACACCAGTGACGATTATCTGAACCAGCCCCTGGGCCTCACCTAGGTCGACTCGGCCTCAAATGAGTACCTGGTGCGGGTGTGTAAACATCAGCATTGGGGACACAAAGGCGACCGGTCTCCATTAGGCGCTCGCTAGCACAAACAGTCCGCTTAAAGGCTACACGGGGGATCTTTATCTCTTGTGCGTGCGTGAAGCAGCGGGGACGTATACACGAGACGAGTCGCTGGAGATGACCGAGAGAAGTAATCCTATGACATCATCTTCCGGGCAACGCGCGACGCTGCGCTTCCCCGCAGCAGTTCCGAACGGAAATTCCTTCCATCCCTTGACAACGGGGCAGCGTCACAACAACGGTTCCTGTGCGGCCGTGAGAAAAATAAAAATATATTTGACATTCTAATTAAAATACAAAAATCAATATGGAAAACTCAAAAGATTAGAAAAAATAAAAACCCGTCCCGCCCCTCCGCCTCCGCCGCGGGCCCCGTGCCGATGCCTGGACCCCACGGGGGTCCACAATGGCCACGTCGCCATCTTAAGAGAACCGCGGTTTAACGTCCGTCTGCGTGTGCGCGCGTTTGTGTGCGCGCGTTTGTGAGTGCGCGTTTTGGCGGTGGTTAATGCGCTGTGCACTAAGACACCAGGCGACGAGAGTTGGATTCCTGCTCACGGCCAACATGGGCGACGCTTAACCGAACAGGGCCTGGGCCTCCCTTAGGTCGACTCGGCAATAAATTAAGAGCCTGGTACAGCGCGCGTAACAAAAAAAAAACCACGCAGCCGGGCGTGGTGCAGGCCACACCAACCCCCTCGCGTACCGTGGCGGCCTTCAAAGGTGCTCACCGAAGGCGCTCGCCCCAACAGTCTATCAGAGGCGACGCGGGTGATTCTTTGTGCGAGTCTCACACGCTCTCTATTAGGGCGTCTGCACGAGCCTCTCTACGCACATCCATCACTCTCCCGCGTCCCTTCACTCCCGTCCCTCTGCGTGCCCGTCTCGCTAACGGTACTGGGCCCCCGCGCCCCCCCCCCCACCACAAACAGTCTGTTAAAGGCTGTAGGGCGGGAGGGGTGGATATGGGTGGGAGGGGTAGAATCTTTGTCTTGGCGTGCGTGTGCGTGCGTGTGCGTGCGTGCACGTTTTAGGATTCCCAGCGTCCTGCCGAGCCGGGGCCGCTGCGCGCCGCCCGGGCCATTATTATGGAGAGCAGGGCGGCCACCGCCCAACCCCCACCATCACCGTCGCCGCCACCGCCGCCAAACACCAACACGAGGAGCGCCGCCGCCGCCGCCACCGCCACTGCAGCCGCCGCCAATCGCGAGGCACGGCGGCAGCAGCAGCAGCAGCAGGAGGCTCGGGCTAACGAACACCATATGTGCCGCCCCCCCCCACACACTGCTGCTGCTGCTCCTGCTACTACCACCACCACCAATAACAACACGCGCACACAAACATGCAAGCGTGCGAACGTACGAACATACGGAACAGACTGTTGCGGCGTGCTGTCAGCAAGCAGCGGGCACCTATGAAGGCCGGCACGGCAAAACCGTGCCCGGCCGCCTTTGTCTCCCCGGTGCTGATGTTCATACAGTGCACCAGGTACTCCGAGTCAAGCTAGGGGAAGCCCAGGACCAGTTCAAAGATATATCCGCCACTGTTATTGCCTGCAAGCCGGAATTAAATGCGGGTCGCCGGGTTCATAGGGCAGCTCACGAACATCGGCGGGGCGACGTTGACGCTCTGCAATCGCCGGGGTGACGTAATTGTAAGAACTTTGGCAGAAGAAATGACGACGATGATGAGAGAGAATTCCACAGTGAAGCAGAGCGAGGGGAAAAGCCGAGATGACCTGCAGTGTGGCGAGTGGGTGGGTGAGTGAGTGAGCGAGTGGGTGGGTGAGTGAATGGGTGGGTAGGTGAGTGAGCGAGTGGGTGGATGAGTGAGTGAATTAATGGTGAATACTTGAGTGGTAGAGAGTGCAAATGTGTGGGTGTGCGAGGTGTGTTGTTGTGACCTGCAGCGAGGTGGTGAGATGAATCAGCCAGGTAGCGACCGAGTCCTCGATACGGGTGGGAGGAATCGACGAGCGGCAGAGTTCACGGCTGGTGGTCCTAGCAGCGGTCGTAGCGTCATTATTACAACAAAGTTGGGAAAGAAGAGAGTCCAAGAACTGACTTCCACCGCGCTGGGCCAGGCATCAAACTACGCAACAGCTGAGCGGTTTGGCACAGGAGATGGAAGCGACGATGAGGTGCGGAGGCATCGTCAGCGTTGCGACAGCTGCCTCAACAAACCGAGGCCCACTGCCCAGCCATGTGCCGTGCCGGATTCCATTTTGTGAGCGTGGAGAGGAGATGGGAGATGCTGGCCAGAGCGTGATTTGCATCTGAATGGAGGCGGTGGAGATCGGTGGGCGTGATGGGGAAAGCCATGGGTGGCACCGCGCGGCCCTCCTCCTAATAACGCGGCTAGGAAAGTAAAAATAATAATTATTATTAGAAACGTTCCTTTGTGACTCTCCGGGTTTAATTTTGGCGGGCGTGCCCACGCCGCGCGTTGCTAGGCACGACGTCCGACGTTTCGGCCCGCGTGCTGGGCGCTTGTTAGGGGCAATCCCGAACACCGCCCCCCCACCCCCCAACGACCGCCCAGCCACCCCAAACGCGCGGGGATTTAAATCGGTGCCGCGGGAGCGAAACGTCGGAAATGCGGCGGTGGCGGCGGATGGCAAACGGCCGGGAAACCGCGTCGGCGGAGATCTACAAAGGGCCCTTTGTGCACACCCCCCGCCCCCGGGGAAAGTCTCGACAGAGGCTCGAGGCTCGTTGTCAAGAGGGTGCTGCTCGGGGCAGCGGTGTCAAAACGTCAACGCAGAAGTGCCGGAGAGAGAAAGCCCATTCCTCGCGGAGTACGCGTTCACAGCACTCACTCGCTCGCAAGATTCTCCAAGTGGCCTTCCTAATAACGACATGGCGATTGTGTAGTAATAACGATGATCATGATTATAATTTATGGACTTTTTTCAATCCACTGCCGGAGGAGGGCCTCCCTCCCACGCCGTTGCGTCCATACTTCCCCACGCCAGTCATCGCGG
The DNA here is from genome assembly GCA_018977245.1 of Lethenteron camtschaticum. NCBI lineage: Eukaryota > Metazoa > Chordata > Hyperoartia > Petromyzontiformes > Petromyzontidae > Lethenteron > Lethenteron camtschaticum. The sequence goes on from MU249626.1 coordinate 5,035,713, forward strand.
GTCGGTGAATGCGGTGCCAAGGATCAGCTTCAATATCGCTCGCCACTGACGTTATCCGTGTCGGTAACGACGATTAGTTCGTCGTGCAAATACCGCACCGCTACACCACAAAGACCCCCCCCCCGTATAGCCTCCACAGGCTGTAGGGTCAAGTGCTGTTAAGCGAGCGTCTTTTAAGGCTGGCACGGCACACGAGGGAGGTTGGAGCAGTCAGCACCACGCCCGGCCGCTTTGTCTCCCCAGTGCTGATGTTTGCACACCACATTCGGTATACTTATTCAAGGCGTGCTAACCGCTTAACTACCGATCCCCACAAAAACACACGCACATGCACAAGCAAACACACAAGCGTAAGCACGTGCTAAACACAGAGGCGCTCTCAGATATGACACAAAAACAAGACAAAGATCCCCTGTACAGCCTTAACAGACCTTTGGGAAAGTGCTGCGAGCGAGCACGTGAAGACTGACACGGCACACGAGGGGGCGGGTGGCCAGCACCACGCCTTTGTCTCCCCAGTGGCGATGTTTTACACACCACACCAGGTACTCATTTGAGGCCGAGTCGACCTAGGCGAGGCCCAGACCAGTCCAGATAATCGTCACTGGGTGTTTAGCCATAGCGGTAAATCAAATCGGGTCACCAGGTTTTAGCGTGGCGCGCTAGCCACACACTGCCGCTCCCCACACATTTTGGATACACGCTCAGATGACGAGGACAAAGATCCCCCCCCCCCCCCGCGTAGCTCACAACACTCTTGGGGCACGTCCTATTTGGCAAGCGCCTACGAAGGGCCGGTGAGGCACACGAGCTAGTGCCGGCGGGCCAGTACCACGCGGGTCGACTGTGTCTACACAGCGCTGACGCTTGCACACTGCACCAGGTACTCACTTCGGCCTGAGTCGATCTACTGGAGGCCAAGGACCCATTTCAATGTCACTATTTAGGCACCGACGTCGGCCGTGGCAGGTAACTGAACCCAGGTCATCGGGGGTTCGTAGCGCCGCGCGCTAACAACTGCGCCACCGCTCCCGCGCAGGAATGAACACACACGCGCACGTTGACACACGGACAAGCTAACACGTACGCTCGCGCGCACACATGCTGTTGATAAAAATGCGTGCTCACAAAAACTTAATGGGTGAATGGGAAGAGGAGGAGGAGGTTAGTGGTGGAGGAGGAGGAGGAGTAGTAAGAGGGGCAAGAGCGAGGAGGGAGGAGAGGAGGAGGAACCACTCCATTGTATATCCCAATTGAGTAATTTGCAGGTCATCTTTTTAGCTTTAGGAACTTTTGGCCAATACCCGTTACAATCGGTGTGTGTGTTTCTGAACCAGTCCTGGGCCTCCCTAGCTCGACTCAGCCTCAATTAAGTACCCGGTGAAGTGTGCAAACATCGCTACTAGGGAGACAAAGGCGGCCGGGCGTGGTGCTGGCCACCCACCCCTTGTGTGCTGCGGCGGCGTTCATAGGTGCTGCTCGCTAACAGGGCTCGCCCATACAGTCTACAGTCTCCACACAGAGAGGTGCCCGTGTCGGGAATCCAACCCAGGAACTTGTTGCTGCGAGGCGCAAGCGACCTCCATGGGCACAAGCAGCCGGCAGTCTTATGGACGGAGAGCGAGAGAGAGCCAACGAGAAGAAGGAGAGAGCCAACGAGAAGGAGAGAGAACGAGAGAGAGTGCGAGAGAGTGAGAGCGAGGAGAGAGAGCGAGAGAGAGAGAACGAGAGTGCGAGAGAGTGGAGAGAGAGGGAGAGAGAGGAGAGAGAGCGCGATATGCGTGAGAGAACGAGAGAACGGAGAGAACGGAGAGCGGGACAGAGCGAGGGAGAGAGCGANGGAGAGAGCGGGAGAGAGCGGAGAGAGCGGGAGAAGCGGAGAGCGGAGGAGCGCGAGAGAGCGAGAGAGAGCGAGAGAGAGCGGAGAGAGAGCGAGAGAGAGAACCTCGATGGGATTCGTGTTCTCGGAGGGAGAGGGCGGCCCAGCGAGGCCTTGCGAGCGAGAGAAATGTTAATCCTGCGAGTGGCTTAAAACTGCGGCGACCCCAAAAAAGGGGCTTTGTTGCGGCGATTGTGGAAGTTGGTAACCCCATGTCATTCGAGCAAATATATTTTTTTATTCCTCAATGGTCGAACGCCGACAGACTAATGCGTTTTTGTCCGGCAGCAATTTGAGCTCTGCGATGAAGGGCCCGTTGCCCGAAACGTCGCACGCTATCGCACTTTTCCTTTAGAAGGCTGCACACGGTATCATTGCCCGAACGCGTCGAGTTGTCGTTGTTTGTACTCGTGCACCACTGCCAATGCAGCAGTAGATTAGGCTTGTCAGAGGACTTTGTGATAGTTTTTCTGGTTTCATGAGGGAGAGAGACACAGCAATTGACTACGTAGGCTCATTTGCACGTGTTGGTAACTCGCGTGACACGGAGACACATGCAATGTCCGAGTCACACGCGCAGCTACAAAGACTCGTGCACACACAGTCGCACACAGACACGATCAGATGCAGACAAACATGTGCACACAAGATCAGAGTGAGACACACACACGCGCATGCCTTTAATAGACTGTTGGGGCAAGTGGTGTTCGTTACTGCCTATGAAGGCTGGCATGGCGTATGCGGGGTGAGCGGCCAGGAACATGTCTGACCCCTTTGTCTCCCCAGTGCCGATGTGTACACACTGCACCGGGGACTCAATATTGGCCGAATAACCTGGGGGTTGGGGGGGGAGAAGCTCTGGGCCGGTTCAAACATCTGCCACCGTTATCGGTCGTGAACGGGAATGGAACTCGGGTTTGTCGCACGGCGCGCTAACCACTGCGCCGCCGCTCCCCATACACTGTACCGCACGCGCACAAAACGACTTGTGCACGACACACGCGGTTAAAACCCCCGAGGAGTTATTTTTAGTTTGGCAACTGTGTCATCGCACAAGACACGACGCCCGCGCCAACAAAGGCGGGCGGCAGCGTGGACTCGGCAGCCTCCAGAAGCCCTGACCAGGTCATTAGCAATCAAATCACGGCCTGGTCCAGGGCGAACCGTTACAGGAGGGGCGGGGGGGCGAGTGGGGGGGGGTAGCAAGCACCCGCTCGCACACAAAAAACCAGATGGCGAAAATGTTGATAAACAAACCGCTGCGGACGCACGCGGCAACGGTTCCGGTCAAGCGCAGGCGACACAAAGAGGGAGATTCTCCTCAGATCCAGCACTCATTCTCACTTCAGTCAATGGCTCGCTCGCTGGCGGTCAGCCCCTCCGCACCACCCTTCTATTGCCGCCACGGCCGCCGTTGCTGTTCCCGTCAACTTCAACCCGTTGATTCCTCCGCCCGTTTTGAGGACTCCGTCTATCTACCAGACACAGACTGCCCCCCCCCCCGTCTCATCCACCGCCACCAACCACCACCACACACGGTGTTCAACCACCACCACATTGCTCGTAACAGCCCTCTCACAAAGATCCCCCATTCAGCCTTAACAGACTGTAGGGGCAAGTGAAGGCCGGCACGGCACACGAGGGGGTGGGTGGCCAAACCACGCCCGGCCGCCTTTGTCTCCCCAGTGACGATGTTTACACATCGCACCAGGTACTCATTTGAGGCTGAGTCGACCAGGGGAGGCCCGGACCGGTTAAGATAATCGTCACTGGTGTTGGCCGTGAGCGGGAATCGAACCCGGGTCGCCAGGTTCATAGCGCAGCGCGCTAACCGCTACACCACCGCTCCCCTTACTCACTCATCCACTCACTCACTCACACACACTCACTCACTGACCCACTCACTCAGTGACCCACTCACTCGTCCACTAAAGTAGTCCTTGGGACAGACCAGAAAACTTCAATGGTGCCATTTAATTTGTTACACCAACAAAAGTAAAATAATACACAATAACCTTTCCAAATGAGCAGCTGTTTCATGTTTCTCGCAGGAAACCTGTTTTGCACCTATCATAATCACGCCTATTTGCCCGGACGTTACAAATAAAACATTACATTATTTACAAAATGGATGTTTGTCCCAAGGCATGTATTTCATACATATTCTTGCATTTATTCCCGCTTGTTCCTCAATTTCAGTGACTTAGTGAAGTCTGGAATAGATGGCGCTGTCTATTTCACTTCTGTTTCCAGCGGCTTGTTTGCCCATGATCATTTACTGGCACGTGAGGCAAGTACTGGTGGTTCTGTATTGTTTCTGTTCAGTAAAGATATCTAAAGTGGTAACTTTACCCTCAGATTATTAGTTAAGGCCAGGTACTAGGCAAAAATAATGATTTTTGTTCAGTTAGTCAATTTTTTTTTTATTTTGCTTCTATAAATTGTAAACTTTCAAAACATGCACACAATTGACTTAAAGCTTTCGTGACTGCAGGAATTCATATTCTTTGGGTCTTTCGGTAAAGCCACGTAGATAGAAAAAAATAACAAAAATCAAAATCACGACGTTCGATCGCAACACAAGCATCGTATTTTTTTTTCACCCGAGGACGATTGCTTGTGTTGAAATCGAATCGTCGTGATTTAGATTTTTGTTATTTTTCTCTATCTACGTGGCTTTACCGAAAGACCCAAATAATATGTAGACAATTATTGCCCGTAACTTTGCTCTTGGTAATAATTGATGATTAAAATCGTAAAAACTAATATTTATATTTTATAAGAGTTCGTTTTCACGATTTTACACAAACTTCGCCAAGTAAACAAAGCCTTAAATGAGCGTTTTTTGCATCTTTCATCGCAATTTGTCTCCGCGTTTAAGAAATAACCGAGTCGAATTGCATATCATTGAAACGCTTATTCTCTGGAGCAGATTCCTAGTTTAGTCACATATGGCTATTTACTTTGCGTCATGGCAATACGAGGGAGAACACAAGCAAAACTCTCAAATCTCATTGCTACGAGCATCGCAATGCCAGAACTGGCATTGCGATGTTCTCAAAATGACATTTTGCATGCCGAGTTTGACAACTCATGTTTCTTAATAGGTAAAGCCACATATCTTCTTGGTTCTTTCGGTAAAGTCACGTAGAAGGAAAATAATAAAATAATAAAAAGAAAACATTAAATAATTCTCACGACGTTTCGGCCACAACGCAAGCAGCCATCTTCAGGTGGAGAACAGGTCTGTCGAGAAGTCAGACTCTGCCTTCTCGACAGACCTGTTCTCCACCTGAAGTTTGTGTGAGAATTATTTTATGTTTAATTTTTATTATTTTATTATTTTCCTTCTACGTGACTTTACCGAAAGAACCAAGAAGATGAATCCCTGCAGTCACGAAAGCTTTAAATCGAAAAATAAAGCCACATAATTCTACATACCGCTTCCTACTTGGAACAGCTAGAAATGTTCAGAGGGATTTTTTTACATCTTTTGTCATATTCATTTTACGTGGTATTATATCTAAAAAGTGTATTTAACATAATTAACTCAAAGAACAATATTTAGACAAAAGCCTCTGTAGATTACCAACCAATTAGTTATTGATAACATTAAAACAAACCAAAAAGTTCTGATTTAATCTACTAAGTCAATATTGTGTTTAACGTAATATGCAAATTGGTGCATCTTTAATGAGATGACACATAATATGCATCAATGAATGGGGGGAAATTCACAATACAAAAACATCTTATATTGTTGTATATATTCATCTGGTAATTGTTTCATTCTGATAAAAGGACAGGAATTTTTTTTGCCTATTCACCTGTAGTACCTCCCCTGAATTTAGTTAAGATTAGTTAAGATGAATTTTACCCTTTATCAATGTTAGTTTTGCTTTTGGGTTGTCACTCTCTTCTGCCGTCAATGTGTAACCAAAGTACAGTAAAACCTTGGATTGCGAGTAACTAGGTCTGGAGTGTTCTGCAAGACGAGAATTTTTTTTTAAATAAATATTAATTTGATAAACGAGCGAGGTCTTGCAATACGAGTAGTGCGCGTATACGCTTTGTCTGCCGAGCGTCACGTGATCACAACTGATATACGAGTGCTTTGGATTACAAACACGTTTACGGAATTAATTATGCTCGCAATCCAAGGTTTTACCGTACTGAGTTCAATTCAGGTTTTGCATCAAAGTAATGATATTTCTGATTGTACTGCATGGTGAACAAGCAAGTAACAACCCACTACTAAAGCGACCATGGTTGGAGTGCATCATCCACTGCTCTGATTACACACATAAGCTGGTTTCACCACAAAGTGTTGGAGAACTCTGCTCAGGGCAGCTCAGATACGAAATCATGCACCAGTTTCGAAACTGGCAGAAGACATTCCTGAGGGACAGATTCCAGAAATCTACTACCACAGAAAGTGTCACATCATTTTCTCTATGAAGAAAGTTCCTGATGGCATCCTTGCAAAAGAAAAGCAAAGTGCCAGTCAGTGGCTCTGCTGAAGAGAAATAATCTAAGAGGACGGCTCGACATGTCCCATGTGCGTCTACTACTTATGACGCAGAGTGCATATTTTGTCAGAAAACCGACAAATATGCCAAGGGAAAGAACACGAGAAAAGTGCTGGTACAGTGTCGAGAACTGCAAGCTGATGCAAAGATCAGGAGTGCAGCCACGAATACAACGGACAGCAGAATTCTTACTCAGAATTCTTGCCATTGTGAGTAGAGACCTTGGAGCAGCTGAAGGGCACTACCACAGGTCATGCTATAGACTGTACCCCAAAGAGGAGGTTTCCAAAGAAGAGGTTGCCAGCAGTGAAGATAATGATGCTGCAGCCCAGTACGAAGCTGCTGTGAATCATCATACAATGAGCTGTTCCTCTTCATCAGATGGAGCGTTTTGTCAATCCTCAAGTGATGACAATGACTGATCTCACTTCTAGTCAAGGAATCAACCAAGAAGCACACAAGGCGAAAGCCGGAGAGTGCGTTTGCTGGAGCCTTGCACAACTTCCCTGACGGGAAAGGAAAACTCCTCCTCTATCCAGATAACCTGCCCATGAAGGAACTTGCCAAATAAAATCAGTCTCTCAAAAGTGGCGGTGCTCAAGATGTTATTAGCCAAAGCAGCCATCAAATGAGAGAGACATAAAAGCACAGGATGTAGTTCTGAAGGCAGATAGAAACCTGTTCAGCCACATGATCCTGAAAGCAGGAAGGTGAATATGAAGGATGTGCTTGCCCACCCACTGGGCCCACTGCCAATGGGCACTGGCAAATGCTGATGGGTCCCTACGAAAAACAAACAAGGCTGCACTTGCCAGAGAGCTTGAAAAGAATGCGTCTCCTGCAGAAGACATCCCAACCCCATCTACTTCCATCATTGATGGGATGAGCCTGGTCCAAACAATGAATGGCAACAACAAAACCTTTGCACAGGTGGCAGTCAGCCTTGACCCAGGTCCTCCACGAGGGGGCACAGAGTGAGAGGATTGATGTTGTTTTTGATGTCTACCGACAGACTTCGATCAAAAATGCTGAACGACTGAACCGGGGTGCAGACACCACTCTCCAGTACAAGAACCTCGCAGGGGGACACCACGTCCAACAGTGGAGAAGATTCCTGTGCAGTCCCTCCAACAAGACCAGACTCATCAAGTTTCTGGTGGAAGAGTGGAACTCCCACGATACAGAGAGATGCTGCATGGCAAGGTGTTGTACATGAAATGTGAGGAAACCTGCTGCAAGTTGACAGAAGATGAGTGTGAGGAAGTAGCAGAGCTGCACTACACGCATGAAGAAGCTGACGCACGTCTGCTCCTGCATGCATTGCATGCAGCAATGTGGCTCAAAGGCAGTTATCATCACAGCTGAGACACTGATGTCATGGTGCTTGTCTTGGCTTCCAGAAGGACATCACCTGTCCCATCTACCAGAAGTGTGGGACACAGAACGCGCGCGGTTTGTCGATATCACCAAACTGGCAAGGTCACTTGGAGACAGCATCATCTGTGACAGCCTAATTGGCTGACACGCCTTCTTCACAGGCTGCGACACTGTCAGTGCATTCGCCGGTCGAGGGAAGCTGATCGCCCTGAAGATGGTGAAGGACACTTCCTGCCAAGAGACTTTTAGTCGACTGGGGCAGTCATGGAATGTGAGTGATGAGCTGTTCCAGACAATTGAGCAGTTCACCTGCCTCATGTACGTTGCTAACAGCAGCACTGGCGAGGTGAACCAACTGCGCTACCAGCCCTTCTGCACCAAAAGGGGAGAAGTCGAGTCCAGCCAGCTGCCATCATGTAGAGACTGCCTCTTCATGCATGTCAACGAGCCAACTATCAGGCAGCAATCTGGAGGTGCTGTCTGCAGGCTAACCCTGTGGTGCCAAGCTCTACTTGAGTATGGATGGACAGACGATGATGGCAAGCCGGCCATTTACTGGGTGCGCTACCCACCTGCACCAGATGTGGTCTTGGAACTGCTCGCATGCAAGTGTGTGCGTTCATGCAAAACGCCAAGCTGCACGTGCCTGTCAAACGGGCTGACATGCACAGACTGTGCAAGTTAGAGACCTGCAGTCACCAAAAACTGCAGGGTGATCCAGAACCTGACTTTGAACTTGGGAGTCAGATGACGAGTAGTCTGATGAGTGACACAGGGTGGTGATTCTGATGTATTACTGTGGTGGTAGTAGTGTACATTGATGCAGTGTGGTGATTCTGGACTTGGTTACCCTTGTTAACACATCTAAGTACACCCAGAGCTTGATAACAATGATGTAACCTTCTTCACATATACCCATCACTAACATATATATGGGATTACATGTTTCATTGACTAAGTATATGCGAATGTCAATGTTTATACTATTCAAGTAGTTCCTTACCTCACTGTATTCCTTATCATCCGTGTTTTCATTGTGTATTTAAACAATAAATACCAGTTTGTGACCTAACTGGTTTTGGTCTAGGTAGTTTTTCAGTAATAATGCCCATCTCAATGTTCCGTACGCCTGTCATAGGGTATGGGTATAAAAGTCATGGTAACTACAACTAAGTTGCCACTCCGCAAAGGTTATCATATCAGAATATGTCCCACACACGTGAAGGATTACAAAATCATTAGTAGACGTTCCCACCTCAGTTGGTATCGTTTCTTTTCTATAATGTGCATCAACAGTGACTTGCGCACAAACACGTCCACGTCGACGCCCACGAGCACCTCGTGCCTCTTTTAGCCCCCCTCCTGATATGTTCCATTCATTGGCTACCACATTCTGATAAGCTCCTCCCCCCTCTCCTCCCCCTTAACTTGTATTTAAGACTTGCATCTTGAATCCCTGCCTCACTTGATGCAGCAAATCTGGCTGTGACGGTCCCACCTGATGACGGAGACTTGTGTTGCCTCCTTCTCTACAGACCTGTTCTCCACCTGAAGACGGCTGCTTGCGTTGTGGCCGAAACGTGTGAGAATAATTTTATTATGTTTTANTTTTATTATTTTCCTTCTATGTGACTTTACCGAAAGAACCAAGAAGAAGAAGGTGATTTTATTATTTTATTTTAAATCCTTTATATTAAGTTCGCTTGCTTGCTTGCTTGCTTACGACCGTGCAAATCTTTCGGTCGNTTTTTAACACACTTCCCGTGATCCAATCGAGCTGACATTTTCCACACAGACTCGTTGTGCGTGACAATTAATTTTCGTGAAAATTTTTCTAAATTTTACACTGTTTAGGGAATTTTTTTAAATATTTAATTACCAATTGCTTAATGCTGGTAGACAATCATCTGACCCATAGTGGCAGCCATCTCAAGCCAGAGGACGAGAGGACTCTAGCCGCCACGCATATAAAGGATTTAGTGAAAAACTTTGTTTTTACGGGTTAATTTTTTATTAATTTTAATTAATTTTTTGCCTACGTGACTTTACCGAAAGAACTAAGAGTATGAATCCTTGCAGTCACGAAAGCTTCAAATCTAGAACCAATAAGTGACTTGTTTTGGTCTGGGCCCATGGACTAAAGCAAAAAGTCGCTCGCTCAAGTAACGTTGTTCAGCAGCGCTGCTGTAATCTAGACAACGCCTCCCGAGTTGAATGTTCGTTGTTGTTCCCCTGCTTGAGGCGCCATCGCCAACAGCCGCCGTGAGTCCCGCGTCCCGCATCACTACGTCCCCGCGTCCCGTGTGACCGAGTGACCAAGTGCCGAGGATCCCATGAGGATTTTCTGAACACACGAACGACGGCCGCCAGCGTCACCACTGGAAAGTGCCATGTGTGCGGGATCGCTACGGACCATCCGGGTCGCGCCGTGAGCGACGATGGCCCTGGCTACCAACCCGCACTATCTTCCACTATCTCCGCGGGCACACGAGAGTAAACATGCCAAGCCGCGTTACGCAAGACCAGTGGGTCCGGCACACCGCACGCAGATACGCACCGCACACACGTTGGCGACCCACACAAACACTGACACACGCGCGTGTCTGTTAAGCTCCATCGGCTCGTTGAAACGGCAATCCAACGTTCGACGATGCAAGGTGCAGCCCCTGCAAGTGCCCGCTCACGCCAGCTGCTGGCGGAAGGGCCCTCTACCAGAGGGCACTCTAAAGAGGGTGTTTGATCCCTCTTCTACGCTGGCCCGACGTGTTGGAAGATGGAGGTGACAGACCCCCAATTTACCCTGCAGGTCGGGACCCCCGCGACCCCCCCTACGACCTGCGGGGACCCCCACCCAACGACCCACGGGCCCCCACTCACGTTGTACCTCGTGTGGTGTCGGTGTCGCTGCTCACGTGCGTCCTCGCGATGACGTCACAGGCGCTCGTTCGCCCTCCCTGCGAGAGAGACACACACAGTCAGCCACAAAGACAAAGATCCCCCGATGGCCTTCGCAGACTGATGGGGCAAGTGCTGTTGGCGAGTAGCACCTGTGATTTTTACACATCGCAACCATGTGCTCATTTGAGGCCGAGTCGACCTTAGGGAGGCCAGACCTCTTTTCCGATAATCGTCACTGATGTTGGCCGTGAACAGGAATCAAACTCGGGTCACCTGGTTCATAGCCTGCACTACCGCCCCCACACGCACTCAGCCACACTCACACGCATCATGGGACCTCCATTGCCAGTATCAAAAATGAGAATAGGTTTACCCTTTCCGACAATAAAACAGTTGTGTTAAGATGTTTAAACACCAAACTGAAACCTTTGCAAGGAATCCTGTCTGCATTAACCACATGTACTTGTGGTGGACATGCAAACAAACCAAAACCATGCTCTGATAGTATCAGAGCATGATGGTGTTTTAACATCTTAACACAACTGTTTTATTATTGCCAAAAGGGTAAAACCNATTCTTATACACTCACACGCAGTCAGCCACACTCACACAGTCAGCCAATCAAACACGCACCACAAACTCTCACAGCAGCCGCGACATCACAAACCATGAGCCGCACTTACACGTGTCTTCCCCATTGATATTTGGAGTTGCCGGTGATGTGCCGGCGGCGATGGTCCGGCGTGCGGTGAGTTCCACACAAACACTGGCACCACACCGCCTGCACGCGGAACGGAACGTCGGACATCGTGCCAAACAATACGCGGTACGCGACCCTCACACAGCGGAGAGCTACACACAACCGATTGGGGTCTGCAAATCAGACGGAAATTACATTCATCTTTCTTGATATAAAATATTTAAAATACTTTTTTTTTAACACGCTTTGATGAAATGTACTGTCCGAGCTGCCCTCCCCCTGCCCCTTCCCCCATCGCCCCTCCTTCCACATCCACCACCCCTCGGCATGGCTCCCGAGTTGCCGTGACGTCAGTTGAGCGTGGACAATTAGAGCCGTAAACGTGGAAATTAGAGCCGTAAAAAAGATTGTTTTAAAATATATATTTTAATGTTTAATGATAGAATATAGTATTGTCATCGTGACAACCTATACCAAGTTTGCAGTCGATACGNCAGGAAGAGGTAAAATGGTACAAGATTTGAGGATACAAAACAGACGGGAGTTAAATAAAAGCGTGTAAAATGTTAAAAATATATATTATTTTTGTATGATAGAATATAGTCTTGTCATCAGTATGACATACCTATAGCAAGTTTGCAGTCGATACATTGGGAATACGGTTATATTGAGTTACAAGATTTTAGGATACGACGACACACAGAGCAAGTTATATAAAAGCGTGTAAAATGTTTAAAAATATATGTTTTGGATTTTTTATGATAGAATATAGTCTTGTCATCAGTATGACACAGCTATTTCAAGTTTGCATTCGATAGCACATCGGGAAGTGGGTAAAATGAAGTTATAAGATTTTTTTTTGGAGGCTACAACAGACAGTGAGTTAAATAAAAGCTTGTAAAAATTAACCCGTAAAAACAAAGTTTTTCACTATAATCCTTTATATGCGTGGCGGCTAGAGTCCTCTCGTCCTCTGGCTTGAGATGGCTGCCACCTATGGGTCAGATGATTGTCTGCCAGTATTAAACAATTGGTAATTAAATATTTAATTTGTTTTCCCTAAACAGTGTAAATTTTGGAAAAAAAATTCACGAACATTAATTGTCTCGCACAACGAGTCTGTGTGCAAAATGTCAGCTCGATTGGATCACGGGAAGTGGGTTAAAAAACGACCGAAAGATTTGCACGGTCGTAAGCAAGCAAGCAAGCACGCAAGCAAGCAAGCGAACTTAATATAAAGGATTTAACAAGTAAACCCGTAAAAACAAAGTTTTCACTATAAATCCTTTATATGCGTGCGGCTAGAGTCCTCTCGTCCTCTGGCTTGAGATGGCTGCAATCTATGGGTCAGATGATTGTCTGCCAGTATTAAGCAATTGGTAATTAAATATTTAATTTGTTTTCCCTAGTGTNAAATTTTGGAAAAAAATTTCACGAAATTAATTGTCTCGCACAACGAGTCTGTGCAAAATGTCAGCTCGATTGGATCACGGGAAGTGGGTTAAAAAACGAGCGAAAGATTTGCACGGTCCTAAGCAAGCAAGCAAGCACGCAAGCAAGCGAACTTAATATAAAGGATTTAAAAAGGGAGACACTCTCACTCGGAACATCGTGGGGCCCTCGGACCGAAGGACTCGGCTCATCCACGCCGGCANGGGGTGGTGATGGTGGTGCCAGTTCAGTTCCGTGCATGTGTCAAGACCATTGCCTCGTTTATAAATAAGCCAGATTTTCTCAAACTCTGGGCAAATTATGCGCTTCAAATCGACGCTGCCGTTCGTGTCGTTAGGACGATTATGAAATGTCGACTGTGAGGTCGCCTAGTATGTGGAACTGCCCACCATGGTATCTGCAGCAGTAACACACAAAGATCTCCCCCCTAAAGGCTCAACAACTGTTGGTGCAAGTGCTGTTCACGAGCACCTAAGAAGACCGGCACGGCACACAAGGGGGTGGCCAGCGCCACACACCCGACCACCTGTTTCCCCAAGTGCTCATATCTACACACCGTACTCTCGGTGCTAATTTAAGGCCGAGTCGACCTAGCAGAGGCCCAGGACGGTTCAAATATTCGCTGCTGTGTGAGCGGGAATCGAACTCGGGTCGCTGGATTCGTAGAGCAGTTGCCACCGCTTCGCACAGTAAGACACATGCACACGGAGATCCCCAATTGATAAGCAAGCGGTAAAGGGGCAGCTCTGCAACTGCTTTGCTCGTGCCACCGCTGGCCCAAGGGATCCGCTATAGATGGGGCATTTGGTCTACTCTTCAACACTGACATTGTTGGAAGAGGTGGGAGTTACCCACACTTAATACCACCACACACGACCTGCCACAGACTGCGGTGAACCCATGTATACTGACCAGGGAGGACAGAGGTGGGAGGTTTGTAGAAATTGCCGCCCCCCCACCCTCGTTTCGACCGACGATCTCTGGATCGCAGGTCCGGCGCGCCCGTAAACGACGACGACCACACCAGCACCGTGGCGGCTTCAACCGATCGGTGTGCCAAGATTTATTTATTATGACCGCGCGCGTTCGACCCAGGAAGCTCGCCGAGTCTCAACATTCCTTGTCAGGAGGGTCCCGCGAAAGATGTCGCGGTCGGAGGCGATTCATTTCCCCCGTAGATTCACGACCGGCTAACTTGGGCTGCCGTTTTCCAAACGTAGCAAATTTGGAGCTTGACGTCGGCACACACTGGCCCCGCTCGTGCCAACGGCAAAACCACCAAAGACGGTCGCCGGCATGCGCTGCTTCTGTGGCCGTCTGGAACGCTCCTCTCCTTCCGATATCAGGAAGCCGGTGTGAGCTGTGCACTTTGTAAATCATCATCTAGATTGACAAAATCATTTCCTGAGAACTGGTTTTTGTGTGTTCGTTTGATGTCTTTTCCCCGCACCTACGATTAGTGCAGTTGGCTACGCACGGTGCGAAAGAAGTTCAACATACAACTCAACAAATTCGTCAAAAACACTTGTGTGTGTGGCCTTTAAAAGTAGTGTATCGTAGGTGACATTTCAGGCAATAGCCCTTCTTCACAGCACAGAGGCCAGAGGGGTCAAGTGGCTCAGAGGTTTGAAGTGGCTCTGCGGCGAAGACGGTTCAGTGCACGAAACGTCAACTATTGTTTGTTTTAAGGCCTACACGCACGCACACACACGCGGCATTGACACGGGTCATAGTTTTTATAATTTGAGCTTGTCCACCACTGCCAACACAGAATCAAGAGTCTTTATTTATCTTTACTTGGCTGCATCGGCCGGACAATTTGTCAAAAGAAACCTGCTGCAAATGATGGCACGGGACCATTGAACGGAGACAAGGGGGGGGGGGGGGGGGGAGCCAATCCACAAATCAGTCGCCTAGGATATACAGACACTTGCACACGGGGGGGTGGGCTGTGCCCCCCACAACTGAGGACACGCTCCTGCTGCAGCTGCATTCATTATAAAAACACGGGGGGGGGCACCTCGTTATCAAACATATTTCGGTATGGAAGCCGCCCAATCAGCCCCCACCCCATCAGCCCCCCCCCACCCCATTAGCCCCCCTCCCACCCATTCAAGACAATTGGTACCCAGCCACCCCCCAAAACCAGCATCCCACTCCCACCCCCCTCCCTCCCGAAGTTACCAAGCCCACCAAACAGAGCGCTTGCTGTACCCGATATTATTCGTTGTAGCTTTTGTCAGTTTGGTGACGAACCCAGGATGGCACCCAATGCCCCCACCCTCTCTCTCGTCGTGGTCTCTGGAGTTCTCTCTCCTGGCTCCGCCAAAAAAAAACCCTACGCGGACAGACATCACGCGCGTAGGTCAGGCACGTCAGTCCACTGCTGGATGAACGCCTCCTCAAAAAGCTGGGTCTGTCGCGAGGCACATTCATCAAACTTCACGGTGGTTACTGCAGGTTGGGACACCGATTTATATCCAAAGTAGAAACCCCCCATCTTCTCTTAACGACGATAATTATTGATTCCACTCAACTGGTCATTAAGCGACTCGGTTGTAAAGCGAGTATAGGAAACACGTTCAAGGCTTAATTCGTTCCGATACCATCGAAAGTTGCCCCCTTTATCAACCCAAAATACTTACTTTATATTTACACAATTGATATTATTCAATGCATTCATTAATATTTGCTGTATCTACAACAGCCCGTCGTTAACAGGGGAATGGTTGGAAAGCGAACACACTATGCAGGTACTACAATATACACTACACTATACACTACACTATACACTACACNACAATATACACTACACTATACACTACAATATACACGACTATACACTACACATTGGGCTCTATGGGGGCCCATCGTGAAGCGATTAGTCGTTAACAGGAGTGACCGTGAAGAGGGTTCTGCTGTATATATTTTTACATAGACACGTTACATTTTTGCACGGGATTATGATACCGTTGAGAACCCACTGAAATTAAACGACCCCAGTTAATAATTAATACCCAGCACAGCCGACTCTGGCTCAGCACAAGAGATCAATTCCTGGTCGGTGATCGACTCGGCCAATCATCACGACCATCCTTCTTGCGGTTCCTAAAACGGGAAGAGTTACTTCGACCCAAGTCAACAACACTTGCGTTTACAGACAGACGCATGGCTTCCTGCCATAGCAACGTGGACTTTCCACCAACGATTCGAGGCTGCCAAGAAGCAGATGGGTGGGGGATGTGGGTGGTTGTGGGGGGTGATTATTACATTTGTCAATGCTACTTTTTTATGCTGGCAGCAGGTTTAATGGACCACACCCTGCTGCAGATATATCTAGAGGAGTTGAAACCGGTCCAAGGTTTGCGTTCCGTTCATTGTGCAACATCACAAACTACTTTTGTCCTGGCCCAAAGGTCCCGAACGACAATTGGTCCGCCACAAACAGCACTCTCGAAGGCGTAAATGGTAAGAGTCACCGTACTGAGCATTATGACGGATTTTTTTCGCCGTCTTGAAAACAAAAGTCCGGTAAGTGTGCGTGGGTTAGTGTGCACGCATGCGTCCGCGCGTGTGTACAAGTATGGCGCGGTGCTGGCCACCCACCCCTTCCGTGTGCCGTGCCAGCCTTCATAGGTGCTCGCTAACCAGCACTTGCTCCTAGAGTCCGTTAAAGTTCCACGGGTGACCTTTGTCTTTGTGAGTATGTGTATGCTAGTGTGCGTGTTAGTACGTCTCTGCGTCCGGCGCGCGTAAGCAAGCGCCTGTGCGCAAAAGGCCGAACGTAACTTTATCGACACCGGGCACGCTCTGCGGGGCATCCTCCAATCCGGCGAGTCCGGTGATCCGTTTCCGAGTGGCACCGGTAGGGAGCCAGCAGCAGCACCGGCGGCGGCGGGCTCCGGCGTATCGCATGCGCGCGCTTTAATCCGCCGGTGAGCCGGAGGCCTATTTCCGTTTCGTCGTTTCATTTACGCAGAGCAGAGGTCGCAAACGGGTTTTGATTCCTTACCCGTATCCGGCCGTACCCGCACCGGGCCGGGTACGGTACGGGTATCGGGTACCTGATTGCGACCTCTGGGATGAAGCTATGTTGCAGGCGCGGGTGGGTTGATTCTAGGAACTTGAATTGTGAGAAGAGACAAGACGTTGGGAAATGAGTGACAAACGGTGACTCACCAGTGACTCACGGCCTACCCATACCCGGCCGCACCAAGGTCGCAAACGGGTACCCGTACCCGGCCGGGTACGGGTAGCCGGGTATCGGGTAGGGTACGGTATCGGGTACCCGGTTGCGACCTCTGACGCGGAGCCCGCCCGCAATTTACCGAGACGACGCTTCGACAAACTGCAATGGACGGCGGTCGGACACGCGGGGGGCTCCTCGTCAACGCCAACAACATCGCGATGGCGGGAGGGGGGCCGGCACAACTCCACAGCGGCCGTCAACGATTGTTGAACGGAGGGCAGCCTCCACCCCCGCTGCTCTAGCTTCACAATCCCCTTGGCACTTCACATTAATAATCGTCACCGTTTAGCCATGATCAATCCACTGCTGGATGAAATCTCCCCCCTCCCCTCCCGACCGCTCGTCACCTCCTCTAGCACCGTCATGCAAAGCAACACGGGGCACTTGGGGACTGATTTTAGCACTCGCTCGGGACTCGCTCCACGCTGTGACTGTGGAATTATTATAATGAAGAGGCCTTTTTTTCAATCCACTGCTAGAGGAGGACGCCTCCCCGTGCCCGGGCCAGTCATCGTGGGTCCGGTGAATGCGGTGCCGAGGATCAGCTTGGACATCGCTCGCCACCGACGTTATCCGTGTCGGTAACGCAGATTAGTCCAGTGTGCCAACTACAGCACCACTACACCACAAAGACAAAGACCCCCGGTATAGCCTTCACAGTGTTGGGGCAAGTGCTGTTAGCGAGCGCCTATGAAGGCGAGGGGCGGGGTGGCCAACACCACGCCCAGCCGCCTTTGTCTCCCCAGTGACGATGTTTACTACACACCGCACCAGGTACTCATTTGAGGCTGAGTCTAGGGAGGCCCATGACCGGTTCAGATAATCGTCACTGGTGTTGGCACGTGAGCGGGAATCGAACTCGGGTCGCCAGGTTCGTAGCACGCTAACCACTACGCTACTGCTCCCCCACTACACTACACATTCGTACATAAATACACATTGAAAAGGCACATACGCACTTGAATTACACACGCACTACAAAAACAAACACATACCAAACTTAACGTTCACACATATACACAACGCAAATTACTTAAACATACACACACCCAAAGGCNAAAAAAAGCAAAACTAAGATATCACGTGTTGTTGTGTTGTCAGTTGTTGTTGTTGTGTGCCGTGTACGTGTTGTTCCCTTGACGCACACACAATAACACGGGCAACAATAACAACAACACAACAGCCGCCATTCACAGCCCAGTGAGGCCGACGTCACCCGCAGCGCTTGTGCCAGGCTGGGTGCACACACCACAAAAACATACGTCATGCACATGCAGTACTCGTATATAAATCACACACACACACTTCTATATTGTACACACACAACAGACACAATGAACACTCACACCACATGATTCGCATTATACTGTACACACCTTTACCACACACATCACATGTGAATGCACACACCACAAAAAAACATACGTTATACACATGCAGTACTCGTTTCTAAATCACACACACACACTTCTATATTGTACACACACCACACACGCACATGTTTCAATATACACATGCACACACATGCACTTATACTGTATACACACACAACGTACCACACACACACAACACACACACATGCAATAAAGACAAATCTCCCACCCACCCGAATAGCCTAGACAAACAGTTGGGGCAAGTGTTGTTAGCGAGCACCTACTGATACAGCAGGTCAGCATGGCGAACGAGCTCGCCAGGGAGACCAGCATCACACATTATAAACACGGACACACACACACGTACACTACGCAACACAAAGGGACACACATACACCACACACACAAAACAAACACACAATCAAAATCATCAACATGCAAATTGGCCAAACGCCATCCCAAGGGAGAGCAGGATGCTTTAAGAGATCGAGTCTTGAGACTCGATGAGATGTTTTCCCGAACAAATAAATGACATCATTATATATAAACCACACACACACACACGTGCACACACACACACATGCACGCATGCACACACACACACACACTCGCCACACAATAGGCCTGGCGTTCATCACAGCGGCCCTTTGTTGCACGAGACCCTCTGCTCCTGGTGCAGTTATTAAACTACAGACTGTGACTACACAAAGACAAAGATCCCCCCCCCACCACCACCACCGTGTAGCCTCAACATACTGTCGGGGCAAGTGCTGTTAGCGAGCAGCACCTACGAAGGCCGGCACGGCACACGGTTGAGGTGTGGGGTGGGCCAGCAACCACGCCCGACCGCCTTTGTCTCCCCCAGTGACGATGTTTACACACCGCCCCAGGCACTCATTCTGAGGCCGAGTCGACCTAGGGGAGGCCCAGGACCGTTTCGAACATTCCCCAACGTTAGTGTTCGTGAGCATAAATCTTACTCGGTGGCTGGGTTCGAGTGTTAAAAGCAACACTACCGCTTCCCACTCACAGAATCTCTGGTGTGTGCGTTATTCGGACACACACACTGCAATTATGTATACAGTATACGCGTGTGTTGTGTACAACACAATCATTACACAAACACGTGTACGAGTGTGGTTGTGTACAACACAATCATTACACAAACACGTGTAGTACAACACAATCATTACACAAACACGTGTACGAGTGTGGTTGTGTACAACAGAATCATCACACAAACACGTGTACGAGTGTGGTTGTGTACAACACAATCATTACACAAACACGTGTACGAGTGTGGTTGTGTACAACACAATCATTACACAAACACGTGTACGAGTGTGGTTGTGTACAACACAATCATTGCACAAACACGTGTACAAGTGTGGCTGTGTATAAGAATGCATATGCACCACGTTAGTACACACAGTTATGGCCTTTGTGCGTGTGTGCGTACACTGTGTGGATATAGGAACAGCGTTACATAAGTACGTTACGGTTCTGGCAGTGGCCCGAATAAAATCTGCACAGCACACACACACAGTCTCTGTCTACAGCACAGCAAACACATTACACAAACTCACTAAAACATTACACTACACACACACTCACTAAAACATTACACTACACACACAAACTCACTAAAACATTACACACACACTCACTAAAACATTACACTACACACACACTCACTAAAACATTACACACACACTCACTAACGCATTACACTACACACACACTCACTAAAACATTACACACACACTTACTAAAACATTACACACACACTCACTAAAACATTACACTACACACACAAACTCACTAAAACATTACACTACACACACACTCACTAAAACATTACACTACACACACACTCACTAAAACATTACACTACACACACACTCACTAAACATTACACTACACACACACACTCACTAAAACATTACACTACACACACACTCACTAAAACATTACACTACACACACACTCACTACAACATTACACTACACACTTATACACTACAACATTACACTAGACACACTCACTAAAACATTACACTACACACACACTCACTAAAACATTACACTACACACACTCACTCAAACATTACACTACACACACACACTAAAACATCATACTACACACTNACACTAAAACATCATACTACACACTCACTAAAACATTACACTACACACACACACTTAAACATTACACACACACTAAAACATTACACTACACACACACACTCACTAAACATTACACTACACACACTAAAACATTACACTACACACACACTCACTAACACATTACACTACACTTACTCACTAAAACATTACACTACACACACACTTACTAAAATATTACACTACACACACACTACAACATTACACTACACACACTCACTAAAACATTACACTACACACACACTCACTAAACATTACACTACACACACACACTCACTAAAACATTACACTACACACACAAACTCACTAACACATTACACTACACACACACACTCACTAAAACATTACACTACACACACACTCACTAAAACATTACACTACACACACACACTCACTAAAACATTACACTACACACACACACTCACTAAACATTACACTACACACACACACTCACTAAAAACATTACACTACACACACACACTCACTAAAACATTACACTACACACACAAACTCACTAACACATTACACTNCACACACACACTCACTAAACATTACACTNCACACACACACTCACTNAAACATTACACTACACACACTCACTAAACATTACACTACACACACTCACTAAACACTACACACTCACTAAACATTACACTACACACACACACTCACTCAAAACATTACACTACACACACTAAACATTACACTACACACTCACTNAAAATTACACTACACACACACTCACTAAACATTACACTACACACACACACTCACTAAACATTACACTACACACACTCACTAAACATTACACTACACACACACACACTCACTAAACATTACACTNCACACACACACTCACTAAACATTACACTACACACACACTCACTAAACATTACACTACACACACACTCACTAAAATTACACTACACACACACTCACTAAAATTACACTACACACACACTCACTAAACATTACACTNCACACACACTCACTNAAACATTACACTACACACACTCACTAAAACACTACACTACACACACACACACTAAAACATTACACTACACACACTCACTAAACATTACACACACACTCACTAAACATTACACTACACACTCACTAAAACATTACACTACACACACTCACTAAAACATTACACCACACACACTCACTAAAACATCACACTACACACTCACTAAAACATTACACTACACACACACACTCACTAAAACATTACACTACACACACACACTAAACATTACACTACACACTCACTAAAACATTACACTACACACACTCACTAAAACATTACACTACACACACTAAAACATTATACTACACACTCACTAAAACATTACACACACACTCACTAAAACATTACACACACACTCACTAAAACATTACACTACACTACACACACTAAAACATTACACTACACGCACACACTAAAACACTACACTACACACACACTCACTAAAACATTACACTACACACACTACACACACACACTCACTAAAACATTACACTACACACACACTCACTAAAACATTACACTACACACACACACTCAAACATTACACTACACACACACACTAAAACATCACACTACACACTCACTAAAACATTACACTACACGCACACACTCACTACAACATTACACTACATGCACACACTCACTACAACATTACACTACACACACACTCACTACATTACACTACACACACACTCACTACATTACACTACACACACACTAACTACAACATTACACTACACACACACTCACTAAAACATTACACTACACACACACACTAAAACACTNCACACACACACTAAAACATTACACTACACTCACACACTCACTACAACATTACACTACACACACTCTCTAAAACACTACACGCACACACTCACTACAACATTACACTACACTCACTCACTAACACATTACACTACACACACTCACTAACACATTACACTACTCACACACTCACTAAAATATTACACTACACACACACTCGCTAAAACATTACACTACACACACACTACAACATTACACTACACACACTCACTAAAACATTACACTACACACACACACTAAAACACTACACTACACACACACTCACTAAAACACTACACTAACACACTCACTACAACATTACACTACACTTACACACTCACTACAACATTACACTACACACACTCACTAAAACACTACACACACACTCACTAAAACATTACACTACACACACACTCACTAACTCACTAAAACATTACACACTCACTAAAACATTACACTACACACACACTAAACATTACACTACACACACTCACTAAAACATAGCACTACACACACACTCACTAAACATTACACTACACACACACTCACTAAACATTACACTNCACACACACTCACTAAACATTACACTACACACACTCACTAAAACATTACACTACACACACACTCACTACAACATACACTACACACAACAACACTCACGAGAAGAATACACTGCATACACCACACACTAAAACATCACAACACACACACTGCTACACATTACAGCATTAACCCACACACTACTCCACACTAAGATACAACGAACACCATACACCAGACAGCACATCACAACCACGCACACATCACACAACGTACAATATAAATATTACACACTTCGAAAAAATTGGCAGGCATAGTACAATATAACTACACACAACCACACTCACTAAAACATTACGGCATAACACATGGCGCACACACACTAGACACACTAAAACTAAAAGTACGTAACACAATAAAACATCAGGACACTAAAACATTTCAACACGCATACCACAACATAACCCAAACGCAAACCTACAACCACCCGCACACACACACACACAAGTACTACATCCAACACAGCACACACACACACAAGTACTACATCCAACACACACACACACACACCAAGCACCACATCCAACACAGCACACACACACAAAGAAATGATTGCCCGCCACAATCACACGTGTCCTCTCCTCCCTCCTCCTCCTCCTGGAGTCCCACACCGGTCTCCCGCCGTGACCCACATCACTCACTCTCTCTCTCGCGCTCTCGCCTTCATAGTGGACAGGGGGTGGGCAAATACATATCGAGTACATCCAACGTTCCCGCGACGAGTCCGTGTACATCCCACATCAAATCCCATTCCGACCGCCCCACCACTACAAGCTCCCCGTCTCCGTGTTGGTGGGCGCCACTTGGGAACGACCGTGAGAAGACGCACGCACGCGGATGACTGGATGAACAAACCCCGGTGCCACGTTACTGTGACGAGGCCGCGTACATCCTCCCGACCGCTCCCGTGTCTCACTTGGGACACGGGAACTCGAGATCCGTGGAGTTGGCGGGGGTGCGAAACGGGCCGGTGTTTGGCACTCCGTGACAAAGACGGCCGGGTCTCCCGTTAACTCTGCCGATGATGGAGATAGCGATTATGATGGTGATTGAGGATTGTGATAATGATCGTGGTGGTGAAGATTGTGATAACGGTGGTGGTGGGTGACCATGGTGGTAATGAAGATCGTGATTGTGATCATGGTGGCGATGATAACGATGATAATGGTGGGAGCATGTGAAGTTTGCGCGCATAATGGAGGCGTTGATGGCAATGATGGTTGTGAGGGTAATGATGAGAAAGGTGGTTTTGAGGTGATGATCGTGATTGACGATGAAGCCAGTGATGTTGATAATTATTGCGAGGATAGTAATGATGATTGAGACGACGATGATGGCGGTGCTTCACGATTTTGACGAGTATGGTGATGATTCATGTTGGAGATATGATTGTGTTCATCATAGTGATGATGACGGCAGCAATAATGACGCTGATCGTGATGGAGATCATTATCTATGAGTGCGTTGATGTGTCTCTGATTACTTTCGTGATGACGTCGGTACTGTAATGATGTGGGATCGCCTTACTTCTGCGAATGATGCTGACTACAACGACAATGCTGCCGTTGCTGCCGATTATCATGCTTCTAAATCTGCTCAATGCTCCCAATGATGATGACGACGACGCTGGCGATGGTGTGGGTTAAGCTGCTGCCGGTGATTAGGGTGATGCCGATTGTACTGCCGATGCTAATGCTAATGCCATCGCAGTTTCCGCTGCTGTTGCTACTGTCGCTGCTACCGGATTCACGACAAATGCCACGAATTCTCCGTGCAAGAACCTCGCCCTCCCNAAAAAAAAAAATAATCTCCCTCGGGACCTTCCAACCCCACCCCCCCTACACCGCCTCGCTCCGCCGGGCAAGGGCGAGCCTCGAGCCGCGGGAAATCCAGCCTAGGCGGGGGGCTCGAGCGGATTACCCGGGACACTAGGCCTCGACTCCCCAACAAACGACGACGGTGTTGACCGAAACACAGCAACGCCAACGACGGCAAATCAACTCCGCCCTCGGATAAAACAACTCGCAATCCACAACACCTCCCCCGCCGCCAGCCGAGTGGAAGTGAGATGAAGTTGGAGAAGGGAAGAGGAGGAGGAGGCGGCGGCCGACGCGGGCTCCGCGTGGCCCAGCGCGTGGCGCTGAGGGGGGGGTCCTCGAAACGCCGCGGCCACGGACAACCCAGGAATCCTCAGGGACCTGGCAAGAGATAGGGGGGTAGCCGAAGGAGGAGTTGGGGGGGGCCCTTTCAAACGCTAGCCCCGGGACCCCCTTACCGGGCCGAGGGGACTGCCCGAAGCGCAGTCCAACACCACCGCTGCCGACACCGCCCACAGTCGCTCATGGCCGCGTCGCCTCCTACTCCTCCTCCCCCACCCCCAACTACCCCACCCACTCCCGCCCGCTGAAGTGGTGACGTCACCGGAACTTCGATTCTGTGGATCGAAGGTTTTGTTATTTTGAAGGCGATTCCACGAACGTCTCTCTCCACCCCCGCCACTGTCCCCGAACACAAAAAAGTGCCGAGGTTCGATTCCCCGTGAATCGTTTTTGTTTTAAAGATAAAAATAGAATCGAAGGGCGCGGTATGTTCGATTTTTTGTTGCAATTTTGGGGAATCGATTCGTCGTGGATTGCACTATGTAACACAATTTTTGTTCCTGGGAACTAAGTGTTCTTTTTTATTGTTTATCCTCAAAAGTACAGAAAATGGCTATTATTCCCCGCAAACTTTGCTTTTGTGACCAGGACTTTGCGTGAAAGAATGACACAAATGCACACGTTTTCTCATTGAAAATAGGAACATTTCAAATATCAATATCCTGGTCACAAAAGCAAAGTTTGTGGGGAATAATAGAAATTTTCTGTACTTTGAGCATAGCAATTAGGAAATAACACTTACTACCCAGGAACAAAAAAAATTGTTACACAGTGTTATCAAAGTGACCAAGTAACCAGAATCAGAATATTTATTTATACTCAAGGAATCCGATTAGCTATAAGCTCTTTCTTTTAGCCAATGTCCAGAAGGGTCACGGGGTCAGAACGTTACCACAACAATTAAAAAAAACACGATATGAGTGCAAAATATAGAAAATGGTAAACAAAACACTTAAACATAAACAAATAACATGAACTATATTCTTTGCAGCTTACCAGGTAAAAGGCCACTGAGTATTTACTTATTTTTCAGAAGCGACCTGGCCACAAATGACAGCCAATTAATTCTAGATTTGAAGCTTTCGTGACTGCAAGGATTCATACTCTTGTTTTTTTCGGTAAATCACGTAGTAAAAAATAAAATAAATGAAAAAACTAAATTAAATCACGACGTTTCGGGCGCAACACAAGCGTCCGTCATCAGGGGGGAAAGCATGGTCCGCTGCTGAGGCAGACTGTTTTAAAGGGTTGAAATGGGTGTAGCCCAAGGGTCATTGTTCTGGCCTTACAGGACGAAGGGTCAAGCCGTGCAAGGGGGGCAGCCGGGGTCGGATTAAGTCGTGGGGGGCCTTTAGGGGCTGCAGCTTTCCACCTACCGAAAAAACAAAGAGTATGACAGCCAATTAACCTTATTCACAAATGTCTGCCGTCACCTCTACAGAAAACAACGCAAGCTATTGTTTTAGAACAGGGGTGGGGAACCTTTTTTTCTGCCAAGGGCCATTTGATATTTATGACATCATTGCGGGCCATACAAAATTATCAACTTAAAAATTAGCCGTTATATTTGGTCAAACGTTTATAACTCCCCCTAATGCGATGGCTGGAACTGCTTCTCTTTGGCGAGGCGTGTGATGTTAGCTGGTATTGATGATGTTGCTACTCGCAACTGCTTTTCCAGGTTTGCTCCGAGATTTATTGAATTTCGAGTCCCACCTGCGTTGCCTTGGCAGGGCCAGACCCAAATGATTTCGCGGCCTTGTACGGCCCACGGGCCGACGTTCCCCACCCTGGTTTACCACATCCCATCAGCCACACGGCCTTCCTTCTGGGAATGTACAATGTCCGCAGCATTGGTTCAATACGAGAAGACCTCTAGACGTGTTTTCACGTTCCGTGTCCCATTGTCAAGCTCGAGTCAGGCTCGCATGAACCAATGCTGGTAAAACTGCCAGATGTTAAAGACAAGAGCTGTTTTGACATTCAGTGTTTCATCAGGAGTCAGACTAGCTTGAAACAATGCTGGTAAAACTGCCAGATGTTATAGGCAAGAGCGGTTTTGATATTCACTGTCTCATCAGCAGTCAGACTCGCATGAACCAATGCTGGTAAAACTGCCAGATGTTATAGGCAAAGAGTGGTTTTGACATTCAGTGTCTCATCAGAAAAATCAGGTTCGCCTGAGCCAATGCTGGTAAAACTGCCAGATGTTATAGGCAAGAAGTGGTTTGACATTCAGTGTATCATCAGTAGAGTCAGACTAGCTTGGAACAATGCTGGTAAATCTGCCAGATGTTATAGGCAAGAGCTGGTTTCGACATTCAGTGTCTCATCAGCAGAGCCAGACTCGCTTGAGACAATGCTGGTAAAACTGCAGATGTTATAGGCAAGAACTGGTTTTGACATCCAGTGTATCATTAGCAGAGCAGACTCGTGTAGCGTGTGTAATTTCGGAGGCACACACACTGTTCAGCGGAGGCAACTCTTTATTAATAAACAACTAACTGATCACCGGGTTCTATTATCAAGTGTGGATATGCTGCCCTATACAGGTCACTGTGTGTGTGAGTTAGCTAGCGAACGGGTCTGTAGCTCACAAACTACAGAACCCACGATTTCCAGCTAAGGGCCGTCCATAAATGACGTCATACACCTAGGGGGGGGGGTCAGACATTTGTGACGATGTGTGACGAGGGGGGGGTGAGAAATGTGACGTCACATCAAAATGCGCAACTTTAAATAAATATAGACAACGCGTTCTACTTAATTAAATAGACTTTTTAATAAATGTTTTCTCCTACAACATCAGAGTGCAGCGCCACATTAAATACGCACACAATGACAATAGTTTAAAGCGATTTGAAGCATGTTTTATTATGGGGGGGCAGAGCTTTGTGACGTCATATTTGAGGGGGGGGTCTGACTTTTTTAGACGGCGCGTGACGANGGGGGGGGGTCAAAAATTGTCCAAAATCGAGTGACGTCATTTATGGACGGCCCTACCCCTCGCGCCCCCCCCCCCTTTATCCCTCGCCCGTCCTCTACCACGCCCCCTGCTGCGTCCCGACCTGAGCTCTCGCTCCCGGTCACGTGTCCTTCCAACCCACCAATGGAGGCTCTCCCAGTGCTCAGCGTCCATTCCCCACTGTGACTGGCGCAACAGCGGGGAGACCACGTGATCGTGTTTCTACAATATTGATTTGAAGCTTTCGTGACTGCAGGAATCCATACCCTTTGGTTCTTTCGGTAAAGTCACGTAGGTAGAAATTAAATAATTCACGCGATGAACCAATGCTGGTAAAACTGCCGGATGTATAGGCAAGGAGTNGTTTTGACATTNAGTGTATCATCAGTAGAGTCAGGCTCGCTTGAGCCAATGCTGGTAAAACTGCCAGATGTTATAGGCAAAGATTGGTTTTGACATTNACTGACTCNTCAGTAGCAGGCTCGCTTTACAATGTTGGCGAACCGCCACAATGACACGAGTGCACATTTTATGCTCGAATAAGAATTGGAGGCGTCGGTAGAAATCCCCACAAAGTCGTACCTATTTTACCGACCCCCGTCGGGATGATGAGCAATGGTCCTTCGTAGCGGAAAAAGTTGAAAATTCTGCTATGAACAAGGGCCATTTACCCGAAACGTCGCTCATATGCTTATATTGAGGGCAGTGTTACTGGCACATTGTTGTTGCTGTTGTTGTGTGTGCTTGTGCACCACTCACTGCAATACGTTCAACCAGAAAACAGGTCGAGGTGACGATTATATATTCAACAATTCCTACCCATTTTGTCTCTTACACGTGCTATGAAGAAGGGCTTTTGCCCGAAACGTCGCATATTGCATTGACATGCGTTGAGCTACGTTAATAAAGGGACACCACGATGGCGAGATGTTATCGTCCTCGCTTGGTGTCTAGGAGGTCCAAGGTTCGACCCCGACCCTGACGCCTGCTGCTGTATATTTGGAGTTTGTGTCTCTCTCTGCTAGGAGATGTTAACTACCTCGCTGGTCTACAAGAGGTCTGGGTTCGATCCCGACCCTGACGCCTGCTGCACATTTGGAGTTTGTGTCTCTCTCTCCCGTGGAGATGTTAACTACCTCGCCTGGTGTACAGGCGGTAGTGGTTCAAACCCAACCCTGACGCCTGCTGTATATTTGGAGTTTGCGTGNCTCTCTGTCTCATCATCATCACGGTGGCGAGGAGATGTTAACTACCTGCCTGGTCTACAGGAGGTCGTGGGTTCGATCCCGACCCTGACGCGCTGCTGTATATTTGGAGTTTGCGTGTCTCTCTCTCATCATCATCACGGTGGCTAGGAGATGTTAACTACCTCGCCTGGTGTACAAGAGGTCCAAGGTTCGACCCCGACGCCTGCTGCTGTATATTTGGAGTTTGCGTGTCTCTCTCTCTCATCATCATCACGGTGGCTAGATGTTAACTACCTTGCCTGGTATACAGGCGGACGTGGGTTCGATCCGACCCTGACTAATGATGAATATTTGGAGTTTGCGTGTTTCTCTCTCATCATCGACACGGTGGCTAGAATGTTAACTACCTCGCCTGGTGTACAGGGGGTCGTGGTTTCGATCCCTACCCTGACGCCTGCTGCTGTATATTTAGAGTTTGCGTGTCTCTCTCTCTCATCATCATCACGGTGGCTAGATGTTAACTACCTCGCCTAGTATACAGGAGGTTGAGTTAGGTCCCGACCCTAACGCCTGCTGTATATTTGGAGTTTGCGGTCTCTCTCTCATCACCACGGTGGCTAGGAGATGTTAACTACCTCGCCTGGTGTACAGGAGGTGGTGGGTTCGATCCCGACCCTGACGCCTGCTGCTGTGTATTTGGAGTTTGCGTGTTTCTCTCTCCCCGTGCATTTCCTCTCCGGGCCTCCGGTTCTTCCCTCCACATTTAGCAACGCGCAGTTGAGATTTTAGATGATTTTGGCGCTATTTTTGTACAAATTATGTGGCCACTTTGTTGAGCTATCATTTGTGATCGCCAGGTTGCTTCTGCAGAATAAGTTGATGCCTCAGTGGGGCTTTGCCTGGTAGGATTGGGGATGATTTCGTACTCTTAGGTTTTTCGGTAAAGTCACGAGTATGAATCCTTGCAGTCACGAAAGCTTCAAATCTAGAATGGATGTTTCGTTTGATTTGTTTGTGTTTGGGTGATTTGTTTACCTTTTTGTACTTTGCACGACATCGTGTGTTTGTACTGCTTGTTGCTGACGTCTGTGAAAAAAGCTTCATAGCTCATCGGATTCTCCAGCCTAAGTGAATATTCTGAATCTGAATATCCAGAGGGCACGCAGTACTGCAGCGATCCACGTGGCGGGGGTAGAAACACGCGCACACACCACACACGTGCACCAACTGGGGGAATTCCACATTCCTGAGACGGGGACTGGCACATGCGTACAACTACCGCGGCTGACTTGGCAAAGGTTTCAAATATATATGTGTGTGTGCAAAGTTCTCCTACCACGAGATGNAAACCACACAAAGATCCCCAATATGGACACAACTGACTATCAACACGTCACACGAAGGGTCTCGTGTGGCCAGCACCCGGCCGCCTTTGTCTCCCAGTGCTGATGTCTATTGCATACTGCGCTAGGTACTCGTTGGAGGCTGAGTCGACCTACGGGAGGGTCCAGCACAGGTTCAGATAATCACCAGATGAGCTGGAATCGAACTCGGGTCGACAGGGGCCGTAGCCCAGCGCACAAACCACTGCGCCACCGCTCCACCTACTGACTCACGCACGCAAAGACAAAGATCCCCCGTATAGCCTGTAACAGACTGTTGGGGCAAGTCTGTTAGCGAGTGGCACCTGTGAAGGCCGTCACGGCACACGAGGGGGGTGGGTGGCCAGCACCACGCCCGGCCGCCTTTGTCTCCCCAGTGGCGATGTTTACGCACCACACCAGGTGACTAATTTGAGGCTGAGGCGACCTAGGGGCGGCCCATAACCGGCTCAGATAATCGTCACTGGTGTTTGGCCGTGAACGGGAATCGAACTTGGGTATCCGGGTTCGTAGTGCAGCGCGCTAATCACTATACCACCGCTCCCCACTCGTACCCACACACACGCACGCTCACTCGGGCAGCGGGTAACATCCGCGACAGATGTGTGATAGATGTTTTGTCCACGCTTTGTAGAGTGAATTCAAACGGGAGCGGAGCACCTGAAATGGCGCGAGTATGGCAGCGCATTCGCCGTTTTGATGTCGGATCAATGCCCTACGTTATTACAGACCAATTCAGACCTTACTGAAGTTACTGGTCACCCCGTGCTCTTATAAATCTCAACGTTCATCCTGCAGAGACCTATCATCTGTGTTTTCATTTAGTGCGCTGATCTTAAAGGTGCATTGAAAATGTTGATACTCCGACTGATGCTCCTACTGTTGTGGAGTGACTCATGCAGCCAGCTATGGCTGCAGAGTTTGGTAGTACATGTTGTTAACGTCGTTTATTGTGAAAATTCGGTCACAGTTCCTATGATTACTGTTTCATAGATTTTATGGCTTTATTTTGGTGATTTTCGATCAGTTTTTTGGTTTGGCCATGTTTGTTTGTTGTCGTACAGAGTTAGACTGATGGCCATAATATAAGTTGTCTTGTGGTTGTTGTTGTTTGACTTGCATCCCACTGGGATGTTTGCACATTTTTGTGTACGGTGCTTTTTCTGAAATATTTTACTGTCTTTTCTTGGATTTTCTGTTTGCACTTAGTCACATATTCACTTTAAGATGTTTTTTTGTTCATGTTTTTGTTTTTTGTTTGTTGCGGTTGCACCCGATTCAAGAGCCGAATGGCTCACAGGGCTATACACCTAATACATGAAAATAAATTAACTTTGAACTTGAAATCAAAAGGGAGAAACACAAACAAATTGGTCGTATTGTAACGGCTGCACGCCTGAAAACTAAAGTTATCTGTACAAGAACACGGGTAAGGGCCGTCCGTAAATGACGTCACACGATTTTGGACGATTTTTGACCCCACCCCCTCGTCACACGGCGTCACAAAAAGTCAGACCCCCCCCTCAAATATGACGTCACAAAGCTCTGCCCAATTTTTTTTACATGCTTCAATCGCTTTAAATTATTGTCATTGTAGTGCGTATTTAATGTGCCGCTGCACTCTGATGTTGTAGGTAAAACATTGATTAAAAGTATATTTAATTAAGTAGAACGTGTTGTCTATATTTATTTAAAGTTGCGCATTTTGATGTGACGTCACATTTCTCAAACCCCCCCCCCCCTCGTCACCATCGTCACAAATATCTGACCCCCCCTAGGTACGTGACGTCATTTATGGACGGCCCCATAACCGTATGGGTTGACACAGGGGCGGTTTCTTCATTAGGGCGATTGGGCGACGCACCACCAATGTCATTCAACCACAGAGTCACGCTAGCCGTCACTGTGCCTCTGGATATAGTATGCAGCGTCATGTCACGTTCTGTGGAGACCCCTCTTTTTGGGCGATTCACTCGCTGAGAATCGCCCCGATGGCCCCATAGTTACATTCAAGGTATTTTTTCGACCGGGGGGCGGCAATGCATTCTCTATGGCTTGGAGGGCTGACGTCTTAGTTCAACGTAAGACGTTTCAAACAATATAAGTCGCCAGTGGAATCTTTAATAAAATAAACTTGAGTGATTGTTTAATGTGAAGAACAAACAATGTATTGTAAGAGTCACTTTATTTTTCATTAATATTAAAGATGAAGTTGCCTTTACATGTTAAGCTGTTAAACCATTGATGGGTGGACCTTATCCTTATCAATCATCCAGACATTTGCCCCCCTGAGAGATTTTGCAGGAGCCGCCACTGGGTTGAAGCTATGCCGATGTGATCTGCTACTCCTGCTGCGTGGGCGGTGTGGATAAACACAACAACAAACTCCCGTGTGGCCTTATAACTAATGCAAGGCTGCAAAAAACGATGCACCGTTTGTAGAGATGACGTCATAGTTGAATGTCAAGGCCCTCATCAATCCAGGCGTAGTAGATGCTGTATGGATTGTAGACATGACGTCATAGATTAATGTCAAGCCTCAACCAATCCGAGGCNGTAGTAGATGCTGTATGGATTGTAGACATGACGTCATAGTTCAATGTCAAGGCCCTTCGACCAATCCAGCGCAGTAGATGCTGTATGGATTGTAGACATGACGTCATAGTCAATCTCAAGCCCTCAACCAATCCAGGCGGTAGTAGATGCTGTATGGATTGTAGACATGACGTCATAGTTCAATGTTAAGGCCGCTCAACCAATCCGAAGGCGGTAGATGCTGTATGGATGTAGAGATGACGTCATCGTTCAATTCAAGGCCCTCAACCAATCCAGGCGGTAGTAGATGCTGTATGGATTGTAGACATGACGTCATAGATTAATGTCAAGGCCTTCAACAATCAAGGCGGTAGTAGATGCTGTATGGATTGTAGAGATGACGTCATAGTTGAATGTCAAGGCCTTTGACCAATCCGAAGGCGGTAGTAGATGCTGTATGGATTGTAGACATGACGTCATAGTCAATGTCAAGGCCTTCAACAATCCAGGCGGTAGTAGATGCTGTATGGATTGTAGACATGACGTCATAGTGCAATGTCAAGGCCTCAACGAATCAAGGCGGCAGTAGATGCTGTATGGATTGTAGACATGACGTCATAGTTAATGTTAAGGCCTTCAACCAATCAGGCGCAGTAGATGCTGTATGGATTGTAGACATGACGTCATAGTTGAATGTCAAGGCCCTCAACCAATCCAAGGCGGCAGTAGATGCTGTATGGATTGTAGACATGACGTCATAGTTCAATGTCAAGCCCTCAACTAATCCAAGGCGGCAGTGATGCTGTATGGATTGTAGAGATGACGTCATAGTTAATGTCAAGGCCTTCAACCAATCCAGAGGCGGCAGTAGATGCTGTATGGATTGTAGACATGACGTCATAGTTCAATGTCAAGGCCCTCAACAATCAGGCGGCAGTAGATGCTGTATGGATTGTAGACATGACGTCATAGTTGAATGTTAAGGCCTTCAACCAATCCAAGGCGGTAGTAGATGCTGTATGGATTGTAGACATGACGTCATAGTGAATGTCAAGGCCTTCAACCAATCCGAGGCGGTAGTAGATGCTGTATGGATTGTAGAGATGACGTCATAGTTCAATGTCAAGGTCCTTCAACTAATCCGAGGCGGTAGTAGATGCTGTATGGATTGGAGAGATGATGTCATAGTTCAATGTCAAGGTCCTTCAACCAATCGTAGCGGTAGTAGATGCTGTATGGATTGCAGCGATACCGCCAGGGTGTGCGTGGGTGGCACATACACTCATCGGTGATCTGTTCGACGGTTTAGGCTTCACCACAGTCGCAGTTTGCTGATTCTTTGATTTTTCCATTTACGAACGTGTCCGCGCACATCTCCCGTGCTGCTGATGAGACACTGAAAGTGAAACCGGTCCAAAGTTTTGCTTTGTGCCGGGCTACAATCGCACTGCACTAACGCACTCCCAGAATGCAGTGCGACTGATGGGATGTGTAAAGTGGATAGAGGCCGACCGAAACTGAATTTTGGTTTCGACCGAAACCGAAAGTAAAAAATTACTTTAGGCCGAATCCGAAAGTATGCCGAAAGAGGCCATTTGCCAACTTTCGGCGCCGAAATCGAAACCGAATTTCGGTCGGCCTCTAAAGCAGAGGTCGCAATCGGGTACCCGATACTCGTACCCTACCCGATACCCGTTTGTGACCCTGGTGCGGCCGGGTACGGGTACGGGTAGGCCGTGAGTCACTGGTGAGTAACCGTTTGTCACTCATTTCCCAAGTCTTGTCTCTTCTCACAGTTCAAGTTCTAGAATCAACCACCGCGCCGCAACATGGCTTCATCCCAAGGTGCAATCGGGTACCCGAACCCGTACCCTACCGTACCCAGCCGGGTATCGGGTAGGGTACGGGTAACCCGTATCCGTACCCGGCCGGGTACTGGTACCCGTTTGCGACCCTGGTGCGGCCGGGTACGGGTGAGGAATCAAAACCCATTTGCGACCTCTGCTCTAAAGTGGAGGGACCAATGTGGAAAAGATGCCAATTGTCTGAGTATGCATCTCTCGATTCAAATCAGCTCAAGCCTCCCATAAACCACGTGACTTCTGTGCCCCCCCCCCCACACTCTTAACCCCTTCCCTCTCCCCGTCACCGCCCACTGTGAAAACAGACGCCGCTCCGTGCAGCAGCAGCAGCGGCGGCGGCGTCAATGCCCCTGATGCAGCCTCCCCATCCTCCCTCCCCTCGTCTCTCACGCACCGTTGGCTCCAGCTGCTCCCTTACCTGTCTCATCCTTTGCCTCTGATTCCCTTCTCGCTCTCTGCCCCCTTCCTCTCCCGTGTCCCTTCCCTGTTCCCCATTCACTGCAAAACCTTCAGCTCTTTTTCTTCGATTTAAAGCATTCGTGACTGGAGGGATTAATCTACTTGGTTCTTTCGGTAAAGTCACGTAGAAGGAAAGTAATAAAATAATAAAAATAAAACATAATAAAATAATTCTCACGACGTTTCGGCCACAACGCAAGCAGCCGTCCTCAGGTGAAGACCAGGTCTGTCGGGAGACAGCGTCTGAATGAAACACCACCACGCTTGGAGCGTATATTTAAGCTGGGTTGGAAGGGGGGAAGGGCGCCTTGACAAAATAATTTGCATAAATTCCTCTTGATATGCAAATTATTTTGTCAAGGCGCCCTTCCCCCTTCCAACACAGCTTAAATATACGCTCCAAGCGTGGTGGTGTTTCATTCAACGCTGTCTCCCCGACAGACCTGGTCTTCACATGAGGACGGCTGCTTGCGTTGTGGCCGAAACGTCGTGAGAATTATTTTATTATGTTTTATTTTTATTATTTTATTACTTCCCTTCTACGTGACTTTACCGAAAGATCCAAGAAGATGAATCCGTCGGCACTTCTTTCTCCCCCACCACCACCCCAACCTCCTCGTGCTGTAGTGTGGGGTGCAGCATTGGCTGGTGACGATTATTGTTGGACACTGAGATTGTTTGCGGGGGGGGGGGTGTGCGGGGGGGGTGGAACCCGTGGGAGGTTTGAGATTCACGATTTCTCACCACGGGACGGGATGATGTTGGCGAGTCGGTGATTGGAAGGTGTCGCTGGCATCCTCTAGGGCTCTCTCGGTCATTAGCGAGCATCGTGACGAGGGTGGCTCCCCTCTGCGGAACGACACCGCACGCGCGCGCGTGGCGCGTCGCGTGGAGGAGGCGGTGTTATATTTTGGGTCGTAGTTTTTGTTTTGGTTATTTTTGTTATATGTACCTATCAAGAATACGAATTCCCGCAGTCACGAAAGCTCTAAGTCAAGATTTCAGGCGGTGTTTGTTTGACGTGGGGAGCGGTGGCGCAGCGGTTTAGCGGCGCCGCGTCAGCGGCGAGTGGGCGATCACTCGGGCTGAGCTGGCGAAGCTGAAGTTGTTGGGATTCCGTTACGGGTGTGGAGCAGCGGTCCCCATCATTTTTAGCATCAGGAACCGGTTTCGTGGAAGACAATTTTTCACGGACCTGGGGGGTGGGGTCATCATTGGGTCTTTCCCCCTTTTCAAAGAAGCTCTCCAGCGACGTTTGTTTTTTTCTCATCGTGGCTAGGGGTTAGAGCTCGTGGGCTCACCAACACTGTGACTGAGACGAGTGCGCAGTGCGGAGAGAGGCGCGGATGAAGTGGTCAATAATAAAATAATGGGGGCTGTTATGTTATCCGACTCTCTGTTGTATTACATTACATTTGTAAGTATACTAGATTTGTGTTTCTATTTCATGATGATTGCTTGTGTTGCAATCGAAACGTCGTATGCTGGTATAANTTATTATTTTTCTTCTTGGTTCTTTCGGTAAAGTCACGTAGAAGGGAAATAATAAAAATAAAACATAAATAATTCTCACGACGTTTCGGCCACAACGCAAGCAGCCGTCCTCATGTGAGGACGGCTGCATTCAGACGCTGTCTCCCGACAGACCTGGTCTTCACCTGAGGACGGCTGCTTGCGTTATAGCCGAAACCGTGAGAATTATTTTATTATGTTTTATTTTATTATTTTATATTCCCTTCTACGTGACTTTATCGAAAGAACCAAGAAGATGAATCCCTGCAGTCACGAAAGCTTTAAATCGAAATTATTATTTTATATTTATACTTAACTTTACCGAAAGAACCAAAGAGTAATGGGGCGGGCCACGCGCGGACTCACCGCTCTCACCTCATGCTGCTGTGCGGCCCGGTTCCTAACAGGCCACGGACCGGTTACCGGTTCGCGGCCCGGGGTTGAGGACCCTGGTGAAGAGGATGCGTTCGTGACATCCTCGCACGCGAACGCCAGGTGACAACGGTCAAGGGTCACGGGAGCGCTGCCGTACACGACACGCACATCCGATTATCGAGTGGTGGGTACCATGATCGGATTGGCCCAGAAGGATTAACAAAGATGTGAAATGAGGGAGGGGGGAGACGGTCGACATGAGGGAAAAGAGTTGGAGGGTTTGTGGTTGGTTTTCGATGATGAGTGGAAGTAAGGACTGAGGTTGCCTTGAAGATAAAGATGCTGCTTAATCATCTCATGTCTCTTCTTCACAGGTGATGATGCTGGTGATGACGAGGTTGATGGTTATAATGATGAGGTTGATGATGATCATGAGGTTGATGATGATGATTATGAAGTTGAGGATGATGATGGTGATGATGATTTCAATCGTAGATTACGATCACGTGCATGAGAAAATTCTCGCAGGTTAAAGATATGGGTCCAGCAGTGGACAGAACATGCATAGGCACAGACAGGAATGCATACATACAGATGTACACACCAGCTGCCATTCGCCATGAAGTCATGGTGACGTCACCACGCCGCTCGTGCCAGGCTAGGTGCACTTTGAGGCCACGTGAAGTGTCGAATGCTCGCCGGCAGGAGGTCACGGCACAGATCCAGGTGCCATGGGCTGAGTGACTGAGGTCACTGGCAGATGCACCACGTGTGCCACCTACTGAGCCAACTTGCGTTTTAGCCACCCGACGCTCCGCTCGTTGTTGTGAGCGTCGCTCCTCTGCCATCCGCTGTTGCTGGACGCTGCTGCCCAGCAGCAGCGTCCTTCACGAGCCTCCTCCTCCGCAGAGGCCGATTTTGACACCGCTGGTACCGCTCATCGGCAAAGTCCACTCAGCTCCAAATCCTCCTGTACCGCATCAGCTCCATCTCCTCTCCAGCCCGTGCCGCGCCCGTTCAGCCGCCTCGAGTCACCCAAACTGAAGCTGCTCGGCAAGGCGGGAGGCGGAGTGTGTAACGAGTCTCTGTTACCAGTGCCGGATTAAGCGAGTGCGGGGTCTGTAGCCTATGTTATGAAGGAGCCATAAAACACATTCCTGCGGAGGGAGCTGGTAGGAACGTTTGGTTGCTCTGTCAATGGCCAGGGTCAACGGCGGCGTGGTGTATTCCGCAAATATGGCCGACTGTGAGGGCGGGCACAAGCCGGCGTGAGTAGGTTAAACGTTGAGTTTTATAAGGGCACCACGGGGTGACCAGCCCTCCCCACCCAGCCCCACCCTCCCACCCCCACCCACCCAGCCTCCCACCCAGCCCACCCAGCCCCACCCTCCCATTTTTGCATTCACGACGGACGGACACAATAATCCCTGTGGGCTGGTGTAACCAGGAGGTTCCTACCAGTATAAAAAAACACGTGAATATTAAAACATAAATGTTTAACTTGCACAGTAAAGTAATTGTATTTTTCATTTGCTACACAGCCAGATAATGCGACAAATCGCTAACCGTAAACACCAGTCGTTTGTAAAAGTTGAAGGCGGTATAGTACTATAGTAATGGAGCAAGTGCAGAATGACCGAACCGGAATTGATAGCTTGAAAGCATTTAGCGCGGGGCCTTGAAAGTGCGCGGCCCGTAGCTACTACATAAGCTGGCACACACATGTAGTAGCTACATATGTAGTAGTAGCTACTACATAAGTAGCTACTACATCTACTACTATATATGTAGTAGCTACTTGTGCTACTACGATAATCCAGCACTGTTTCTTCCCTGCCATTATTTCCTCTCGATTACAAATTAAGAATCGCGTAGTCCGCTCTTAGTTACAAATGTACCTGCGGATGGTTACTCGTGTTACTCGTGCTATTTGCGTTATTTGTGTATTTTGTGTTCGTTCGTTAGTTTTTTATTTTACACGTGAAGCTGAAGCGAATTGTGGGTGGCCCACGCGGACGAATCAGCCTGCGCCGAGTGGCCCGGGCTGCCTCGTTTCGGTATCGATCGTCGTAATCAAGAGATACATTCGGGGGGCATNGGGGGGGCATGGGGAGCATGGGGGGGGCATGGGGAGCATGGGGGGGGGCATGGGGGGCATGGGGGGGGCATGGGGAGCATGGGGGGAGCATGAAAGGCGGAGGGGGGGGGTCTACTACCAAACCTCCCATAATCTCAGCTGACTACGTGCGCTTGATATAATGGAGGGCGGAGATGGTGGGGGTAGGGTGAGATGGTGGGGGTAAGGTGAGGTGGTGGGGGTAGGGTGAGATGGTGGGGGTAGGGTGAGTGGTGGGGGTAGGGTGANGTGGTGGGGGTAGGGTGAGATGGTGGGTAGGGTGAGATGGTGGGGGGTAGGGTGAGATGGTGGGGGTAGGGTGAGATGGTGGGGGTAGGGTGAGATGGTNGGGGTAGGGTGAGATGGTGGGGGTAGGGTGAGGTGGTGGGGGTAGGGTGAGGTGGTGGGGGTAGGGTGAGATGGTGGGGGGTAGGGTGAGTTGTGGGGGTAGGGTGAGATGGTGGGGTAGGGTGAGGTGGTGGGGGTAGGGTGAGGTGGTGGGGGTAGGGTGAGGTGGTGGGGGTAGGGTGAGATGGTGGGGGTAGGGTGAGGTGGTGGGGGTAAGGTGAGATGGTGGGGGTAGGGTGAGATGGTGGGGGTAGGGTGAGGTGGTGGGGGTAGGGTGAGATGGTGGGGGTAGGGTGAGGTGGTGGGGGTAGGTGAGATGGTGGGGGTAGGGTGAGATGGTGGGGGTAGGGTGAGGTGGTGGGGGTAGGTGAGGTGTGGGGGTAGGGTGAGATGGTGGGGGTAGGGTGAGCACTCTCCTACCTCTCCCCTCTCATCTCACTCCTCTACCCTCCACGCACTCTCCTGCATATCCCCTCTCACCTCGCTCTACTCCCCTCCACGAGTGGAGGAGACGAGCAAGATCCAGAGCCAGGATTTGAACGGTGGACCACATGGGCAGGAGCCTTATCCCTTAGGAGCAGTAGAGAAGAAGGAGAGAGAGATGGAGAGCGAGAGGGTCGAGGAGGCGATGTGATGTGGAGGGCTATAACCACATGCCGATACGATGATGAATTTCGAATTGAACATTTTAACCGGGGTCCCGAATAAACGGAATTGCAAATCGTATTTTATTTATTTTTGGAGACTCCGTCCCACCGCGCACATCAACGCCGCGACCCACCAGAAACCAATCCTCTCGTTCTTCACCAAGCACCAGTCGTTGCCAAAATTTCCGTAGTCACAAACAAAACTTTGAAACTTTGACTAGCGCATCATTGCCGCACCGTTCGCCCTCAACAGACATAAAATGACGTCGTAACGTGCAGTTTACGCGAGAGCCGGGGCTTATGGGACCCCGGGGTCCCGCCAAGAGGTTCGATTGTCGGAAAGGACAAATTTGGAAGTATTTTTGTTCACACTTTCGGATCGGCTCCATCACACGCGATNCCGCGACCAGTGCCGGATCAAGCTAAGTGCGGGGCCTGTAGCAGATTATTTTATAAAGGGGCCCTAAATAAAACAAAGAAACACATAAATATTAAAACACGTAAGTTTTATTTTTTACTTGCTTAGTAAAGTCATTGTTTTTTTATTTGTTATACAGCCAGATAATACGATAAATCGCTAACCTTAAACACCCAGTCGTTCATAAAAGTTGAAAGCGGTATAGTACTATAGTAATAGAGCGAGTGCAGAATCACCAAACCGGAATTGATAGCTTGAAAGCATTTGGCGCGGGGCCCTTGAAAGTGCGGGGCCCGTAGCTACTACTACATGTTTAGTAGTAGCTACTACTACATATGTGTAGTAGCTACTACTACATATATGTAGTAGTAGCTACTACTACATATATGTAGTAGCACCTATATAAGTAGTAGCTAGTGTGTAGTAGCTACTACTACATATGTGTAGGGGTGTTAGAGAGAGAGCCGTTATGCAT
This sequence comes from Lethenteron camtschaticum, assembly GCA_018977245.1. Taxonomy (NCBI): domain Eukaryota; kingdom Metazoa; phylum Chordata; class Hyperoartia; order Petromyzontiformes; family Petromyzontidae; genus Lethenteron; species Lethenteron camtschaticum. The sequence continues at coordinate 5,077,227 of MU249626.1, forward strand.
GGCAGCTTATGGGAAACGTGAGTGCACGGGGGGTGCTCTCAACGACGTCCGCACCGGGCAGCCCGGGCCCCACCCCTCAGCGGGGTTGAGTATAAAAGGGGATGTGTCAGAGGGCTCGGGGGAAATGTTAAGCTAACGAGAAGACTGAAGACATCTTAGCTAGAGCCCTGGACTCCCCTAGTTCGACGTCCTTATCAGGGCCGAACAGGATCGAGCCAGCGGCGTGGTTCCGAGAGCCAGAGCCGGTGCTCTTGTCAGAGCAGGTCTGGGACTCCGGGTACCGTGAGCCCGACTTACCAGTGTCGGGCCAGATAGCCTCCCTAGCCCGTTAGTGGAGGACTAAGAGGCAGGCTAGGGTAGCTAGCGTGTGTATTCCCAGCTAGCCGGGTGAGGGGCCGATAACCCCTCGAGTGTTATATGCCCACTGTTGTGCTGTGAAATAAACCCGTGTGCCTCCAACTCCGGCGTCAAGAGTCGTCAACTATATAAGTAGTAGCTAGTGTGGTATTACATATGTAGTAGCTACTATATAAGTAGTAGCTAGTGTGTAGTAGCTACTACTACATATGTAGTAGCACCTATATAAGTAGTAGCTAGTGTGTAGTAGCTACTACTACATATGTAGTAGCTACTACTGCATAGTAGTAGCTACTATATAAGTAGTAGCTAGTGTGTAGTAGCTACTACTACATATGTAGTAGCACCTATATAAGTAGTAGCTAGTGTAGTAGCTACTACTACATATGTAGTAGCTACTACTGCATATGTAGTAGCTACTATATAAGTAGTAGCTAGTGTGTAGTAGCTACTACTACATATGTAGTAGCACCTATATAAGTAGTAGCTAGTGTGTCGTAGCTACTACTACATATGTAGTAGCTACTATATAAGTAGTAGCTAGTGTGTCGTAGCTACTACTACATAAGTAGCTACTATATATGTTGTAGCTACTTTTGCTACTGACGATAATCCGGCACTGCCCGCGAAGCGAGCCCAGGGTCAAGCGACGTCGCGTGACGTCACTTTTGTTTCGGCAGCGAAAAACAACAAAAACAACAACAACAACCATCTTCTTGGTTCTTTCGGTAAAGTCACGTAGAATGAAATAAAAAATAATAAAATTAGACATAATAAAATAATTTCACGACGTTTCGGCCACAATGCAAGCAACCGTCCTCAGGTGAAGAACAGGTCTGTCGAGAAGACAGAGTCTGAATGACACCCCAGGCTTGGAGCGTCTATTTAAGCTGGGTTGGAGGGGAAATAGACGCTCCAACCTGGGTGTGTCATTCAGACTCTGTCTTCTCGACAGACCTGTTCTTCACCTGAGGACGGTTGCTTGCGTTGTGGCCGAAACGTCGTGAGAATTATTTTATATGTTTTATTTTATTATTTTATATTTCCATTCTACGTGACTTTTCCGAAAGAACCAAGAAGATGAATCCCTGCAGTCACGAAAGCTTTAAATCGAAACAACATCAACATTTTCGTACGAAGCGGCCCGAGAGTGAATGTCACCTCGCGGTCGTGACGCTCTTGGAACAAATTCGTCGCGGCCGCATTTTCGGAGGTCAAGTTTCGAATAATCGCAAGGAGCACGCGCCGAGCGTGAAACGCTGAGGACCTCCGCGTGATTCCACGTCCGTTTTTGAAGTGCACTCTGTGAATGAGCCGCTCGCGGTCAGAGTAAATGATGCCGATTGGGTACACTTTGAAATCTCGCATCCCCCAGGTGGTGGGTAGGGGGGGCTAGTCAAGAGGTGTGAATTTCATCAACCCACCACCCCCCTCTCCTCCCACCCTCCCCCCGCCCACGGCCCCCTCCACGCGTCAATTTGTAAATCAGCTGTTTTGTGAGAATTGATTCTTCAATTTGTCGTGTTGTTGGTGCTGATGGCAGCTGCGGCGCTCACTCTGATGGAGTTACTCACACCGTGACCTCCCCACCGACAATCTCTCCCTGCCCACCCCCCCACAACACCCCAACTCCCCACAGTAACACGGGAGAGTGGGGCGGTGGAGGAGGAGGACACGAGGAGGGAGAGTGGGAGTGAGGTGGGTGGGGGGCTTAAGTCACAAAACTCTTCACTTAACCCTTTCGTGCACGCGTGGCAGTGGTGGTGGTGCTGCCCTACTGGTGGAGGGGGGGCTAAGCAGAATATTTTGGGGGCCACCCCCCCCCCCTTCATTCCCCCTCTATCAGTTTATGATGAGAGATTGGGATATCATGGATGCAGAGGTGGGGGGGGGGTTGAACTCAGTGGCTGAGCACAGAGGGCCCAAATGGGGCCCAACGACGTCAAGCGGCCAGCAACGGACAGCACCATCGGAGTCGTGAGAGGCGAGAGGGGTAGCAGGGCGATGATGGAGGATTCCCCAACGGGGATGCAGAGAGCGAAGCGAAGTGGTGAGTTGGTGAGGAGCCCGAGAGGATGGGTGAGCGGGTGAGCGGGTGAATGGGTGAGCGAGTGGATGGGTGGGCAGTTGGGAGGTGAGTGAGTGAGTGAGCGGTGAGTGGAGTGAATGGGTGAGCGGATTGGTGGTTGGGTGGGTGGTCGGTGAGCGAGCGGATGGGTGAGTGGATAGGTGGTGAGTGGTGAGTGAGTGGGTGAGTGAGCGGGTGAGCGGGTGGGTGAGTGAGTGGGTGAGTAATTGGGTTGGTGGATGGGTGGTGAGTGAGTGAGCGGGTGAGTGAGTGAATGGGTGAGTGATTGGGTTGGTGGTGGGTAAATGGGTTGGTGGGTGAGTGGGTGAGTGAGTGAGTGGTGAGTGAGTGGGTGAGCGGGTGAGGGAGTGGGTGAGTGGGTGAGTGAGCGAGCAGATTGGTGGATGGGTGAGTGGGTGAATGGGTGATGGAGCAGTTACGTAAGTGGCTGAGTGAGTGGGTAGGTGGGTGAGTGAGTGGGTGAGCGTGCGAATTGGTGGAGTGAATCGGTGAGTGCTGAATCATTAATCACCCCGACTGCTGCTGCTGCTTCACCCTGGATCCCACTCGGCTTTATCACATTCTGTGTCTGACCTCTGACCTCATGTCTCTTGCCTGTCTCCACTCGTTTCTCTCTGTGCACCGTCTCTCTCTCTACCTCTACCCGATCTACTTCGGTCTATCCATTTGCCAAACCCTTCAATTACACACCGCAAATGCCTCAATTGGAATTATACACGCGCACGTAGCAGCAGCAGCGGCAATGATCGTCCCATGACTGGCACCAGGCTGATGGCCCAGCTCACGCTTGCGAACGAGACTCGCCCTATTCTTAGGTTTTTTCGGTAAAGTCACGTAGGTAAAATTTTTAAATTAAAATTAATAAAAGTAAGTTATTTTACTTATATTAATTTTAATTTAATTTTTTTACCTACGTGACTTTACCGAAAACACCTAAAATATGAATCCTTGCAGTCACGAAAGCTTCAAATCGAGACTCGCCCTGGCCTCCAGAGTTCTCTCCCGAGTCGAAGGAAACCGACGTCAGACACCTGACAGTAGCGGGATTTCACGACCAATATTATCCATAATAGAGGTTGTTGTGGTTAGATCGCGTAAATATAAACCCGCCACCACCCGACACAGCCAATTAGTCAAGGTTTGTCACGTAAACAGAACGTGGCCAATTCGTTACTCGTTCAGCACTAACCGGTGTGTTGGAGAGTAAACCCGCAACATTTACATTTTTGGTTGTTGTAAATGCTGTGGGTTACCCTCCAATTTACATTTACAAGTGTAAATGCTGTGGGGTTACCCTCCAATTCACATTTACAAGTGTAAATGCTGTGGGTTAACCTCCATCACACCGGTTTACCCTCCAATTTAGTGCTGTACTCGTAACGAATTGGCACGTTCCGTTTACGTGACAAACCGTTCACTAATTGGCTGTGTCGGGTGGTGGTGGGTTTAACGACGCAGTTACGCCGATGATCTAGTGATTGCCGCTCACTCAGAGGAGGAGTTGGAGGCGCTGCTGCTGAACCTGGAGCGTGCCACTAAGAGGTGGAGCCTTACCATCACCCCATCAAAACTAAGCACCTGCCTGGGTATTTTGTACCATCCCACAACTCCCAATCGGTGATGGGGCAGTTGTGGAGAGAGTGGAGAGTTTCCCGTACCTTGGCAGTGTGCTCATGACCGGCTCCAGTTTATCAGCAGAGGTCTCACTCACAATCAGTCGAGCGGCATTATCTTTCATCGTTACCTGGTTGTCACTCCACATGAAGCTTCAGGTCTTCCCGGCCACAGTCATTCCCTCCCTTCTCTACGATTGCGAAACGTTGACCCCCTAATGGAGCATCTTCGCCGGTTGGAAACATTTAGGCTGGCCTGCCTACGATCCATCCTGGTTTAACCAGGCTGGAGTGTGTGATGAGCTCACAAATCCTTGAAAGATCTGGACAAAGTCCCATCGGTGAGCCGGAGGCAAGGCTGCGTTGGCTGAGTCATGTAGCCCACATGCCAGCCACCGCATGCCTAAACAGCTTTTGTGGCCGGATCGAGGGGCTAAACGGGCGCGGCACGGAATAGAGACGAGATGGAGTGATATGGTACAGGAGGACGTGGAGCTGAGTGGACTTGCCGATGACTGGTACCAGCGGTGTCAAGATCGGCCTCAGTGGAGGAGGCTCGTGAAGGACGCTACTGGGAAGTTGGAGGCAGTCGCCTCCAGCAACAACGGAAGGCGGAGGAGCGACGCTCACAACAACGAGCGGAGCACCGGGTGGCTAAAACAGCGAGTTGGCACAGACGACCTGTGGCACCTGGGTCTGCCCCGTGACCTGCCAGCGGGCGTTCGACACTTCACGTGGCCTCAAGGTGCACATGGCCTGGCACAAGCGTCGTGATGACGTCACCGCCACTTAGTGGTGAATGGGTTGGAGAGCGGGTAGTGGTTAGCGCTGGCGACGGTTAACGGGTTCGTTCCCGGGCCTCCCCTAGGTCGACTCAGCCTCAAATGAGTACCTGGTGCGGTGTGTAAACATCGCCACTGGGAGACAAAGGCGGCCGGGCGTGGTGCTGGCTACTCACCCCTCGTGTGCCGTGCCGGCCTTCACAGGTGCTACTCGCTAACAGCACTTGCCCCTACAGCTGTTAAGGCTACACGGGGATCTTTGCCTTGTAGCTGTTAATGCGCCGCGCTACGACTCGACTTCGATTCCCGCTTACGGCCAACAACGATCCAGCCCCTGGGCCTCCTCCCCATGGGTCGACTCGGCCTCAAATGAGTTCCCGGTGTGTGAACATCAGCGCTGGGAGACAAAGGCGGCCGGGCGCGTGGATTCTGACCACCCCCCCCCCCCCCCTCTCGCGTGCGTGTGAACATTCACAGTTGCTGCTCGCTTAAAGCACAACATTTGCCCCGAGAATTCGTTCAAGGCTATATGGGTGGTGTTTGTGTGTGTGTGGGTGGGGGTCTTTGTCTGTGTACGTGTCATTCGTAGCGAAGTGACATTCAAATGCAGGTCGTGTCCTCGCGGGAGATTCACTCATCGCCTCCTCCTCCTCCTCGCATTGCTGACAGCCCCTCCCCTCACTCCTCCCCACACACGTTCTGTGTTGCCCCTAGGGCCGGACTAAGATTTTGCAGACCCCCTGGGAGCTGGCGGAGCCGGAGATGGGGGGCACGTACCCCCCCCTCCAACGATCCGATCGAAATCCCAAATTTTGATAGGATCATTGGGTTTATCAGTAATAAATCGGCATTTTGCGACCCCCACTGCCACTGTGTAGCATATTATTACGTGGCCAGGGAATCGATGAGATGATAGGACAATAGTCTAGTCCATAATGGCAATAAGTAACGGCAAAGCAGTTATAAGTGACTCACAGAATTGTGCGCAGTTGTGTATAAAGCACACGACTTCCCTGAAGGCATCAACAGCTTCAGCGAGCGCGATGCCGATCACACGACGCGGTTCGAATTCGACCCTCGATCGGTGGCTGCGCCATCGCCGCACACGCGTCGAATAAAAAGCAAGGGCAAGTCCTTACTTACTAACAAGTCCTTACTTAGTAATAGGTTTTTACCCTTTCATCTGGTACAAAAACTGACACCTTTTTACAAGGGTTCATGTTTGCAATAGCCACAACACAAGCAGTCAAAATGCAACAAAAAGAAACAACTCTGATGATGATAATGATATGCACTGTCCTTGAAGTTGATTGGTCCACACCCGAGACAGCTTTTCTTAGAGCCTTGTCTCCATTGTGTTGGACCAGATGACGCCAAAAGGCATACAACTCAAAAAAAGCGCACTATCAGAGTATTGAGAGCTCGGGTAAGCATTTACACTATGAGACCTCCTTTACCAGTGGCAAAATATAGTAGTAGGTTTTTACCCTTTCATCTGGTACAAAACTGGCACCTTTATACAAGGGATCATGTTTGCAATAACCACAACACAAGCAGTCAAAATGCAAACAAAAAGAAACAACTCTGATAACGAAATGATATGCACTTTCCTTGAAGTTGATTGGTCCACACCTGAGACAGCTTTTCTTAGAGCCTAGTCTCCATTGGTGTTGGACCAAATGATGCCAAAAGGCGCACAACTCAAAAAACTGCGCACTAACAGGTCCTTACTAACAACTCCTTACTTACTAACAACTCCTTACTTACTAACAACTCCTTACTTACTAACAACTCCTCTATCATTTCTCATTACTGGGGGGTTGCCCCCCCCCCCCAAATATGAAAATCCTGGCTCGACATTGATGCCCGCGGGGCTACATGAGCTACTGTGAGCCCCCCCACCCTCCCAGTAATATTTTCAAAATGAAAACAAAGTTAAAGAATTTATTTTTATTTTTACGAGGCTAACAACAAATAACAATTCAGCATTCCCAAACGAAATCACGTTTCACTTAATCTCTGAAGGCCCTCCAGCTGACGGAGCCCCCTGAACTGCAGCCCCTAAAGGCCAGGGGTGGGGAACGTCTGGCCCGTGGGCCGTACAAGGCCCGCGAAATCATTTGGGTTGGCCCTGCCAAGGCAACCGCAGGCGGGACTCGAAATTCAATAAATCTCGGAGCAAACCTGGAAAAGCAGTTGCGAGTAGCAACATCATCAATACCAGTAACATCACACGCCTCGCCAAAGAGAAGCGTTCCAGCCATCACATTAGGGGCGAGTTATTTAAATGTTTGACCAAATATAACGGGCTAATTTTTAAGTTGATAATTTTGTATGGCCCGCGAATGATGTTGTAAATATCCAAATGGCCCTTGGCAGAAAAAACAATAGCTTGCGTTGTTTTCTGTGGAGGTGACGGACAGACATTTATGAATAAGGTTAATTGGCTGTCATACTCTTTGGTTTTTCGGTAGGTGGGGAAGCTGCAGCCTCTAAAGGCCCCCACGACTTAATCCGACCCCCGGCTGCCCCCCTTGCACGGCTTGACCCTTCGTCCTGTAAGGCCAGAACAATGACCCTTGGGCTACCATTTCAAACCCTTTAAAACAGTCTGCCTCAGCAGCGGACCATGCTTTCCCAGCTGATGACGGACGCTTGTGTTGCGCCCGAAACGTCATTTATTTTATTTTATTTTTCTACCCACGTGACTTTACCGAAAGAACCAAAGAGTATAGATCCCTGCAGTCACGAAAGCTTCAAATCAAGATTAAAATGCTCCTTCATGGAATAAATTACAGGTGACCTTAGTAAATTTAAATAATCAAATAGTTAATAACGAAAAAGAATTAAAATTAGTGTTATAATAATTCTGTTAATTAGTATTTATTTAAAGTTGCGCATTTTGATGCGACGTCACATTTCTCAAACCCCCCCTCGTCACACATCGTCACAAATGTCTGACCCCCCCCCCTAGGTGCGTGACGTCATTTATGACGGCCCCTTAAAGATGAACACGTGACGACGCCTTCGCAATGACGCCACCGGCTTCAAGGGTCAAAATCTTTTCCAAATTCGATTTATTTATTGACGATTGATTGACTTATACTGGTAGGAACCCTGGTTCCACCAGCCCACAGGGGATTATTGTGTCCGTCCGTCCGTCGTGCATCCAACAATGGGAGGGGTGGGGCTGGGTGGAGAGGGGAGGTGAGGAGGGGCTGGGTGGGAGGGTGGGCTGGGTGGGGGTGGGAGGGTGGGGCTGGGTGGGGAGGGGCTGGGTGGGAGGGTGGGGCTGGGTGGGGTGGAGGGTGGGCTGGGTNGGGAGGGCTCGTCACCCCGTGGTGCCCTAATAAAACTCAACGTTTAACCTACTCACGCCGGCTTGTGCCCGCCCTCACAGTCGGGCATATTTGCGGAATACACCACGCCGCCGTTGACCCTGGCCATTGACCGAGCAACCCAACGTTCCTACCAGCTCCCTCCGCAGGAATGTGTTGTACTACGAATTGGTTGATTTACGTGCTGTGAAGAAGGCCCAGAAACGTCGCCTATTCTAATTTTCATTTGAAGGCAACACACAAGGTGGTGGTGGTGGTGATGTTGTTATTGACAGGGTACATGTTGAGTGTGTGTTGTTGTTGGTGTTGTTATTGACACGGCACGTGTTGAGTTTGTGTTGTTGGTGTTGTTGTGGTTATTGACACGGCACGTGTTGAGTTTGTGTTGTTGGTGTTGTTGTTGTTATTGACACGGCACGTGTTGGGTTTGTGTTGTTGGTGTTGTTGTTATTGACACGGCACGTGTTGAGTTTGTGTTGTTGTTATTGACACGGCACGTGTTGAGTTTGTGTTGTTGTTGTTATTGACACGGCACGTGTTGAGTTTGTGTTGTTGTTGGTGGTGTGTTTGTGCGCTACCGCCAACGCGACATCAGCAGCAGCAGATCGTCCGTCACGTGTGCGTAGTTTGTGTGCCACGTGCTGCCGTGCCGGCCTTCATAGGCGCCACTCGCTAACAGCACTTGCCCCAACAGCCTGTTACAGACTACCCGGGGGATCTTTGTCTTGTGTGGGGGAGCGGTCGTGTAGTGGTCAGCCGCACTGCGCTACGAACCCGGCGACCCGAGTTCGATTCACCGCTCGTGACCCAATAACAGTGATAGCGAATATGTAAACCGGTCCTGGGCCTCCCCTAGGTCAACTCAGTCTTAAATGAGTCGCCGGTGCGATGTGTAAACATCGCCACTAGGGAGACAAAGGCGGCTGAGCTTGGTGCTGGCCACCCACCCCCTCGTGTGCCACCGTGCCGGCATTCATGGGTGCTCGCTAACAGCACTTGCCCCTACAGTCTGTTACAGGCTATACCGGGGGGGATCTTTGTCTTTGTAGTGGGGAGCGGTGGCATAGTGGTGAGCACGCTGCGCTGCGAATCCGGTGACCGAGTTGATTCGCGCTCACGAACCAAAACACCAGTGACGAGTATCTGAGCCGGTTTTGAGCCTCCCCTAAGTCGACTCAGCCTCAAATGAGTACCTGGCGTGGTGCGTAAACATCGCCACTGGGGAGACAAAGGCGGCCGGGGTGGCGGTGGTGGCCACCCATCCCACCTCGCGTTGCCGTGCGGCCACTCGCTAACAGCCTTGCCCCAACAGTCTGTTGAAGGCTATACGGGGGATCTTTGTCTATTGTGCAAATATATATATGTACGTGTGTGTGTAATATTACTCTGACCTCTGCACACCCGATGTGGCACTCCCACGTGCTTAGAGAAACACGAAGTTGTCGCGGTCGAGGTGTGATGCCGATACGATGATGATGATGGTGGTGGCGGTGTTGACGTGGCGTGGATAAAGGTGTGATGACGACGGTGGTGATTGGGGTCCGCGTGTGAATGTGCGTGTGTGCGCGTGTGTGTGTGTGCGCGTACGTGCGATCTCGGGCGATGTGTGGATGTATGAATGTTATTATCGCTTCGGCATCTTGGGGTGCCCGGGTCACTCTTGGTCTCTTGAGTTCCGATCTGGTCCCATGGCATTGACGAGGAACGCTGTTGTGTGCGTGGGGAGCGGTGGTGCAGTGGTTAGCGCGCCGCGCTGCGAACCCGGCCACCTGGTTCTGATGATTCGGTGGATGATGGTTACACGGGTGGTGAGTGTGTGGGTGAGTGGCAGGGTGGGTGGGTGAGTGTGTGTGTGGATGAGTGAGTATATGGATGAGTGAGTGAGTGTGTGGCTAAATTAGTGGGTGAGTGAGTGGGTGAGTGGCAGGGTGGAGGGTGAGTGTGTGTATGAGTGGCAGGGTGGAGGTGAGTGGGTGAGTTAGTGGCAGGGTGAGTGTGTGGATGAGTGGGTGTGTGGCTAAGTGAGTGGGTGAGTGAGGGGTGAGTGGCAGTGTGAGTGGGTGAGTGGTTGAGTGGCAGGGTGGGAGGGTGAGTGTGTGGCTAAATGAGTGTGTGGCTAAGTGAGTGGCTGAGTGAGTGGGTGATGGCATGGTGGGAGGATGAGTGGGTGAGTGAGTGATTGGGTGAGTGGCAGGGTTGGAGGGTGAGTGAGTAGGTGAGTGAGTGTGTTGATAAGTGAGTGTTTGACTAAGTGAGTGGGTGAGTGAGTGGGTGAGTGGCAGGGTGAATGGGTGAGTATGTGGATGAGTGCGTGATTAAGTGAGTGGGTGAGTGGGTGAGTGGCAGGGTGGGTGGGTGAGTGAGTAGGTGAGTGAGTGTATTGATAAGTGAGTGTTTGGCTAAGTGAGTGGGTGAGTGAGTGGGTGAGTGGCAGGGTGAGTGAGTAGGTGAGTGAGTGTGTGGATGAGTGAGTGTGTGGCTAAGTAAGAGAGTGGCAGGGTAGGAGGGTGAGTGGATGCGTGAGTGGTTGAGTGGCAGGGTGTGTGGCTAAGTGAGTGGGTGAGTGAGTGGGTGGGTAAGTGAGAGGCTGAGTGGCAGGGTGGGAAGATGAGTGGTGAGTGGGTGTGTGGCTAAGTGAGTGGGTGAGTGGCAGGTTGGGAGGTAGTGGGTGAGTGATGTGTGGATGCGTGAGTGGTTGAGTGGCAGGGTGGGTGGTGAGTGAGTGTGTGGATAAGTGAGTGGTTGAGTGGCAGGGTGGGAAGATGAGTGCGTGAGTGGGTGTGTGGCTAAGTGAGTGTGTGGCTAAGTGAGTGTGTGAGTGGCAGGTTGGGAGGGTGAGTGAGTGTGTGGATGCGTGAGTGGTTGAGTGGCAGGGTGGGTGGGTGAGTGGGTGTGTGGCTGAGTGGGTGGTTGAGTGAACGAGTTCATGGTTATACACGGGCGTCTTCGAGGAGGGATCCAGGAGGAGGCGGATGTGTTGTGCGATGATGATGACGATGCGTGTGTCTGCGATGGGGGGCGTTGACCCCGGCGACCCCGCGCCTGGCTGCTCCGCTCTGTCCCAGCCCGAGGCTCGCGGTGCGGGAAGGCCAATTAACGAGACCGGCGTCGTCAATTAGCCGGGACCCTCGACAACGTGACTCGCTCATCGGCGCACTCCCCCGTCGTAATTAGACCCAAAGCAGCGAGCGACAACATCAAGGGCAGACCGAGCAGACGGAAAACGCCTGATTCGCACCCGAATCTACCCCCCACGTGGAGTATTTATTAATGTTTTTTTATTTTTATTTTTGACGCATCCCATCAGCCACTCGGCGGAATTAGTTCTGGGAGTGTCACGGTGTCGGGTCCCCTTGAGAATTCACTCACCCACCCGCTCACTCACCCACTCACTCACTCACCCACCCACTCACTCACTCACCCACCCACCCCCCACTCACTCACTCACTCACCACTCACTCACCCACTCACTCACTCACCCACTCACTCACTCACTCACCCACCACTCACTCACCCACTCACCCACTCACTCACCCACCNACTCACTCACCACTCCCCCCCACTCACTCACTCACCCACCCACTCANCCACTCACCCNCTCACTCACCCACTCACCCACCCACTCACCACCCACCCACTCACTCACCCACCACCTCACTCACCCACGCACCCACCCACCCGCTCACTCACCCACTCACCCACCCACCCGCTTACTCACCCACCCACCGCTTACTCACCCACTCACCCAACCACCTGCTCACTCACCCACCTACCTGCTCACTCACCCACTCAACCACCCACCCACTCATTCATCCACCTATCCGCTCACTCACCCACTAAACCACCCACCCGCTCACTCACCCGCTCACTCAACCACTCACCCAACCACTCACTAATTTATTCACCCGACCATCGTTGCCTCCACCCTTGTCGAGGACGCGGCCTGCCAGACCAGCCGGGCCTGCTGGACGGCAGCTCGCATCCACGCAGCCGGGAGCCGCCCTCAACCATGAGACGTCCCCAGCGTTCAAATCGCGACGTTTGCCGAACTGGTGGTGTGGGCAAGGCTGAGTGAGACCGCGCACTCTGCGTATTCGCGTTCGCAGTTACCGAGCGGCGCCACGAACTCGGCGACCCGAGTTCGACTCCCGCTCACGGCCAACACCCAGTGACGTTCGTCTGAACCGGTCCTGGGCCTCCCCTAGATCGACTCGGCCTCAACGGGAAAAAAACAGAATTGAGTAACCTCGCTTGGCGTGTCAACGTCGGCAGTGCCAGATCCAGCTCGTGCGGGTACCTGTAGCATGTGATGTTATAAAGGGGCCCTAAATAAAAAAAATTACACATTTTTTACTTGCATAGTAAAATAATTGCATTTTTTCATTTGCTATACAGCTGGATTATACGCTAACCTTAAACACACAGTCGTTCATAAAAGTTGAAGGCTTTATAGTACTATAGTAATAGAGCTAGTGCAGAATACCAAACTGGAATAGCTTGAAAGCATTTAGCGCGGGGCTCTTGAAAGTGCGGGGCCCGTAGCTACTACACATGTGTAGTACTACATGTGTAGTAGCTACACATGTAGTAGTAGCTATACATCTGTAGCAGCTATTTTTGCTACTCCGATAATCCGGCACTGGGCAGTGTGATCCTGACGAGGGGACGTGCGGCTGATACTCGAGCCGCGTTCCTCCGAATTGTCCCCGAGTATCGATCACGGGACAGATCGATCCGGCCCGACAGGCATCACTCGGTCCGGGGGGTGGTAATCAAAAGTCGACCAAAGCCTCGCAACATCGTCACTCACTGCCACCACCACCACACACTCACCAGCTACAGACATCACCACACGCCCGGCACACCTTCACGAGGGCTGATCTAAAGGTAGATATGCGCTGTAGAGAAGGGTCATTGCCCGAAACGTCAACCATTGATATTTATTTCTCCCCCTCCCCCTGCTCATCCCACCCGCCCATCGCCACAAACGAAAGCCACTCCGTGCATTCTCTGTTCTTTTTCATTCATTCAAAGGCAACTCAGACAGGTGTTTTAGATTCCCATTTAATACTCGACGAGTCAAATCCGACGCAGCCCAAATCTGTGGCCCACCCTATCCTCTCCACCACCCCCCACCTCATCCATGGCTGGTCACCACGAGGATGATTTGGGACCTAGGGAGTTGCAGGCAACGTAAACTGTTGCGGCGTAGAGCGTTGTGGTTTATTTCGTTCTGGCACATTAACAAATACAAATAGAACAATTTAAAGTTTTGTGACTGCAGGGATTCATCTTCTTGGTTCTTTCGGTAAAGTCACGTAGAATGGAAATAATAAAATAAAAAAATAAAACGTATTAAAATAATTTCACGACGTTTCGGCCACAACGCAAGCAGCCGTCCTCAGGTGAAGACGGTTCAGACGCTGTCTTTCCGACAGACCTGTTCTTCACCGAGGACGGCTGCTTGCGTTGTGGCCGAAACGTCGTGAGAATTATTTTATATGTTTTATTTTATTATTATTTCCATTCTACGTGACTTTACCGAAAGAACCAAGAAAAAGAACACGCAACGACATCCTTACACCTTCCTCTGTAACATCGTAGTCTGAAATGGGANGGGGGTGGGGGATTTATATGATAGCGACGTTTCGAGCAATAGCCCTTCGTCACATATATTCGCGGTTCTAGGCCTGGGGGGGGGGGGGAGAGAAGGGCGCAGGCTGTGGCATGTATACCGTGCAAGGAGAAATGTCGAAATGCGTGCCGGGTAGGAAACGTGAGCGACGAAGCACGTGGCGGCTACGAGACAACGCGGTTCTATACACACTCACACACAACTCATATAGCCACGCGATCTAACCCAACAAAAACACTCGACTACGGTAGAGGTGTGGACATTCGATCCCCCTGATGACGATGTCGCTTGCAATCACTGGCGACACGTCGTGCTCGGGTTGTCCGTGCTTGTGGCTTGGCTCTGCAACGCAAGCGGTGCGCTGTGCCAGTGACGAGCTTCGCCGCGTTCTCTTGACGTCACAAACCTTTACGAATCGTTCGCGTCGGGTGGTGGCGGGTTCGACGAACACATTTATACATTTACGCGATCTCCCCCCCCCCCCCAAAAAAAAAAAAACCTCTACTACGAATAGAGGTGTGGACATGCGATCTTTCAGTGTGTTTGTCTGGAGGGGTGGGTGGGTAGTGGTGGGTGGGTGGTGGTAATGGGTGGGTGGTGGTGGGTGGGTGGTCAGTTGACTTGATTTTGGGTGAGGAGGAGGGGGAGCTAAAATACAGCGAGCGCACGTGGTGCATCTGCAGGTCACGTGTCAGTCAAAACATTCTAAATTATTGTTTTTATTGGACCAGGTAAGGCCCTCACTGAGCTGCGTAGCTCCTCTCTCTTTATCAGAAGAGATTCGGCCGTCACAAAACGATGGCTCGGCGAAGTGTGGTGGGCCCATCATCATCGTCATCACGTGGGCATTCATAGCAGCAGCCAACTACTCGAAACGCGTGACGGTTGATTCTAAACGCGGAGGGGGAAAAAACCAGAGGACCCGGAGAAAAATCCACGCGACCACGGAGAAAGAGACACGCAAACTCCAAATATACAGCAGGCCTCAAGGTCTGGATGAACCCACCACCTCCTGTAGACCACGCGAGGTAGTTAACATCTCCTAGCCACCGTGATAATTATGAGAGAGAGACACGCAAACTCCAAATACACAGCAGGTGTCAAGGTCTGGATCGAACCCACGGACCTCGTGTAGACCAGGCGAGGGAGTTAACATCTCCTAGCCACCGTGATGATGATGAGAGAGACACGCAAACTCCAAATATACCGCAGCAGGCGTCAGGATCGGGATCGAACCCACCACCTCCTGTACACCAGGCGAGTAGTTAACATCTCCTAGCCACTGTGATGATGATGATGATGAGAGAGAGAGAGAGACACGCAGACTCCAAATATACAGCAGGCGTCAGGATCGAGATCGAACCCACCACCTCCTGTACACCAGGCGAGGTAGTTAACATCTCCTCGCCACCATGGCACCCGGGCTACATGACCCATCCAACGCAACTTCTGCCGGAATGATCCGATAATATCTCAACACACCCGCAGAGACACGCACGCAAAGACACCGATCCCACCGTAAAGACACGCAGACTGTTATGGCAACGTGCTAGTAAACGGGCCCCCGTGACGGTCGACTCAGCCTCAAATGAGAACCTGGTGCCTCAGGGAAACAAAGGCAGCCGGGCGTGGTTGCTGGCCACCGATCCCACCACGTGGGGTTGTACTTGGACTTCTTTCGCGCCGTACGTAACCAACCGCGCTAATCGGAGGTGCGGGGGTGTTGGAGGATAACAAAATAAACACAACAACAAGCGATTGGAAAGAAATTAGCTTTATTTTGAGGCTGAGTCGACCTAGGGGAGGCCCAAGGCCGGTTCAGATAATCGTCACTGGTGTTGGCCGTGAGCGGGAATCGAACCCGGATCGCTGGGTTCGTAGCGCAGCGCGCTAACCACTACACTACTGCTCCCCAACAACAAAAAAACACGTGTGCGCACTCACACACGTACACATGTACACACACACACCTACACACACCTACACACCCGTGTACACACACACACACACGTACGTGTACACACACACGTGAACACACACACACGTGTACACACACACTCACACACACGTGTACATACACACAGACACAGTGGCGTGAAGCCAGGATCAGGCCACATCTCGGCAGAGTCAGCGCCTCGCGCCTTTGTGTGGGGTCCGGGACTCAGCCTCTGTGCCCCCCCTCCCCCCCACGAGAATTGATTGACAGTTCCCCTGCAACTCGTCGTTGATGATCATAAGTCAGTGGCGGCCATTCCACGTTCCATGGCCGTGCTCAGTTTATGCTCTTGTCCGGCTCATCCGTTCATCTTGCGCACTTTCGCCGGCAGCTGGTGTCCACCTGCATCCACGCCGCCGCCGGCTGTGGTTGTGGTGGCTGTGGTGATGATGGTGGGGGCGGTGGTTGTTGTTGTTGTGGTGGTGGTTCAGTGCCACCGCGGATGACGCGTCCCGAGTCGGACGGGTCCACCACGAGGTCGCCCGCCGAGCTCCAAGCGGCGGCGCGGTGCGCGGCCTTCGCTCGGCCCCGCCGGGGAACTTCCCACCCTGGGCCTCCCCCCAGCCCCCCTCCTCGAGCCCCCCCAGCACCCCAGCACCCCATCTTCCCCGCCAGTGTCCGGGATTGAACCTCGAAGCCGACGCTCATCTTCCGGAGTTTGGGCGGCAGCGCAACCTGCTGCTGATGCTGATGCTGTTGATGCTGCTGCTGATGCTGTTGATGCTGATGCTGCTGATGATGCTGCTGCTGCTGATGCTGCTGATGCTGCCTGTGCACAGCGAAGCTGGAGGTCAAGGTCGGCGTTCTATTCGGGTCAAGGTCGGAGTGACCACGCTGCCTCGACCTCCTGTTCCTCCTGCACCTGCTCCATCTCGCCCTCCTTCCTCTCCTCTGCATCTTCCTCCTCCTCCTTCTCCATCTTCTCCATCTTCTCCATCTCCTCCATCTCCTCCATCTCCTCCTCCTCTTCCTCCGTCGCTGGGCCCGCAAGGCCCCAGCTAGCCTCGAGCTCGTCCCGCTGCCTGGCGCTCAGCTCCGGCGTGGGCACCTCGAGGGTGGCGTGGAACTGCGAGTAGTCGACGCGGAAGAAGCCCTCCTCCAGGGACATGACGGGCAGGAAGCGGTGGCCCCACAGCACTCGTCCTCCGTGTACGAGGTGCGCGCCTGGCACGTCATCCCTGCGCTCACCGACCACGGGACGAATGCAACACAAAGACAAAGATTCAACCCCATCCCAGTATAGCCTTGGCAAGACTGTTGGGGCAAGTGCAGTTAGCGAGCAGCACCTATGAAGGCTGCCGGCTCTGTGGCGCACGAAGGGGTGGCACCACGGCCGGCCGCCTTTGTCTCCCAGTGGCGATGTGTACCACACACCGCACCGGGTACTCATTTGAGGCCGAGTCGACCTAGGGGAGGCCCAGGACCGGTTCAGACGAACGTCACTGGGTGTTGGCCGTGAGCGGGAGTCGAACTCGGGTCGCCGGGTTCGTGGCGCCGCTCGCTGACCGCTACACTACCGCGAACACGCAGAGGGCGCGGTCTCACTCAGCCTTGCCCACACCACAGCGCGGCAAACGTCGCGATCGTGTGGCGGTGTGAAGGGACGTCTCAGGGTTGGGGGCGGCTCCCGGCTGCGTGGATGTGAGCTGACGTCCAGGAGGCCCGGCTGGTCTGGCAGGCCGCGTCTCGACAAGGGTGGAGGCAACGATGGTCGGGTGAGTCAATGAGTGGGTGAGTGAGCGGGTGGGTGAGTGGGTGAGTGAGCGGATGGGTGGGTGAGTAACTCACACTGATGATGTCTTATCGTCGAAAGTGACCCCCCCAACTCACACTAATGAAGGTGGTGTGGTGGGTGGGGGTGGCGTAGTGGTGGGGGTGGTGGAGTGAAGGTGGTGGTGGTGGGTGGGTGTGGTATGGGTGGGTTGGTGGNGGTGTTGGTGCGGTGGTGGAGGTGATAGTGGGGTGGTAGTGGGGCTGGTGGGGTGAGGGTGGTGGTGCGGGTGGTGGTGGTGGGGGGGTGAGGGTGGTGTGGGGTGGTGGGCGTGGGGTGGGGGATTGATGCGGTGGTGGGGTGGTAGTGAGGGTGGTGGGGCTGGTGGTGGGGGTGGTGGTGGGGCTGGTGGTGGTAGGGGTGGTGGTGGTTGAGGTGGAGGTGTTGGTGCGGTGGTGGGGTGGTGGTGGGCTGGTGGTGGGGCTGGTGGTGGGCTGGTGGTGGGGCTGGTGGTGGTGGGCTGGTGGTGGGGCTGGTGGTGGGGCTGGTGGTGGGGTGGTGGGGCTGGTGGTGGGGCTGGTGGTGGGCTGGTGGTGGGGTGGTGGTGGGGCTGGTGGTGGTAGGGGTGGGGTGGTGGTTGAGGTGGAGGTGTTGGTGCGGTGGTAGGGGTGGTGGTGGGGCTGGTGGTGGTAGGGGTGGGGTGGTGGTTGAGGTGGTGGTGGGCTGGTGGTGGGGCTGGTGGTGGGGCTGGTGGTGGGGTGGGGCTGGTGGTGGGGCTGGTGGTGGGGCTGGTGGTGGTGGTGGTGGTGGTGGGGCTGGTGGTGGTGGTGGTGGGGCTGGTGGTGGTGGTGGTGGGGCTGGTGGGGCTGGTGGTGGGGCTGGTGGTGGTGGGGGTGGGGCTGGTGGTGGGGCTGGTGGTGGGGCTGGTGGTGGGGTGGTGGGGCTGGTGGTGGGCTGGTGGTGGGCTGGTGGTGGGGTGGTGGTGGGGCTGGTGGTGGGGCTGGTGGTGGGGTGCTGGTGGTGGTGGGGTGGTGGTGGTAGTGGGGCTGGTGGTGGGGGTGGGGGTGGTGGGGCTGGTGGTGGTGGTGGGGCTGTGGCTTGTAAACACCACGACCCACCGGTGGTCTCCACGATGCCTCCAGGATGACGACGATCTCGAGCTGGGGCGAGCCGTCGCGCAGCGAGGCGCGCGACATCTCGTACAGGGGGCTGCTCGCGTCCACCACGTGGCAGATGGTGAGCGGGGAGACGAGGAACAGCTGATCGGCGCCGAGCTGAAGCCAACGTCCAGGTCGAGCTGGTCAAGCGGCAGGAACTCCCCCTCGGCCGTCTGGCGAGACTGGGTCGGGGGGTGAGAGCCGCGGTTGACCGGAGAGAGTGAGTGTTCGAGAGAGAGAGTGTTAGAGAGAGAGTGTTNGAAAGAGAGTGTTAGAGAGAGTGTTAGAGAGAGAGTGTTAGATAGAGTGTTAGAAAGAGAGTGTTCGAGAGAGAGTAGAGAGAGAGTGTTAGATAGAGTGTTAGAAAGAGAGTGTTCGAGAGAGAGTGTTAGAGAGAGAGAGTGAATGGGGGCGTTCTGCGTTATAATGGGGGGGGGGGGGGGGCGAATTCCGCGTTTTAACTGGGGGTGCGTTCCGCGTTGTGCGAAAAGTGTTTCTGAACGGGAGAACCGCGTTACAGGGACTCTACTTAGGAGCATTCGACTTACGAACTTTTAGAGATACGAAAAAAACCTGGTCCGTATGTCCAGTTGCCTGTTCGGACCGAGAATCGTAAGTAAGTTCAACCACCACGCAATAGATGGCATTGGTGGTATCTACATCTGCAGAACATGAAGCACCAGTGGCATCTACATCTGCAAAATGTGAGAACCAGTGGCATCTACATCTGCAGAACATAAAGAACCAGTGGCATCTACATCTGCAGAACATGAAGCACCAGTGGCATCTACATCTGCAGAACATGAAGAACCAGTGGCATCTACATCTGCAGAACATTAAGAACCAGTAGCATCTACATCTGCAGAACGTGAAGAACCAGTGGCGTCTACATCTGCAGAACGTGAAGAACCGGTGGCATCTACACCTGCAGAACGTGAAGAACCAGTGGCATCTACATCTGCAGAACGTGAAGAACCAGCGGCATCTACATCTGCAGAACATTAAGCACCAGCGGCATCTACATCTGCAGAACATGAAGAACCAGTGGCATTTACAGCTGCAGAACGTGAAGAACCAGTGGCATCTACATCTACAGAACATGGAGAACCAGTGGCATCTACAGCTGTAGAATGTGAAGAACCAGTGGCATCTACATCTGTAGAATGTGAAGAACCAGTGGCATCTACATCTGCAGAACGTGAAGAACCAGTGGCATCTACATCTGCAGAACATTAAGCACCAGCGGCATCTACATCTGCAGAACATGAAGAACCAGTGGCATTTACATCTGCAGAACATGAAGAACCAGTGGCATTTACATCTACAGAACATGAAGAACCGGTGGCATTTACATCTGCAGAACGTGAAGAACCAGTGGCATCTACATCTGCAGAACATGAAGAACCAGTGGCATCTACATCTGCAGAACATGAAGAACCAGTGGCATTTACAGCTGCAGAACGTGAAGAACCAGTGGCATCTACATCTGCAGAACATGAAGAACCAGTGGCATCTACAGCTGCAGAACGTGAAGAACCAGTGGCATCTACATCTACAGAACATGAAGAACCGGTGGCATTTACATCTGCAGAACATGAAGAACCAGTGGCATCTACATCTGCAGCACGTGAAGAACCAGTGGCATCTACATCTGCAGAACGTGAAGAACCAGCGGTATCTACATCTGCAGAACATTAAGCACCAGCGGCATCTACATCTGCAGAACATTAAGCACCAGTGGCATCTACATCTGCAGAACATGAAGAACCAGTATCATCTACATCTGCAGAACGTGAAGAACCAGTGGCATCTACATCTGCAGAACGTGAAGAACCAGTGGCATCTACACCTGCAGAACATGAAGAACCAGTGGCATCTACATCTGCAGAACGTGAAGAACCAGTGGCATCTACATCTGTTGAACGTGAAAAACCAGTGGCATCTACATCTACAGAACGTGAAGAACCAGTGGCATCTACATCTGCAGAACATGAAGAACCAGTGGCATCTACATCTGCAGAACATGAAGAACCAGTGGCATCTACACCTGCAGAACATGAAGAACCAGTGGCATCTACATCTGCAGAACGTGAAGAACCAGTGGCATCTACATCTGCAGAACGTGAAGAACCAGTGGGGTCTACATCTGCAGAACGTGAAGAACCGGTGGCATCTACATCTGTAGAACGTGAAGATCCAGTGGCATCTACATCTGCAGAACGTGAAGAACCATTGGCATCTACATCTGCAGAACGTGAAGAACCAGTGGCATCTACATCTGCAGAACGTGAAGAACCAGCGGCATCTACATCTGCAGAACATTAAGCACCAGCGCATCTACATCTACAGAACGTGAAGAACCAGTGGCATCTACATCTGCAGAACGTGAAAAACCAGTGGCATCTACATCTACAGAACGTGAAGAACCAGTGGCATCTACATCTACAGGAGATTCCACAAGTTTTTTAAGCCATTCTGTGTTTACTGTACATGCCGTACATGTTTGGAATCACAGGAGTAAAGTTGGACTTACGAACGAATCGACTTACGAACAGTACCTCTGGAACCCAACACGTTCGTAAGTAGAGAACTCCTTGTATAGCGAACACACGCTTCTAGTGTGAAGACCAGGCGTTAAGCGAGGACGTACCGTCACAGCAACAACAATAACAACAACAACAATACGTAATAATGATGATGACGTTGATGAAGCGGACGATACCTTGATGAGCTTGCAGCGGATCTGCGCGGACACCATGTGACTGCTACGCAGGTTCCCACGCGGAACATGAGGCAGAGGCTCCCGTCCCGGCTCGAGACCACCGCCTCGCGGCTGAACATCAGCGTCTCGGCTCGCTTCTTCGGCTGGGACATCTTCCTCGTGAGCACGCGGCACGAGGTGGGGGAGGGTGTGTAGGTCGGGGAGAGAGAGGAGAGACGTGGGGGGGGGGGGGGTAGGTCGGGGGAGAGCGAGAGAGTGAGCTGGGGGGGGGGGTTACATAAAGCCAAGTGAAATTTTTTTAAATAAATTTTTTTTTTTACGAAAAGATGAACGAAGCAAAGTGCCGAATACACCGAGCATATTCTTGCTTCCACTGATCGTAAAAAAAGAGAGAGGAGAGACGTNGGGGGGGGGTGTAGGTCGGGGAGAGAGAGGAGAGACATGGGGGCGTGTAGGTCGGGGGAGAGAGTGGAGAGACGTGGGGACATGGGGAGACATGGGAATATGAGGACACAAGGCGGCACGTGGAGAGGGTGGGGGTACATGGGACTTTGGGAGGGACACAGTAGACACGAGGAGAGACACGGGGTAGACACGTGGAGCCGAAGAGACACTGGGGACAAGCGGGGATATGAGACGGGGGAGACACGGGGAGACACGGGGGCGTGGGTGTGGGGGGGGTGCGACACGGGGAGGGACGAGGACACAGAGACAAATCAGGACAAGTGGTGACACTTTGAGAGACACAGGGAGCACACGTGGGGACACGTGGGGGACACGAGGGGGACACGGAGACACGTGGGACACGGGACACGCGTGGGCACACGGGGACACGTGGGGACACGCGGGGGACGTGGGGACACACGGGGACACGTGGAGACACGTGGGGACACGTGTGAAGACACGTGGGGACACGAGGGGGGACACGGGACACGTGACACGCGTGGAGACACGTGGGGACACGCGGGGGNCACACGGGGGACACGCGTGGAGACACGGGCCCTTCCCCACGGCCGGGCGAGAGCCGAACCATCAGCGGCGGCTCTCAACCTCCGAGCTGGAGAGGGTCGACATCGTCACTGCTCCTCCTCACCTTGATGAAGATGCAGCCATGAGGAAGGCGTCCACCACGGAGCCGAGGAGCGACTGGAAGAGGAAGAGGAGGATGCCCTCGGGCAGCGCTCCGTGATGTAGCGGTGGCCGTATCCGATGGTCGCCTCCGTCTCGATGAAGAAGAGAAAGGCGGTGGCGAAGCTGTGCACGTTGGCGACGCACGCCGAGTAGGGGACACCTCCTCCATCACCACCACCACCTTCTCCATCGCCTCCTCCGCATCCTCCGCCGCCGTGCAGCCCGGCGTCGAGGTCACCGCGCAGGTAGGCGATGCCCACCAGAGCGAGGCCATGGCGAGCCACGCCGCCGAATAGGTGAGCACGAAGATGGCCACGTTCCATCGCCAGCGGAGGTCCACCAAGGTGGTGAAGATGTCTGAGAGGTAGCGGCCCGCCTCGCCGCTCACGTTGCCGTGCTGGACATTGCAGTGTCCGTCCTTCTCCACGAAGCGCTGCTGACGACGAGATCTCCTCGTCTCCTCTCCCACTCCCAGCGGCATCCCGCGGGGTCTGTGAACTCGGCCCACTGCTGCTGCTGCGGCGGTGGTAGTGGTGGTGGTGGTCAGACTCTGGGGAGCGGTCAGGAGTCGCGAGAGAGGCCCTCCACCTGGAGGAGGAGGAGGATGAGGGGGATGAGGCTGGCGGCTCGCTCAGGAGGGCCGAGCGCGTCACAGTGGCCGTGCGATCGCCCGGAGTGGACACCACGAAAGAGTCCACCCCCCCGTCTTCATTCGCGCGACGGTGGCCATGGAGAATGGAGGGGTTTAGCTGCGAAGGGTCGTGGTGGTCGTGGTGGTGGTGGTTGTCAGCAAGAGGATCATGAGTAGCAGAATCAGGAGCATGGTGTGGAGAAGCAGCAGAAGACGCAGTGATGTCTTCGTTTTACTCTACATCATCATCACCGTCGGCAGTGGCTTCATCATCCTCTACATCATCATCCTCTACATCATCAGCATCGTCGGCAGTGGCTTCATTATCCTCTACATCAGCATCGTCGGCAGTGGCTTCATCATCCTCTACATTATTATCAGCATCGTCGGCAGTGTCTTCAAATGTTTTAGATCAGAACAATGTCCATCAGTGTTGCCATTAAATTTATTTTCACGATCCTCAACAATCTACATCATCACCATCAGTGTCTTCTTCACCGTGAGTATGCACATCGTCTCAATGAATATCATCTCGTTATAAATCATCACCGTCATCCTCCTCACTATCTCGTCCATCACCATATTCACTGGTCCAGCTTCATCATCATCATCACCGTCGTTATCATCTCTCACATCATCACCTCCATCGGTACCCTCGCTGGTGGCTATTCGCAAGAACGATCTCCTTTGCACTCACGTGCTCACTGCATCTCCTTGATTCACAATTACATCTCCTCTGGCTCCTGTATTTTATGAAAAATCATCATCAATATCATCGTCGTCGTCATCACCATATTCGTCGGCGGATTTTTGATTGCACAAGTCGGAGAGAGTCCACGTAATGATACGTACTTACACACACCCACACTTAAATATGCGCGCACACACCAAATATAGAGACTCCCTCCCCACGTGTAGCCTCCACAGGCTGTAGGGGCAAGTGCTGTGAGCGAGCACGGTGCACGGCTGGGAGGTGTGGCCAGAACCACGCCCAAGCCGCCTTTGTCTCCCCACCCACCCCTCCCCCAGTGCCGATGATTAATACCACACACAGTACCAGCTACTCATTTAAGGCTGAGTTTCCCTAGAGGATGCCCAGGGCCGGCTCAGATATTCGCCGCCAATGTGAGCCCCGCCGTGGATTCGGGTTCCGCTGGCAGCGTTCAGAGCGCAGTGCGCTAACCACTGCGCCACCGCTCCCCATTCAATTGACTCAACACACGCGCACACACAACACGCGTGTCAACAAAAGATACGCGCGGACACTCGCACACACAGCCACACACAGCCACACCCAGGCACACAATTAGGCAGACGCAAACAACCGCACACAGGCAGAGAAAGGCACAGACAGAAAGACAACACAGCCACTCACAGACACACACAGACAGACACACAGCCACACAGAGCCACACACAGACAGACAGACACACAGATACAAAGACGGACACACGCAGGCAGGCAGACGCACACAGCCACACAGGCAGACAGCCACACACAGACACACAGCCACACACTGCCTGTGTCTGCCTGTGCGTGGCTGACACACAGCCAGACAGACACACAGACACAAAGACGGACACACACAGGCAGGCAGACGCACACAGCCACACAGGCAGACAGCCACACACACACAGACACAGCCACACACAGGCAGACACACAGCCACTCACAGACACACAGGCAGACACACAGACACACAGCCACACACAGGCAGACACACAGCCACACACAGGCAGACAGCCACGCACCCCACTTCTTCTGAAACTCGCCCCCACCTCCCCTCTCTTTGTTGATGAAACAACGGAGATGGGAGACGTGGTGAGAGGGAGGGAGAGCGGAGAGAGAGCAAGAGAGCGTGACAGAGAGAGCGTGAGATGAGAGAGAGAGCGTGAGAGGGAGAGCGTGAGAGCGTGGACAGAGAGAGCGTGAGAGAGAGGGAGAGCGTGAGAGAGAGAGCGTGACAGAGAGAGCGTGAGAGCGTGAGAGGAAGAGAGAGTGTGAGAGGGAGAGAGCGTGACAGAGAGAGCGTGAGAGCGTGAGAGGGAGAGCGTGAGAGGGAGAGCGTGACAGAGAGAGCGTGATAGGGAGAGAGCATGAGAGGGAGAGAACGTGAGAGAGAGAGCGTGAGAGAGAGAGCGTGAGAGCGTGAGAGCGTGAGAGGGAGAGCGTGAGAACAGAGAGAGCGTGAGAGAGAGAGCGTGAGAGGGAGAGAGCGTGACAGAGAGAGCGTGAGAGCGTGAGAGGAGAGCGTNAGAGAGAGAGCGTGAGAGNAGAGAGCGTGACAGAGAGAGCGTGAGAGCGTGAGAGGGAGAGAGCGTGACAGAGAGAGCGTGAGAGCGTGAGAGGGAGAGCGTGAGAGCGTGAGAGGGAGAGCGTGAGAGGGAGAGCGTGAGAGGGAGAGCGTGAGAGGGAGAGCGTGAGAGGGAGAGCGTGACAGAGAGAGCGTGAGAGAGAGAGCGTGAGAGGGAGAGCGTGAGAGCGTGACAGAGAGAGCGTGAGAGGGAGAGCGTGAGAGGGAGAGCGTGACAGAGAGAGCGTGAGAGGGAGAGAGCGTGAGAGGGAGAGCGTGAGAGAGAGAGCGTGAGAGGGAGAGCGTGAGAGAGATAGCGTGAGAGCGTGAGAGGGAGAGCGTGAGAGGAGAGAGCGTGAGAGGGAGAGCGTGAGAGGGAGATAGCGTGACAGAGAGAGCGTGAGAGGGAGAGCGTGAGAGCGTGAGAGGGAGAGCGTGAGAGGGAGAGCGTGAGAGCGTGAGAGGGAGAGCGTGAGAGCGTGAGAGGGAGAGAGCGTGACAGAGAGAGCGTGAGAGCGTGAGAGGGAGAGCGTGAGAGGGAGAGCGTGACAGAGAGAGCGTGAGAGGGAGAGCGTGAGAGCGTGAGAGGGAGAGCGTGACAGAGAGAGCGTGAGAGCGTGAGAGGAGAGAGAGCGTGACAGAGAGAGCGTGACAGAGAGAGCGTGAGAGGGAGAGCGTGACAGAGAGAGCGTGACAGAGAGAGCGTGAGAGGGAGAGCGTGAGAGGGAGAGCGTGAGAGGGAGAGAGCGTGACAGAGAGAGCGTGAGAGCGTGAGAGAGCGTGAGAGAGAGAGCGTGAGAGGGAGANCGTGAGAGGGAGAGCGTGAGAGAGAGAGCGTGACAGAGAGAGCGTGAGAGAGAGGGAGAGCGTGAGAGCGTGAGAGCGTGAGAGGGAGAGAGCGTGAGAGCGTGAGAGGGAGAGCGTGAGAGGGAGAGCGTGAGAGCGTGAGAGGGAGAGCGTGAGAGGGAGAGCGTGAGAGCGTGAGAGCGTGAGAGGGAGAGCGTGAGAGCGTGAGAGGGAGAGCGTGAGAGGGAGAGAGCGTGACAGAGAGAGCGTGAGAGAGGGCGTGACAGAGAGAGCGTGAGAGAGAGCGTGACAGAGAGAGCGTGAGAGAGAGCGTGAGAGAGGGAGAGAGCGTGAGAGGGAGAGCGTGACAGAGAGAGCGTGAGAGAGGGAGAGAGCGTGAGAGAGGGAGAGAGCGTGAGAGAGAGAGGGCGAGTGAAGGGAGTGAATTGAGGTGCGGAGTGAGGCGAGTGGCGAGTGAGAGAGAGACGAGGCGAAGCGAGGCGTGAGAGCGAAGTATTACCCGATAACGAAGATGAGACGTTGTGAGAGGGAGGGAGAGCGGGATATAGAGAGAGCGTGACAGAGAGAGCGTGAGAGAGAGAGCGTGAGAGAGAGAGCGTGAGAGAGAGAGCGTGAGAGAGGGAGGGAGAGAGAGGGAGAGCGTGACAGAGGGAGATAGAGAGAGCGTGAGAGCGTGAGAGAGAGCGAGAGAGCGTGAGACTTTGACTTTTAAAGGGATTTTATTGCTGGGGCAACAATTGTGCCTCAGCCACTTTCACATTCAGGGTTTTCCATGGTCGACGACAGAACCACTCATTCCAGCGGATCAAAATCCAGAGTCCACCGTGGAC
This sequence comes from Lethenteron camtschaticum, assembly GCA_018977245.1. Classification (NCBI taxonomy): domain Eukaryota; kingdom Metazoa; phylum Chordata; class Hyperoartia; order Petromyzontiformes; family Petromyzontidae; genus Lethenteron; species Lethenteron camtschaticum. The sequence goes on from MU249626.1 coordinate 5,104,319, forward strand.
ACAAGAAATGCAAAAGACAAAACCCGTGGCACGTGGGCCACTCGCATCGCCCGCGAGCGCGCTGCTCCTCGCACGCGCCACTCCGCCACTCGCCACTCCACCACTCCGCCACTCCGCCACTCCACCACTCCACCACTCCACCACTCCGCCACTACGCCACTCCGCCACTCCGCCACTCCGCCACTCCGCCACTCCGCCACTCCGCCACTCCATCACTCCGCCACTCCACCACTCCACCACTCCATCACTCCGCCACTCCGCCACTCCGCCACTCCATCACTCCGCCACTCCACCACTCCACCACTCCGCCACTCCGCCACTCCATCACTCCGCCACTCCGCCACTCCGCCACTCCGCCACTCCGCCACTCCGCCACTCCGCCACTCCATCACTCCGCCACTCCACCACTCCGCCACTCCATCACTCCGCCACTCCATCACTCCGCCACTCCGCCACTCCGCCACTCCGCCACTCCATCACTCCGCCACTCCACCACTCCGCCACTCCGCCACTCCGCCACTCCGCCACTCCATCACTCCGCCACTCCACCACTCCGCCACTCCATCACTCCGCCACTCCGCCACTCCGCCACTCCGCCACTCCATCACTCCGCCACTCCACCACTCCGCCACTCCATCACTCCGCCACTCCGCCACTCCGCCACTCCGCCACTCCGCCACTCCATCACTCCGCCACTCCGCCACTCCGCCACTCCGCCACTCCGCCACTCCATCACTCCGCCACTCCATCACTCCGCCACTCCGCCACTCCGCCACTCCGCCACTCCGCCACTCCATCACTCCGCCACTCCGCCACTCCGCCACTCCGCCACTACGCCACTCCATCACTCCGCCACTCCGCCACTCCGCCACTCCGCCACTCCGCCACTCCGCCACTCCATCACTCCGCCACTCCATCACTCCGCCACTCCGCCACTCCATCACTCCGCCACTCCACCACTCCGCCACTCCGCCACTCCGCCACTCCGCCACTCCGCCACTCCGCCACTCCGCCACTCCGCCACTCCACCACTCCATCACTCCGCCACTCCGCCACTCCACCACTCCATCACTCCGCCACTCCGCCACTCCACCACTCCACCACTCCATCACTCCGCCACTCGCCACTCCGCCACCCGCCACTCCACCACTCCACCACTCCATCACTCCGCCACTCCGCCACTCCGCCACTCCGCCACTCCGCCACCCGCCACTCCACCACTCCACCACTCCATCACTCCGCCACTCCACCACTCCACCACTCCATCACTCCGCCACTCCGCACTCCACCACTCCGCCACTCCGCCACTCCGCCACTCCACCACTCCATCACCCGCCACTCCACCACTCCACCACTCCATCACTCCGCCACTCCGCCACTCCGCCACTCCGCCACTCCGCCACTCCATCACTCGCCACTCCGCCACTCCGCCACTCCACCACTCCGCCACTCCATCACTCCATCACTCCGCCACCCACCACTCCATCACTCCATCACTCCACCACTCCGCCACTCCGCCACTCCACCACTCCGCCACCCGCGCGCCGCGCCGCCACTCGCGCACCGTGTTCGCGCACCGCGGCACCCCATGCGTTGCGCTGTCGCGAGCGACGCGTCACGTGCATCACGCCACCGGTGCTCCACACCTTCGCGCGCGTGTCGCCCTTTCGGGCCGCCGAGGCGCCGCTCGCGCCGTGCCTTTATTCCGCCGGGGGCGCCCACCGCCGCGTGCTCGCCGCCTCCCCGCGGTGCTGGCCGTGGCTTGCGCCGCATCTTCATTTGTCCACTCGCGCGCGCGCCGCCGGCCCGCTGCACGCGCCGCATCGCTGCGCTCTTGCCGCCCCCCGCGGCGCTGGCCCGGCTCGCTCCGCGTCACGGGCACGCCGCACGACTGTGCGTGCACCGCCCTTCGGAGCGTCGGGCTGCCACTCCCGCCACGCCGCCGGCCCGCCGCGCGCATCGCACCGCCGCGCTTTGCCGCTTTCGGCGGCATTGCCCGCGGCTCGCGCCACCGCGATGATCGGCGCACGCACGCGACGGCGTGCTGCGTCGCCGGCAGTGCGGGCCGCCGCACGCGCCTCTCCGCGAGCAGTCACGCGATCGGTCCCGCCGCGCGTGACCATTTCCACCCGCGTCTGCGGTCCATCTTGACTGAAAACGTCAGATTTTGAGCGTCAGAGCGCCATTTTCACAGGAACAAAGAGCTTGGCCAGCTTCCACCTATCCTGGAAGGCGCTGTACTCGCCGCCTACCTGGGCATAGTATTCATGCTCCAGTTGGAGCCTCGCTCCTATCAGGCCCTTCATCATAGCCACCGCCGAGCAGCTTCTGTCCGTGGTTGCGTCGCTTTGTAGTCTTCTTTTTAAATCCTTTATATTAAGTTCGCTTGCTTGCTTGCTTAGGACCGTGCAAATCTTTCGGTCGTTTTTTATCCCACTTCCGTGATCCAATCGAGCTGACATTTTGCACACAGACTCGTTGTGCGTGACAATGAATTTTCGTGAAAATTTTTCCAAAATTTTACACTGTTTAGGAAAATGTTTTTAAATATTTATTTACCAATTGGTTAATGCTGGCACACAATCATCTGACCCATAGGTGGCAGCCATCTCAAGCCAGAGGACGAGAGGACTCTAGCCACCCCGATGCCACGCATATAAAGGATTTATAGTGAAAAACTTTGTTTTTACGGGTTAATTTTTTTCCGTGTTTTGTAGATGGCTAGCTTTGCTTATGCGAGTACAAAATTTGCTAGAACATGGCGTTTGTTTGTTCTGCGTGGTACTCCACACACAAGAGTGCTTTTGAAAAAAGGTATCTCCAACTTTTTGAAGATGGACCTAGTGTCCAAAGAGTGGTGCCAGTCTGACATTTTATATATATGGGCGAGGTCCTCTCTCGGCCGCAGAAAGCGAACGCGTCGGGTGCTCTGGGTGACCTTTTCTCCCACGCTGCTGAGCGCAGCACTCAGTGAGCCAACCTCCATTGGAGGTCCCCGCTGCGTTTTGCCACCGGGCCTTGTACAGTTCTGCCACTGAGGGTGACGTCTATCAGTGGGAGAACACATCTTTCCACTTCGTGCAGGGCAGGTTTTCCAGAGCCTGTCGGTGCAGATCTTCACGCAGCAGCTGTATATTGTTTCCTTGGAGGCGCTTTTTAGAGTGTCGTTTCCGCAGTTCTCGAGCTTCAACAGCATTCCTGCGTCACGTCGCCCAGGGGCTGGACGCAGGCAATGCGCAGCTCTGGGAAGTGCGGGAGGGGATGGGTGAGCGATGTCTGCGTCTCTGGGTGTGTTCAGTTGCAGTTTCAGGGTCTTTGCCGCTGCGAGTGTTGTGCGTAGTATCTTTTCCCCGGCCAGTATGGTGCGGAGGCCCGCGGTACGGCTTATTTCAGCCGCACTTTTCCATTTAAGGCGGCCTCCGTGATCTTCTACGGAGGTCTCCAACTGTTCGTACTCCGGCTGTGGCGAAACGAAGTGCGATTGTTTTCTCCTGCCGAAGCTCCATTAATAAGTTGTTGAAAAATAGGGGTTCCTTCATGAAGGCGCTCATGCTACAGTATGGATTTGTCCTGTTCCACTCCAGGCTTCGCCACGCTTCTGTTATGCTACGATAGTAGAGTGGCAGCCCCCTGCAGTCAATTTGGCCAAGATCTGTGAGGAAAAGTTCTTTCCCGTACCCTATTCGTCCTCTCCCGCGTGCCTCAGCAGAGCGATGGCCAGCGATTTCCATGGCGCCTCTTCGGGTTATGGAGTAGGCTGTTCATGGCTTGAAGTCGAAAGACCACGATCCGGGCGGCAACGTCTGTCAGGCCCTGTCCACCTTCGTTTAGCGGCAGATGAGGACACCCGGTTTAAGCCAGTGCTTGCCTGCCCAGACGAGCGCTTTTTTGCTTTCGCTGTCAGCCATCCCGGGGGTGAAGGGCTTTTGTTCTGTGCCACAGTATTGAGGCGGCAAGGTTATTTGCGATCAGCGTTCTTCTCGAAAGGACAAGCGTGGGAGGAATGTACCCAGCTCCCACTTTGGCCTCAAGCTTCTCAAGTAGTTCTGTCCAGTTTTTTTGGACCGTCTGAGGTTTGCCTAGGTAGACACCGAGATTTGGACCCCGTCCTCCTGCCACGTTACCCCGCCTGGGAGGGCCGCCGTTGCGGGATTCCGTGGTCCGACTCTCAGCGCCGTGCATTTCTGCCAGTTGACTTTAGCACTTGTGGCGTTTTCGTATGTTCCACTGCATGGCATAGCGCGGCGACATCTTCCTGGTTGTTAACTATTACGCATATGTCGTCCGCGTATGCCGAGAGCTTGACGCTCGCTTTGTCGGGTCCTGGAATTTCCAGCCCGGTTAGGGTGTTCCTCAGGCTTCTGAGGAGCGGCTCTAGAGATAAAGCATAGAGGAGCCCTACAGGGGACATCCTTGCCTTACTCCCCTCGTTACGGGAAAGGACGGCCCAGGCGTTGATTGATCTTGAGAGTGCTGTGTATGTTGGTGTATAGTAGTTTGATGTATGTTGTAAAGGTAGTTCGAATCCGAGAGAGAGTAGGAGTTGTCTTAGGTACTCATGGTCTACCCTGTCAAAGGCTTTCTCTTGGTCCATGAAGAGTAGCCCTGCGCTTGTGTTTTGCATTTCTGCTATGATATGTGTCTCTCACCGTGTTTATATTGTTGAATGCAGCGGCCCGGGACACAATAAGTCTGTTCTTTCTGTATGATGTAACCTGCCACGGTCTTCAGGCGGTTCGCTATAGCCTTGGCGATTATTTTGTAGTCTGTACAAGGAAACGGGCCGCCAGTTTTAATTTGTCGAAGGTCTCCTTTTTTGGCAGCAAAGTTATGACCGCCCTTCTGTAGCTCAAAGGCATTTCCCCTTTCCTCAGGCTTTCTCCAGTAGTTCCAGCAGGCAGGGGCCGAGCATGTCCCAAAAAGCCGCGTAGAATTCCACTGGCAACCGTCAATTCCCGGGACTTCCCTTTGGGCAGCCCTTCCATGGCGACGCGCAACTCCTCTGGGTGATGGGCTTTCTAGTTTTTCTTTCCTCGCACCCAAGGGTGGGGCCTCCTTCTAAGAGCTCTTTGACGCTCCTTCTGCGTATGTCTGNTTTGGAGAGTTTGGAGTAAAAGCGCGTAGCAATCTCCCTAATTTCTCCTTCGGCTGTTGTTATCGCCCCTCCTTCGGTTAACAGACTTAAGATGTTGTTGCTGTTGCGCGAGGGGGGGGGGCACTTCTGTTGCTATTTCCAAGTCCAAAAAAATACTTGAGGGTGAGTCTGCGTGCGTGAGGTGTTGCATCTCTTTCTACAAAGGAGGCGTGCGCTTGCTTGTCTGTGATGGTTCTGAAGAGTTGGCGCCTTTCTAACAGGAGCGGCTCGTTTTATCTTCGCGTGTGTCTTTGGCCACCTATTCCGGCTTCGAGTTGCAGAAGCTCGTCCGCTAGCGCCCTACNGCATCACGCTTAACGGCAGCACACTGGCCCGCGAGCTGCAGGCTGAGAGCTCTAACTTGCGTTTTAGGTTTCCCACCTTGAGGCCGAGCCGGAGGTGTTCCGATCCTTCCTCCAGTGCGGCCAACAGGCCACGAAGGCCGTTTTGAAATCTTCTCCTCCAATTGTCCCACGTCCAGCCGCCAATAGGGCAGCGGCGCGACTCTCTAGGCACTCGCAGCGACGCCGAGATCAGATGGTGGTCAGAAAACGGACGGTCTATTCTGCTGTCGCCAANCAGGTTCACCCCTTCTTCATTTATATAATGCGATCGAGTCTAGCGAGGCTTATTTTCCCTTGGGTAGACCCGCGGCACCACGTGTACTGTCGCTGGATGGATGTTGTAACCTCCACGCGTCTGTGAAACCAAGTGTTGTAATATGTTTGCGAGTGGGCGTGCAGACTCCGGGTGTGGTTCAGGGCTATTCCGGTCGAGTGCTGGGTCGAGGGTGCAATTCCAGTCCCCGCCTACGACCGCAATTACCTCGTCTTCTTTGTATTCTTCTAAGTGCGACACAATGTATTGGCGAAGAAGACCTCTCTCTCCTTGCTTTTACTGGGCGCGTATACATTTATGCATCTGTATTTCGTGCCGCTGTATGCCAAGTCCACTGAAATCAGGTGTGCCCAGAATTTCTTTGTAGACTATTCCCTCGGAGTGAACCCTTGCCTGAACAGAATCGCGACACCGCACGGTTTTCCTCCCCGTGACTGAAGAAGCCCGGGTTTTGTGAGGTGCTGTCGCTGGTTTTGAAGAGTGGCGTCGAGGTGGGTCTCCTGCAGGAGCGTTACTTCCGCCTTATGTTCATTTACAAAAGTGCAGATGCGGTGCCATCTCTCGTCACCTCTGGCTCCATTGCAGTGAGGCTCGAGACCTTGATGCCGAGGGTCATCGTGATTTTAGGTGTCAATTGTAACGTAAACATTGTGAGAGGGGTGCTCCTGAAGGAAGAGGTGTTCCTTCTTCAGTGTTTGCCCCAGCTTCCTTAGTCGGAAAATCTCCTGCTTGGTGAAGTCGTATGACTGCGGCGTGTTCTGTATTTTCCGAGACGTCTTCAGGAAGCCCTGTAGGTCGGGGAAGGTTACTTCAGGTTTGGTCCCCGCTTTTTATAGTTTCGCCTGAGCTAGAGGAGGATTTCTTCGGGCGCGTACTCCCGTTCTTCGCTACACTGGAGTAGCTCCTCTCGCTCGCGGCTTCATCAGCGTCGGATTCTGACTCCGCGTCGTCTGAATCCTCCTCTATGGCTGCGTGGGTTTCGGTTGGGCCGGGGTCGCTCCGAAGCGCTCCCAAGCCCAAATCTGGCTCCCCTTCATGGCTCCCTCCACCAGCACTCCGTCGGGCGGGCGGAGGGTGACGTCTCTAAGCTCTGTGTGTCCGACGAGCACCACGTTGGCCTCCGGCCTCCCCCTTTCTCTCCCTCCGAGGGAGGGGCAACACCGGGTCCAGGTTGGGTGGTCGCTCCTTACATCCGTTATCGCCAGGCAGGTCGGCTTTATTGTTGTCCTCCATCGCTGCCACCTGCGACTCGGACTCATCACCACGTTCTGCTACTGCATGGTGGCGACCGTTCAGCTCATCGCTGCTGCCGTTACTGCTGCTGCTTTCGCCTTCGGTTGCAGCCGTCGCTGCAGCCACGGTACATGCTTTGGCTGGGTACCACCGTCTCCTCTCGCTGCGGCGTCTCTTCTGGCCTTCCGTTTCCGTGACTCGACGACGGTGAAATCCCTTCACCGTCGTCATCCATTGCTTGAGTGCAGCTTACAGCAGCGTCGGTGGGAGGGTGTTGCTGCTGTTGTTGTTGTCGCTGCTTGCCCTCCCCGGCTGTTGCTGCTGCTGCTGTTGCTGCCGTTGCTGTTGCGGCTCCATGTGCTGCTGCTCAGGGGCGGTTTCTTCATTAGGGCGATTGGGCGACGCACCACCAATGTCATTCAACCACAGAGTCACGCTAGCCGTCACTATGCTTCTGGATATAGTCCAATCAGCGTCATGTCACGTTCTGTGGAGTACCGCCTCTTTTTGGGCGATTTCACTCCGGCTGAGAATCGCCCCGAGTGGCCCCATAGACTTACATTCAAAGATGTTTTTTTTCGAACGGCGGGCGCTCCAATGCATTCTCTATGACTTCCGGGAGGGCTCGCCCTAACGTGCTTACGTCATCATACGTAAGCACGTTTCATCCAACAATATAATGTGTCGCCACCTAGTGGAATCTTTAATAAAAGAAACTTGAGTGGATTCTATTAATAGTGAGTATAGAAACAAACAAGGAGATGTATTGTAAGAGTCACTTTATTTTTCATTAATATTAAAGAAGTGAAGTTGCCTTTACATGCTTAAGCTGTTAATGTATCCATTGCATGGGTGGACCTTATCCTTATCAATCATCCAGACATTTGCCCCCCTGAGAGATTTTGCAGGAGCCGCCACTGCTGCTGCTGCTGCCGCGGCGGCGTCTGCTGCAGCTGCTGCTGTTGCTGCTTTTGTGGTTCATGCGTCGTTTCTGCTTCCGTGGTGGTGCTGCTTCGGCAGTGCCGTTTTGCCTTCTTTTCNTTTGGGCAGCTCCTACGGGTGTGCCCCACGCCGCTACACCCGTAGCATCGTGGCGCCGCCGATGAGGCATAAACTGTGTAGGTATGTCCTTCGAATACAACACAACAGGAGTGAATTATCCAACATTTCGGAATCACTAAAGCATTTACATTTAGATATAAGCAATAGTGTGTCCATGCATGATTGGAATATAATCGATACTATAAAACAACAATCGTCTGATAATGTGTTTAATCTAACAAATGCTAACCAAATTAACACATTTTCTAGACTTTACAATAAACAAATCCCAATTAAAAACGAGCAATTTTAAAAACAAAACCGTAATGAACTTGACTAACACTGATTTAACCACTGACATGATTTCTGTCCTTTCTAAAGGCCTTAACTTTGCCGTTACCCCACGCACAATTCCATTGGATGAGATAATTGCTGAGGTAGAATCAGCAGTAAGACTCCTTCCACATAATGAGGCAGAGATGACTAGACACGAGGTTGCCAAAATAATTGAGAATAGTACAAAAGTAAATATTAGCTCGAACGAGGCAAAAGCCTTAAGAGAGCTTCGTCTAAATAAAGATATTCAAATCCTAGCAGCTGATAAGGGCCGCACTACTGTAGTGATGTCACCCGCCGATTATGATAATAAAATTAAAGATTTATTAAAGGAAAGTACCTACATCAAAATTAAACGAGATCCAACTAATACTTTGAACGTAAGACTACTGCAATCATTGCAAATTCATTAATCCCAAAAAATGAGCAATTCCTAATTAAGCCAAGGGCTTCAAAACCACCTAGACTGTATGGGCTACCAAAGATCCATAAAATCGGCATCCCATTACGACCCATAGTCAGTACAATTGGCTCTGCCACATATAAATTAGCAAAATATATAACTAAACAAATACAGCCCTACATCGGTAGGACATCTTCATTCATAAGAAATTCAGAACATCTTGTGAATGTGATCAAAGATATTAAACTTAACCCTAATGATATTCTGGTGAGTTTTGATGTGATTTCGCTATTCACTAAGGTTCCAGTGAGCGAGTCGCTTAAATTACTTGATACACTGGTAAAGAATACAGGTTTACCNAAAGATATTCCGAAACTCGCTGACCATTGTTTAAATAACACTTACTTCTTATGGAGAGGCGAATTCTTTAAACAAAGGGAGGGAGCAGCAATGGCTCTCCTTTATCTCCTGCTATAGCAAATTTGTACATGGAAAACTTTGAAACAAGAGCACTTGCCTCGAGCACATTAAAACCATCCTTTTGGTTTAGATATGTGGATGACACTTTGGTTGTCTGGCCACATGGTAAAGATTCACTTAACGATTTTCTAAATCATCTTAATGCACAAAACCTGGCCATTCAGTTCACCATGGAAATGGAGGTGAACAACACACTCCTTTCCTGGATATTTTACTTGGCATGGCCTAAATGGTAACATAACACACAGCGTTTACAGAAAGCAAACGCACACTGATGCCTATCTGAATGCAGATTCGCATCATCACCCAGCTCAGAAATCCTCTCTTATCAAGACGCTCATACATCGGGCTAAAACAGTGTCAGATGGTGAAAGTCTAGTGAGAGAGATTAATCATGTTAAAGAAGCACTAAGACAGAATGGCTACGATAATGCTCAAATTAACAGAGCACTAAATGCCAAATCACGATCGCAAAGCAACACTGCTGATAGCGATCAGATTATTAAAACAATAAAAATACCATTTATCTGAGGAGTAACTGACAAATTAGCCCGTGTTTTGCAAAAGCAAAACATTACAGTAAGATTTGGTACAGTACACAAAATTCAACAACTAGTAACTTGCACTAAAGACGAATTACCTAAATTATCAACAGAAGGTGTATATAGGATTAATTGTTTGTGGCAGATGCTATATTGGACAGACAGGGCGTAACATTAGTGTAAGACTAAAAGAACACCAGAGAAATATTAAACTATCGCAAACACAACTGTCGGCAGTGGCAGAACATGCTTGCCAACAGGGACACTCAATTGATTTGACAACGTTGAAGTGTTGTGTAAACTAGTTACTACTGGCAAAGACTAATTAGAGAATCCATTGAAATTGAGAGAAACAGAAATAGCTTTAATCGCTCAGACAGCTACAGGCTTAGTGCGGCCTGGAAGCGTATTATTAAATAAGATACATTACAATTCCTTATAGGGGAAACAAACACTAACTGATTACTAATGTAGCATAATCACAATAAAACACATTCCAAGTGATTACTAATCTACAATCGCATCGTCAACTGCTGATTTAATTTATTAATTACAATCACTCCCCCTTGAATCTCTGCACCTGATGAGTTAATGAGTTAATGATGACGTCACCCTGCTGCTGCTCTATATAAAACGGGAGACAGAGGAGAGCCTCACCATTCTGGCGAATTGCCCGATGATGCTGGATGCAATTTCCAGCGAAACGTCGTACTCAAATTGTAAATGTTGTGGTTTCATGCTTCAACACACCGGTGGGCTNAAGCAGTGAACTATTTGTCTTTTGTCAACGTGACACTTTTTACTGATTGGCCGTGTCGGGTGGTGGAGGGTTACGAGACATTTATAAATAACGCGATCTAAACCCAAAAACGTTGATTATGAATAATATGGTCGCCCTGTGTTACTGGTTTGTCTGTCTTTGGTCTATGTGTCTGCCGTGTTTGTCTGCTGTGTGTGTCTGTCCGTGTGTGGCTGTGTGTCTGTGTGTGGCTCTGTGCATGCTGTGTCTGTCTTGGGGAGCGGTAGTGTAGTGGTTAGCGCGCTGCACTACGAACCTGGCGACCCGGGTTCGATTCCGTTCACGGCAAACACCAGTGACGATTATCCGGTCCTNGGCCTCCCCTAGGTCGACTCAGCCTCAAATCAGGCTGTGTATACAAAGGCGACCGGGCGTGGTGTTGGCCACCCATTCCCTCGTGTGCTGTGCCGGCCTTCGTAGATGCTCGCTAACAGCACTTGCCCCACATTTGTTGAGGCTATACGGTTGACTTTGTCTATGAGCGTGTGTGAGCACATATGCAATTGTGAGTATCTATATGTACGTATGCTAATATGTATGATTGTAGGTGAGTGAACGTGTATACATGTGTAGTGGTGATACGCGCTGGGATTAGGGATCGTATGCCAGCGCGTAATGATTGGCTGTGTATGTGTGACGCGCGCTGACGGTGGAGGTTCAGGGTCAGCGCGGGGTCGTGGGTTATGGGGTACTGATTGACTGTGGGCCGGTGACGCGCTGAGAGGGAGTGACCGGGTGGCAGCGCGTGTGATTGGTGGAGTAGTGTTAACACGTGCTGGGGAAAACGGATCGTAGAGAGAGTGCGTCGTGATTGGTTCACTAAGGAGCGATGCTCACGTCGACGTCCACATCAGCTCCGTCTCTCGTGAGCAGGGGCTATAAAAGGGGATGCACACAGGCGTAAGGGCAGTATGTAACCAGCGAAGAATGAAGACGGGGATGAAGACATAGGGCCCTGCGGTACCTAGTCCCGCTGTCCTAACGGACCGGACTCTGTGTAACCCAGAGGCGAGTGTAGTGTGTGTAGCCATAGGCATAGAGTCTACACGAGCCGAATGTATTGTGTGTAGCCAGAGGCATAGGGTCTACACGAGTCAAGTGTATTGTGTGTAGCCAGAGCATAGGGTCTACACGAGTCAAGTGTATTGTGTGTAGCCAGAAGCATAGAGTCTACACGAGTTAAGTGGAGTGTATAGTCCAAGGGATAGAGACCACCCGTTGTATGTGACACGTCAAGATTTAATAAAAGTGTGTTACCCGTCAAGAAGTTCCTGCCGTCAATTTCAAATACTTCAACTGGCGTCAGAAGTGAAACGGTCTTCCAAGCATGGATACAAGGAAGACCCGTCGGACCCACGGGATTGACCGCGGGACAACCTCGACGACTCGGGCCAGCTGGCATCGGGGGTGAGGACGAGGAATTGCCCACGCTGCAGGATCCGCCGACGGCGCCGGACGAGCGACNGGGGACCGACGCCGTGCTCCGCGAGGCGCACTCCCGCCTGGCGGAGCTGCTGCTCGCCGCCGCGTCCATCCTGGCGGAGATCAGCTCGTCGGGAGGAGCGGGGACGGCGGCGGACGTTCTACAGGGTCGCCCCGCAGATTCCCGCCAAAATGACTTGGCGATTCCGCCATTTCATCTGCGCCGACTTTTGGCGGAACGGCCATCACCACGTGGCAGCGGTTCTCAAGCGCGCCCGCTTACGTCACCAACGCGCGCTGCGGACCGCCATCAAACACCCGCCACTGGGGCCGCCATCTTACACACCAACGGGGCGGCGGAGAGGAAGCACGAGGAGGAGGACGACTTCATTTTTCAACAGCGCCTTCCCACGTTGTCAGCCTTCAAGGCGGAAGGCGGGGACTGGGGCCAATTTCAGCGCAGGTTTTTGGCGCATCAGGAGATGTCCGCCTGGTCCGACGCTACGGCACTGCGGGCACTGCCTGCCATGCTGGACGACAACGCGCTCGCGGCCTTCATGTCCGCACGCAGGTCGGACCGCTCCACGCTCAAGGATGCGCTGGCTCTCATGGCCAAGGTCTATGGTCCTCCCTCGGCGTGTCGCCATCATTTTTATGCAAGACGGAAGGCGGACACGGAGAACGTGCTCGCCTATCGCACGGCGTTGCTGGCTCTCGCCGACGCCGCGTTCCCTCGTATGGACGAGGAGGGCCAAGATGCCATGGTTTTGGAGCAACTGCTCAAGTTGGCGCAGGACCTGGGGGTCCCCATCAACACGGCCGACGAGACCGATATTTCTTCCTTACGGGTCGCTACGAGCATACAAGCGCATGAGGTCCTTCAACGTAAACAAGGGGTCGTCTGCAACGCTGCCGTGGCTTCAGCTCCGGGCCCGGTAGTCACCGTGCCCCAAGTCGTCAGCCCACGAGAGGAGGCGTTCATCGCGGGACGACCGGGGGACTGGAGGTCGGGGGGTCGTTCGCCTCTGCGATCGGCCCGCAAGCTGGAGCAACCGAGATCTCCGACAACTGTCATCACGTGTTATAACTGCGGCCTCCGGGCCATGTGGCCTCCGGTTGCCGCGCCCACGTCAGCGCGCCATGGGACCTCGGCTGGACGACGAACAAGGCCCCAAGTCATCCCTGCAAACCCCGGCAAGTCGCGGCACCTCACATGCCCGGCCGCATACTCGACACGCATGGGCCGTCGCGTTGCGGCGGAGGAGAGCCGAGTAGGGTTCGGGGATTCGGTTCGGCGAGGGGGTTCGGCCGGGACCGGGGAGACATTAAATGGTCGGAGTTGGGGCACAGAATAGTGGCCGCCTCAGCGGGTTCATCCGTCGTTACGGGATCTATTGATGGGGTCGAGGTCAGGGTGTTAGTGGACACGGGGGCATCGGCGACTATTATATCGGACCTCATTTATAACATTCTCCCTGTACAATGTCGTCCGCTTCTTCCGGTGGATGTGCCATTTTACGCCGCTAACGGGGATCGTTGGGCATTATCGGTCAGATTAGGGCGTCCATTTGCATTGGAGATATCAAATTGTCGGACCCGTTTTCGTTTCGTCCTCCCTGGCGGTTCCTTATCTATTGGGCACTGATTTTTTGGCAAAAATGCCCATCAAAATTCTCATTGATCAGCGTTGCATTGAACTACCATCGGGTCGCCGTATTTCATTTTTGACGAGCCCTACTGAAATTCGGATGGCGTGCGCTACGATACAAGCGTTAGCGACACAGACCGTGCACGTGCCCCCGGGTTCACAAATGTTAATTCCCCTCCGGTTGCGGAAACCATGGGTGAGGGAGGCCTCGGAACAAGGCATGCTTTTGGGTCCTTCTAATAGGGCTGTTGGAGGTCTCGATTTGTCGGTGGCTCACACTTTGGTTGGGGCTGACAGGGATCCGTTTGTAATGGTTTTAAACGCTGGGTCGCGGCCGGCCGTCATTCAGCAGGGCACCGTGCTAGCTCACGCGGCGCAGGTCCCTGCGGAAGAGCGGCTGGTTGCGCAGGCTGATCCGAGCCCCAAGCAAAACGTGAAACCGAAGGAGGACCTCGAATGGGTCGATTCGCTGTGCGCGGACTCGGACGATTTGTCAGCGGTACAGTTGGGTGCGCTGCGCGGGTTGCTGATTGAATTTTCGGATGTCTTCAGTAAACATAAGTATGACATTGGGTGCACGGACCTGCTACGCCACCACATTGAAACGGGCGATGCAGCACCGGTCAGGCTAAATCCCTTCCGACTGAGTCCTGCTGAGAAGGAACATGTTCAGTCGGCCGTTAACGATATGCTAGAAGCCGACATTATTTCGCCTTCTTCCAGTCCTTGGGGAGCACCTATTGTGCTCGTTAAAAAGCAGGACGGGTCTTGCGATTTTGCGTCGATTTCCGTCGCCTGAATAAGATCTCTGTGGCCGACGCGTATCCGCTCCCAGGATGGACGAGTCCCTCGACGCATTGTCTGGTGCGCGATACTTTTCGACTCTTGATTTATTATCCGGATTCTGGCAGTTGCCACTCGACGAAGAGTCTAAGCCTAAGACTGCATTTCGGACTCCAGGGGGCCTGTTTCAGTTTAACCGGTTACCCATGGGACTTCACTCCTCTCCTGCGACGTTTCAGCGCCTTATGGAGTTGGTTTTGTCAGGCTTGCAATGGGATACGTGCCTGATTTACCTTGACGATGTCATTGTTTTCAGTAAAACGTTTGAAGAACACCTCCAGCGATTGAGAGGGGTGTTCTTGCGAATGCGATCGGCTAAATTAAAGTTTAAACCGGCCAAATGCCACCTTTTTCGTAAATTCGTTAGATACTTGGGTCACATTGTCGACTCTTCGGGGATTTCTACCGATCCTGCGAAGACGGACTGTGTCAGTTCGTGGCCGACGCCCACGTCAGTTTCAGACGTGCGCAGTTTCATCGGCTTTGCTTCTTATTATCGCCGATTCGTTGAGCACTTCGCCACCATTGCAAAACCCTTGCACGCTCTAACGGCGAAAGGAGTGAAGTTCCGATGGGGACCGGAGGAGGAGGCTGCATTCTGTTCCTCCGGGACGCCTTGGTAGGGGCCCACCCTTGCGCTATCCGGACTTTGCGAGTCCCTTCTTGCTAGACACGGATGCTAGCAACACGGGCATTGGGGGGTGCTGTCCCAAGTCGTTGGAGGGGTCGAACGGGTGGTCGCCTATGGTAGCAGAGTGTTGTCGCCGGCAGAGCAGCGCTACTGCGTCACCCGTCGCGAGCTGCTTGCCATTGTTTTTTTCGTACAACAATTCAGACCATATCTCTATGGTCGTCACTTTACGGTCCGGACGGACCACGCGGCGCTCCAATATTCATTGCGGGTCGCCCAGCCTCGGCCAATTGTCGCGGTGGTTGGAAGTCCTCCAGGACTATCAGTTCACGACTACATACCGTAAGGGTTGCGACACACAAATGCCGATGCCCTGTCGCGGTTGTTGCCTTGTCACAAATGTGCGTTCTTATCGGGATCGGCGCGCTGTAAACCGCCAGTTACGGAAGGTATGGAGGCGTTGGTTGCGACCGCGGCACACCAATGGGGATGTTCCCGCTACCCCAGGGGGTCAGGACTCGCTGTTTTCACTGTCGCTGATTGAGTGGGCCGTCTCCAAATGGCGGACAGCTCCCTGCTAGCATTGCGCCGCAGGACGGGGGTTCCGAAGGTGACCATGAACGAACTGGCTCCTACGTACTTAAGCAAGGCCTGTTAATGAGATGGGACAGTTTGTCCCGGCGGCACGCGATTGTGGTGCCTTCTGCTGTGAGAGGGAAGGTTGTCTTGGCCGCACACGAACGCCTCTTGCATTTGGGAGTTAACAAAACGCTTGCCCTGCTTCAGCGTGACTATTATTGGCCGGGAATGGGGAGTGACGTGGTGAATATTCTGAAGGGTTGTGTTGAGTGCGCCAGACGGAAACCACCGCCGTGGCAGCTAATCCACCGCTGCAATCTATTTAGGTCTCGCGCACTAACGAGCTCGTTGCACTCGATATTCTGGGGCCTTTTCCAGTCACGCCTAGGGGTAATAAGTACCTGTTGGTGGGGTCGAATATTTTACCCGGTGGCCTATGGCGTGGCCACTCGCCAACCAGTCGGCGGCGGCTGTGATGGACGCCTTTGTCCAGGGCTACGTCCTGGACAAGGGGCTCCCGAACGCTTGCTGACCGACCAAGGGAAAAATTTTTCGAGTAAATTACTGCAAGAGGTGTGCGACCTGTTGGGTACTAAGAAGGTGCGTACCTCCCCGTACCACCCGCAGACGGACGGATGGTGGAGAGGCTCCACAGGACATTGACTTCTATGCTGTGCCAGCAGGTGTGTGAGGCACATGTTGATTGGGACCTGCAGGTCCCTGGGGTCCTCGCCGCGTATAGGATGGCCCCCCATGCAGCTACGGGATTTTCCCCGTTTTATCTGATGTACGGTCGGGAAGCGACCCGCCCATGGAAACGCAGCTGGGCCTGCCGCACCACGAACTAATTCGAAATTGGCAGAGCATATTAAATTTAATATTCATAAGCTGACAGAGGCAAGGGAGGCCGCACGGCTTAATTCGCGGGCTCGCCAAATTGCAAACGAGCGGTTGCGTGCACGGAAGGTGTCCGTGCACAACTGGGAACCAGGTGACAGGGCCTGGCTGCATTGCCCTCAGGCACCTTTGGCTACGTCGCCTAAATTGTTGAAGCCATGGCGGGGACCCGTGGAGGTCGTGCGGGTTGCACGCCCCCAGTGCGTTCAGATAAAATGGGGAAAACGCCGTTGGTACGTCCACCCTCCCGACTGAAACCGTTCTCGCCTCCATATGGCCTCCCCTTGTGTCGTGAGGGCCGAGCATGTGACGTGACCGACGACCCTAAGGGGGAAATGTCTTTGCCTGATCCTCACATGTCTCCGCCTGATCCGTCCCAGGTGTCTCGGAATTGACAGCTGCCGACCACCGGCGGCCGATCTTCGCGGCGGGGCCGGTCCTTCCAGGCCCGATCCGCGCCGTCTAGAGCTGCCGGAGCCACCGGACGGTCGCCAGCGTCCCGTCCCATATGACGGACCGGCCAGACGGACTCGCGCTAGGTCGCGCTACTTTTTATGACCTACACGTGAGGAGTCGAGGCAGCCGGAGCGCCTCGTCACTGCGTTTAGTCACAGAGACACTTGGCGCGTTCGTTTTCTGGTGTTCGCTTTTATTGTGTTGTTCGTCGGGCTGTATATTGCTTCTTATTTAAGTGTTGTTGTTGTGTTGTTGTTGTTGCGTTACGGGGCACACTGGGGGTGGGTTTCTTTATTACTGCGTTGACGTTAGGTTGTGTTGTTGGTTAACAGCCGGGCCGGCTGCAAGCTATGTGGGAGGGGGTGATGTAGTGGTGATACGCGTGGGATTAGGGATCGTATGCCAGCGCGTAATGATTGGCTGTGTATGTGGTGACGCGCGCTGACGGTGGAGGTTCAGGGTCAGCGCGGGGTCGTGGGTTACGGGGTACTGATTGGCTGTGGGCCGGTGACGCGCTGAGAGGGAGTGACCGGGTGGCAGCGCGGTGTGATTGGTGGAGTAGTGTTAACACGCGCTGGGGAAAACGGATCGTAGAGAGAGTGCGTCGTGATTGGTTCACTAAGGAGCGATGCTCACGTCGACGTCTGCATCAGCTCCGTCTCTCGTGAGCAGGGGCTATAAAAGGGGATGCACACAGGCGTAAGGGCAGTATGTAACCAGCGAAGAATGAAGACGGGGATGAAGACATAGGGCCCTGCGGTACCTAGTCCCGCTGTCCTAATGGGACCGGGACTCTGTGTAACCCAGAGGCGAGTGTAGTGTGTGTAGCCATAGGCATAGAGTCTACACGAGCCGAATGTATTGTGTGTAGCCAGAGGCATAGGGTCTACACGAGTCAAGTGTATTGTGTGTAGCCAGAGGCATAGGGTCTACACGAGTCAAGTGTATTGTGTGTAGCCAGAAGCATAGAGTCTACACGAGTTAAGTGGAGTGTATAGTCCAAGGATAGAGACCACCCGTTGTATTGTGACACGTCAAGATTTAATAAAAGTGTGTTACCCGTCAAGAAGTTCCTGCCGTCAATTTCAAATACTTCACATGTGTAGAGGCGGTACGTGCTGGCAGGGGGGATCGTGTGACAGTGCGTGGTGGGTGGTACATCGCGGTCCGCAGCAGGTGTCCACATCGCGGTCCGCATAGGCCCCGCCCCCTGGAGCGGAGGGCTATGTAAGGCGATGCGCAGCAGCACTCGGGAGTTGGCAACCAGTGAAGACAGAAGACGTAGGAAGAGACAGGGCCCTGAGACCCTAGCCCCGCTGTCCTTGTAAGGGCCGGGACCCTGTGTGGCTCAGAGGCGAGACCTTGGGACTTACGGCCTGACGTCCTTGTGAGGGCCGGGCTGTGGGACCCAGTGGTCGAGACCCATACTCCGGCTAGGGTGGGTCCGATAGTTCCCCTTAGGAGCTACGGGGCCGGAGGGCCCGAGTGTGCAGCCGGGTTAGAACGCGTAGCGTAGGCCGTAGCTCGGCTGTATGTGTTACCGTGTTATCAAGTGTTAATAAATGAGTGCTGCCCCGTCAACTGGTCTCCCGCCATAATTGATATATTACACATGTATGTGAATCTGTATGAATGTGTGAGCCTATATGCATGTGTCCGAGTGTGTGTATGTTAGTGTGTGTATAAGTATACTACCAAACCCAGAATTCGGTCAACATCAGTTATCGGTCCTGTGCCGCCCCTAGGTCGACTCAGCCTTAAACGAAGTACCTGATGCGGTGTGTAAATATCATGACTGGGGAGACAAAGGCGGTCGGGCGTGCTTTTGGACACACCAAGTCCAATCGTATAATCGGGCAACATTTCAAACGTTAGAGTGACGTCCTGATCTCACGGGTAACGAAGAGGCGTTGGTGCTAATGAGTTCGCAACCCTCCAGAGTCATTGGTGGAAATTCCACATTCCTATGGCGGTGGGTAGGTGGTGGTGGTGGTGGTGGCGTGGGTGGTGGG
The DNA here is from genome assembly GCA_018977245.1 of Lethenteron camtschaticum. Taxonomy (NCBI): domain Eukaryota; kingdom Metazoa; phylum Chordata; class Hyperoartia; order Petromyzontiformes; family Petromyzontidae; genus Lethenteron; species Lethenteron camtschaticum. The sequence goes on from MU249626.1 coordinate 5,123,393, forward strand.
GGGCGAATCTCTCCCATAGGACAATCCCTGTTGACTTCCATCACAACGTGGTAGCTATTTTATTGATCCCAGATGATAATAATAATAATTCCATTTATTTAGCGGATTTTAATCAAGGATCTCAAAAACGCTGTAAAGGACACAGCAGCAGACACTCAGCATAAAATTTAATTATATTACAAATACATTTCAAGCATCCATTTTACTAAATTAACTGAAAGTTTAATCAGCGGGAGCATACGTAAATAGGATTAAAGACGCATTTTTTTTAAAAAACGTCCACAGACTCTCAACAGAATATCTCGCGGAAGAGGGCTCCCATCGCCCTGGGGGGGGGGGGGGGCTACACGGGGAACATCCCGTTCACCCAATCGACCGAAGCCTCGACCCTGACAATGCAGAGGCGATCAACATCCCCGGATCTCAGGGACTTTGAGGGGATACTCTTAGTTTTTTCGGTAAAGTCACGTAGGTAAAAAAATAAAATTAATAAAAATAAAATAAAAATCACGACGTTTCGGAGGCAACACAAGTCTCCGTCATCAGGTGGGACCGTCACAACCAGATTTGCTGTATCAAGTGATCAAGTGATGCAGCAAATCAAGTGATACAGCAAATCAAGTGATACAGCAAATCTGGCTGTGACGGTCCCACCTGATGACGGAGACTTGTGTTGCCTCCGAAACGTCGTGCTTTTTTATTTTATTGTATTAATTTTTATTTCATTTTTTTACCCACGTGACTTTACCGAAAAAACTAAGAGTATGAATCCTTGCAGTCACAAAAGCTTCAAATCTAGAACTTACCATGGGATGGGTAGTGCATGTCAACGATGTATCCGGACGATTGGCATTTGAACTCTCGGCCGTGGGACCCCTCTCCAAGTCGCCGTGGCCGGTGGGAGACACGCAGGGGACACGTGGGAGACACGTGGGAGACGCGTGGGAGACACGTGGGGGGAGACGCGTGGGAGACACGTGGGACACGTGGGAGACACGTGGGAGACGCGTGGGAGACACGTGGGGGGAGACGCGTGGGAGACACGCGGGGGACACGTGGGAGACGCGTGGGAGACACGGGTGGGACACGTGGGAGACGCGTGGGAGACACGGGTGGGACACGTGGGAGACGCGTGGGAGACACGGGTGGGACACGTGGGAGACGCGTGGGAGACACGGGTGGGACACGTGGGAGACGCGTGGGAGACACGCGGGGACACGTGGGAGACACGCGGGGGACACGTGGGAGACACGCGGGGTCGTCCTAGCATCGTCCTCTAGTGGCAGAACAGCGGTCAAACAACCTCTGCGCAGATTCATTACGCGATGTAACACGATGTTTTATTCCTGGGTAGTGTTATCTTCTAATTGCTTATGCCTAAAAAGTATAGAAAATTATTATTCCCGCAAACTTTGCTTTTGTGACCAGGACTTTACGTGAAGGAATGGCACAAATGCACACGTGTTTTTTAAATTGAAAATAGGTACATTTAAAAATATCAATGTCCTGGTTACAGAAGCAAAGTTTGTGGGGAGTAATATACATTTTCTGTACTTTCTTGGCATAAGCAATAGGAAATAACACTTACTACCTAGGAACAAAAAAAATTGTTCAACTTATTATTTGGTCAAAAACGCAAACACGTTCGACAATTCGTGGAGGGGTTTTTATTTTTTGGGAGGGGGGGGAGGGTTAGATCGTGTAAATATATAAACGTGTCGTTAAAACCCCACCACCCGGCACAGCCGATTGGTAAGGTTTGTCACGTAAACCAAACGTGTCAATGCGTTACGAGTACAGCAGGACTAGTGGTCTTCACCTGAGGACGGCTGCTTGCGTTGTGGCCGAAACGTCGTGAGAATTATTTTATTATGTTTTATTTTTATTATTTTATTATTTCCCTTCTACGTGACTTTACCGAAAGAACCAAGAAGATGAATCCCTGCGGTCACGAAAGCTTTAAATCGAGTCATTGTATGTCTACGAGTCACTTTGCATGGACCTCCGTCTTCTTCCGTACGGCAATGTGGTTAGGAGCTCGATGGGCTGCCGCTAGCCAGGGCGAGGTTTACCACACACCAGGCACTCATTTGAGGCTGAGTCGACCTAGGGGGAGGCCCAGGACCGGTTCAAATAATCGTCACCGGGTGTTGGCCGTGAGCGGGAATCGATCTCGGGTCTCCAGGTTCGTAGCGCAGCGCGCTAACTGCTGCGCCACCGCTCCCCCACATGCATAAAGACAAAGATCCCCGTATAGCCCGATAGACTTGCTGTTAGCGAGCACGTATGAAGGCCGGCACGGTATACGAGGGGTGGTGGCCAGCACCGCGCCCACACGGACAGCGTACATGCACATACATCCACACACAGACAGGCACAAAGACAAAAACAACCGCCATTCGCCACTAAGTGGTGGTGACGTCACCACGACGCTTGTGCCAGGCTATGTGCACCTTGAGGCCACGTGAAGTGTCGAACGCCCGCTGGAAGGAGGTCACGGGGCAGACCCAGGTGCCACGGGTCTGGGGGGGGGGAGCATCGGGACCAACGGTTGGGACCCCAGGCCCCGGAAGGGGGCTGGGGATGAGCTCATTCTCCAGGGTCTTCGGGAAGGTTCTGCAAGGGAGGCGTGGCCAGGAGCGGAGTGAACCGGGACCCTGTCTAGAAGTCAGGGCTCTGAACGGCTCGAGTCAGTGCCGTCCGGCTGAAGACTGAACAGCGACCTGGAGCCCTGAAGAGAGAAGAGGCCTGTGGGTAAAGACGAACCCTGGCGAAGGTGAGGCTGGAGCTGTACCCGTGAAGCTCCGAGCTGATAACCAGCGAAGACGTGAGAGAAGACTCAAGCCACGGCAGGGTAGCTGTAGAGCAGAGGTCGCAGCCGGTTACCCGATACCTGTACCCTACCCGATACCCGGCTACCCGTACCCGGCCGAGTACGGGTAGCCGTTTGCGACCCTGGTGCGGCCGGGTACGGGTAGGCCGTGAGTCACTGGTGAGTAACCGTTTGTCAATCATTTCGGGTAGGGTACGGGTAGGGAACGTCTAACCGTACCCGGCCGGGTACGGGTACCCATTTGCGACCCTGGTGCGGCCGGGTACGGGTACGGGTAAGGAATCAAAACCGTTTGCGACCTCTGCTGTAGAAATAGCCAAAGGGCCGTTCATAAATGACGTCACGCGATTTTTGACGATTTTTGACCCCCCCCCCTTCGTCACACGGCGTCACAAAAAGTCAGACCCCCCCTCAAATATGACGTCACAAAGCTCTGCCCCCCCCCCCAAATAAAACATGCTTCAAATCGCTTTAAACTATTGTCATTGTAGTGCGTATTTAATGTGGCGCTGCACTCTGATGTTGTAGGAGAAAACATTTATTAAACGTCTATTTAATTAAGTAGAACTTGTCTATATTTATTTAAAGTTGCGCATTTTGATGTGACGTCACATTTCTCACCCCCCCCCCTCGTCACACATCGTCAGAAATGTCTGANCCCCCCCCCCAGGTGCGTGACGTCATTTATGGACGGCCCCAAAGAGGCAAGCTAGCATCGGGTGAAAGGGGCCGTTAGCCTCTTTGTATTGCAGCTTGTGTGTTATTAATGTTGTAAATAAACGTGTGGCCTCCAAGTGAAAGTTTCCTCCCGTTTATTACCCACGACACATACAACACCCATACCACAAACCACACCACTCGCTCCTACACAAGCCCACCGCACACCATTACACCCACCTCTACACCCAAGCCGCAAACCACCGTCGTAACGCACACCAGCTGGAAGTTGACGGCAAGAAGCCACACACACTCACACGTCGAGGCAAAGATCACCCGCATAGCTTGCACGGGCTGTTCGGGCAAGTGCTGTTAGCGAGCACCTATGAAGGCCGGCACGGCACACGAGGGGGTGGCTTTGTCTCCCCAGTGGCGATGTTTAGTCATCGCACCTGGTACTCATTTGAGGCTGAGTAGACCTGGGGGATGCCCAGGACCGGTTCAGATAATCGTCACCGGTGTTGGCCGTGTGCGGGAATCGATTTTGGGTCGCCGGGTTCGCAGCATAGCGTGTTAACCGCTGCACCACTGCTCACACACAGAGGGATTAACAAACACACGGACACAATCACACGCACTCACACACAGAGAGATTAACACAAACACACGGACACAATCACACACACACAGAGATTAACACAGACACACGGACACAATCACACACACTCACACACAGAGATTAACACAGACACACGGACACAATCACACGCACTCACACACAGAGATTAACACAGACACACGGACACAATCACACGCACTCACACACAGAGATTAACACAGACACACGGACACAATCACACGCACTCACACACAGAGAGATTAACACAACACACGGACACAATCACACGCACTCCACACAGAGATTAACACAAACACACGGACACAATCACACACACTCACACACAGAGATTAACACAGACACACGGACACAATCACACGCACTCACACAGAGATTAACACAAACACACGGACACAATCACACACACTCACACACAGAGATTAACACAGACACACGGACACAATCACACGCACTCACACACAGAGATTAACACAGACACACGGACACAATCACACGCACTCACACACAGAGATTAACACAGACACACGGACACAATCACACGCACTCACACACAGAGATTAACACAGACACACGGACACAATCACACACACTCACACACAGAGATTAACACAAACACACGGACACAATCACACGCACTCACACACAGAGATTAACACAGACACACGGACACAATCACACGCACTCACACACAGAGAGATTAACACAGACACACGGACACAATCACACACACTCACACACAGAGATTAACACAAACACACGGACACAATCACACTCACACACAGAGATTAACACAGACACATGAACACAATCACACGCACTCACACACAGAGAGATTAACACAAACACACGGACACAATCACACGCACTCACACACAGAGAGATTAACACAAACACACGGACACAATCACACGCACTCACACACAGAGATTAACACAGACACACGGACACAATCACACACACTCACACACAGAGATTAACACAGACACGACACATGAACACAATCACACGCACTCACACGCAGAGAGATTTACACAAACACACGGACACAATCACACGCACTCACACACAGAGAGATTAACACAAACACACGGACACAATCACACGCACTCACACACAGAGAGATTTACACAAACACAGGGACACAATCACACACACACAGAGAGATTAACACAGACACATGAACACAATCACACACACTCACACACAGAGATTAACACAGACACACGGACACAATCACACACACTCACACACAGAGATTAACACAAACACACGGACACAATCACACACAGAGATTAACACAGACACATGAACACAAGCACACGCACTCACACACAGATGAACACAGACACATGAACACAATCACACACACACACAGATTAACACAAACATACACAATCACACATTAAGACAATTTACACGCACTCACACACAAAGATTAACACACTCACACAATCACACAGAGATTAACACACACACTAACACACGCAGAGATTAACACGCAAGCACTCGCACACTCACACGCACCCACACGCACTCACNCTAACACACACACACAATTACACTAACACTCACACACACTCACACACAATCACACAACACTCACACACAACCACACTAACACTCACACACAACCACACGCACTCACACACAATCACACTAACACTCACACACAATCACACTAACACTCACACACAATCACACACACTCACACACAATCACACTAACACTCACACACAATCACACGCACTCACACGCACTCACACTAACACTCACATACAACCACACTAACACTCACACACAATCACACTAACACTCACACACAATCACACGCACTCACACACAATCACACTAACACTCACACACAATCACACTAACACTCACACACAATCACACGCACTCACATACAACCACACTAACACTCACACACACTCACACACAATCACACGCACTCACACACAATCACACACAATCACACGCACTCACACACAATCACACGCACTCACACACACTCACACACAATCACACACACTCACACACAATCACACGCACTCACACACTCACACGCACTCACACACAATCACACTAACACTCACACACAATCACACTAACACTCACACACAATCACACACACTCACACACAATCACACTAACACTCACACACAATCACACACACTCACACGCACTCACACTAACACACACAATCACACGCACTCACACGCACTCACACTAACACGCACACACAATTACACGCACTCACACACAATCACACGCACTCACACTAACACACACACACAATCACACGCACTCACACACAATCACACGCACTCACACACAATCACACGCAACCACACTAACACTCACACACAATCACACACACTCACACACAATCACACGCACTCACACTAACACACACACACAATCACACACACNCACACACAATCACACACAATCACACGCACTCACACACAATCACACGCACTCACACACAATCACACGCAACCACACTAACACTCACACACAATCACAACACTCACACACAACACACAACACTCACACACAACTCACAACACTCACACACAACCACACGCACTCACACGCACTCACACACAATCACACTGACACTCACACACAACCACACGCACTCACACGCACTCACACACAATCACACACAATCACACTCACACGCACTCACACAACACTCACACACAATCACACTAACACTCACACACAACCACACGCACTCACACGCACTCACACACAATCACACACAATCACACTCACACGCACTCACACAACACTCACACACAATCACACACAACCACACTAACACTCACACACAATCACACACAATCACACACACTCACACAACCACACACAATCACACACAATCACACGCACTCACACACAACCACACTAACACTCACACACAACAACACTCACACACAACCATCACATCCTGCGAGCCCCTGGTAACCGCGCTCTGCTGGCGGGGTTTGGAATGAGGCCCCCTTCGGGTACGGCTGAGACAACGCCCAGAGAANCCCCCCCCCGTCTCCCCCCCCCGTCTCCCCCCCCGTCTCCCCCCCGTCTCCCCCCCGTCTACCCCGCCCCGTGCACCCGTTNCCCCCCCCCCGTCCGTCTCCCCCGCCCCCCCCCCCGTATCCCCTCTCCCCGTCTCCCCGCCCCGTCTACCACCCGTCTCCCCACTGCCCCCCCGTCTCCCCTCTTCCCCCACGTCTCCCCTCCGTCCCCCTCCTCTCCCCCCGTCTCCCCCCCCGTCTCCCTCTCCTCCCCCCTCCTCCCCCCCGTCCTCCCCTCCTCTCCCGCCCATCTCCCCCTCCTCTACACCCCTCCTCCTCCCCCCCCGTCTACCCCCCGTCTCCCCTCCTCTCTCCCCCTNCCCCCCCGTCTCCCCCTCCCGTCTCCCCTCCTCTCCCCCTCGTCCCCCCGTCTCCCCCCCCGTCCTNCCCTCCTCTCCCCCCCGTCTCCCCCCCGTCTCCCCTCCTCTCTCCCCCTCCTCCCCCCCGTCCCCCCCCGTCTCCCCTCCTCCCCGTCTCCCCCCTCTCCCCCCGTCTCCCCCCCGTCTCCCCCCTCTCCCCCCCGTCTCCCCCCCGTCTCCCCTCCTCCCCGTCTCCCCCCCCTCTCCCCCCGTCTCCCCTCCTCTCCTNCCCCCCGCCCGTCTNCCCCCCGTCTCCCCTCCTCTCCCCCCCGTCTCCCCCCCGTCTCCCCCCCCGTCTCCCCCTCCTCTCCTCACCGTCTCCCCCCCTCTCCCCTCCTCTCCCCCCGTCTCCCCTCCTCTCCCCCCGTCTCCCCCTCTCTCCCCCGCCCCCCTCCTCCCCACCGTCTCCCCCCTCTCTCCCCCCGTCCCCCCTACTCCCCACCGTCTNCCCCCCCCCGTCTCCCCCCCTCTCCCCTCCTCTCCCCCCAGTCTCTCCTCCCCTCCTCTCCCCCCCTCCTCCCCCCGTCTCCCCCCCCACCCTCAGACCGTCTCGAGCCCACTTGAGATGGAGTCTGGCTCCGCGAGTCCCGGGGTCAGTGCCGGACTAAGCGAAGTGCGGGGCCTGGAGCTTACGATGTTGTACAAATAAACGTGAATATGAAAACACACAATTTTTTTCACTTGCACAGTAAAGCAATTGTATTTTTTCATTCGCTACACAGCCAGATAATACGACAAATCGCTCAACTTAAACAAACAGTCGTTCATACAAGTTGAAGGCGGTATAGTACTATAGTAATAGAGCGAGTGCCCTTGAAAGCCCGGGGTTCTCACGAGACGCGGCCAACGTGAAGCGTTCCTCTGCTGCCCGCTTCGCGTGATTATGGACCGTCCATAAATGACGTCACGCACCTGGGGGGGGTCAGACATTTGTGACGATGTGTGACGAGGGGGGGGGAGTTTGAGAAATGTGACGTCACATAAAAATGCGCAACTTTAAATAAATATAGACAACACGTTCTACTTAATTAAATAGACTTTTTAATAAATGTTTTCTCCTACAACATCAGAGTGCAGCGCCACATTAAATACGCACTACAACGACAATAGTTTAAAGCGATTCGAAGCATGTTTTATTTTTGGAGGGGGGCAGAGCTTTGTGACGTCATATTTGAGGGGGGGGGTCTGACTTTTTGTGACGCCGTGTGACGATGGGGGGTGGGGTCAAAAATAATCCTAAATCGCGTGACGTCATTTATGGACGGCCCCTTATTCCAGACCGTCGGGGTCAGAGTGGGCAGCCAATCAGCGAGGCCCTTTGCCCGGGGTTAAATGACCATCATCAATAATCACCATCAGCAGTCGCAGCAAGTGAGCCGTGAGCAATCCACTGCTGGATGAAAGCCGCAACAATTTTCACCCGAATTGGCCCGAAAACACGTGGAAGTGACGTCACACGCCCTTTGTCAACGCATTGTAACGGAGTTGTAACGATCCGATTCCAACCGCCGATTCCATCGTCTGTAGAATCGCCGCTAAACGATTTCACCCCCCTCCCACCGCTGTGGTGGATGTAGCGTACGTGAAGCTATAGAATCGATCATGAGAATCGTAGTGTTGGAACTGATTGCGTGGAACAATTGATGATTCGCTACATTCCTGATGTATAACAACACACGTGGGAATTCCCCTCCACGTGTCCCACTCCCTCCCCTAGTCATCCTTCAGCCTCCCCCTCCATCCCTTCCTCATCTCGTCCATCGCACACTCCCCTCTGTATCCCGACACCCACCACTCCTACCTCACCCCTCCCATCATCCCATCTCTCTCCCTCTTCCTTCCTCCCCGTTATCCTCAAATCCCCCCCCCCGCATCCATTCTGCTCCCCCCTCTCTCAAACTCACTCCACAGGTCCCCTCCCCATCTCCCCCCTCCTCATCTCCCCCCCCATCTCCCTCTCCATCTCCCCCCCCATCTCCCCGCCCTCCTCATNCCCCCCCATCTCCCCCATCTTCCTCCCCATCTACCCCTCATCTCCCTCCCTATCTCCCCCCCATCTCCCCCCATCTCCCTCCCTATCTACCACCTCATCTCCTCCCCATCTCCCTCCCTCCCATCTACCCCTCATCTCCCTCCCTATCTCCCCCCCATCTCCCTCCCCGTCTCCCTCCCCATCTCCCTCGCTCCCCATCTCCCTCCCTCGCCATCTCCCTCCCTCCCCATCTCCCTCCCACCTACCCCCTCCATCTCCCTCCCCATCTCCCTCCCCATCTCCCTCCCCACCTACCCCCTCCATCTCCCTCCCCATCTACCTCCCCATCTCCCTCCCACCTACCCCCTCCATCTCCCTCCTCCCCATCTCCCTCCCCACCTACCCCCTCCATCTCCCTCCCCATCTACCTCCCATCTCCCTCCCACCTACCCCCTCCATCTCCCTCCCCATCTCCCTCCCCACCTACCCCTCCATCTCCCTCCCCATCTACCCCCATCTCCCCCTCCACATCTCCCCCTCATCTCCCCCTCCACATCTCCCTCATTTCCCCCTCCCCACCAACACCGGTGACGATTATCTGAACCGGTCCCGGGCCTCCTCGAGGTCGACTCGACCTCAAATAAGTACCTGGTGCAATGTGTAAACATCGCCGCTAGGGAGACAAAGGCCGGGCGTGGTGTTGGCCACCCACCCCTCGTGTGCCGTGCCGGCCTTCATAGGTGCTACTCGCTGACAGCACTTGCCCCTACAGCCTGTTAAGGCTACACGGGGGCTCTTTGTGGTGCGCGCAGAGTATGGGGCGTGGGGGTGTGCTGTGTGGGGTGGTGTGTGCCGTTGGCTGGTGTGACGAGTGTGCTGAGATGGGATGACTCTCGATATGGGGGTGGGTGGGCGTGGAGGCAGCAGGGAGAGAGAAGGGAGAGAGTTGGGGAGAGTTCGGGAGAGTGAAAGGGGGGTAGAGAGGGGCGGTAGAGAGGAGGGGTAGAGAGGGGGGGGGGTAGAGAGCGGGGGGGGGGTAGAGAGGGGGGGTAGAGAGGGGGGTAGATAGGGGGGGGTAGAGGGGGGTAGAGAGGGAGGGGGGTAGAGAGAGGGGGGTAGAAAGAGAGAGGGGGTATAGAGAGAGAGGGGGTAGAGAGAGGGGGGGGGTAGAGAGAGGGGGGGGGGTAGAGAGAGAGGGGGGGGGTAAGAAGGAGGAGAGCAGAACGTGAAATATTTCATTTAAAAAGGGTGGGGGGCACATAAAGCAAAGCATTGNAAAAAACAACGAAATGATGAACGAAGCAAAGTGCCGAATACACCGAGCATCTTCTTGTTTCCTCTGAATCGTAAAAAAATAAAAAAGGGGAGAGAGTTGGGGAGAGATAAGGGCGAGAGTTGGGGAGAGCGAGTGAGTGAGCGCGAAANGGGGGGGGGGCACATAAAGCAAAGATTAAAAAAACTAAATGATGAACGAAGCAAAGTGCCGACTACACCAAGCATCTTCTTGTTTCCACTGATCGTAAAAAAAAGGGAGAGAGTTGGGGAGAGAGAAGTGGATAGAGTTGGAGAGGGAGTTGGGGAGAGAGAGTTGGGGAGAGATAAGAGAGAGAGAGAGAGTTGGGGAGAGATAAGGGAGAGATGGAGAGAGAGTGGAGAGATAAGGGAGAGATAAGGGAGAGAGAGAGTTGGGGGGAGAGTTTGGGCGAGTCTGGAGCAGTTGGCGAAGTGGGCGGAGAGATTCGTGCAACTGAACTCGAAACCCAAGAGGCGACGAGTTCCACTGCCTCTCTCGCCACGGATGGAGAACAGCTGCGAGACGCACCCCACAGACACACCACCACATAGACACAGAGAGACACACAGAGACCCACACACACAGAGACACACAGAGACACAGAGAGACACCCCCACAGAGACACACAGAGACACACCACACAGAGACAAAGAGACACCCACACAGACACACCACCACACAAGACACACAGAGAGACACACAGAGACACACCCCAGAGACAAGACACACCACACAGAGACACAGAGAGACACACAGAGACACACACCCACAGAGACAAAGAGACAGACCCACACAGAGACACAGAGACACACAGAGACACACCCCACAGAGACACACAGAGACACACCCACAGAGACAGAGACGCACCCCACAGAGACACATAGACACAGAGAGACACACAGAGACACACCCCACAGAGACACAGAGACACACCCCACAAGACACAGAGACACACAGAGACACACCCCCCAGACCCCACAGAGACACAGAGACACACCCCACAACACACAGAGACACACAGAGACACACCCCACAACACACAGAGACACACCCCACAACACACAGACGCGCAGAGAATTCGAGATACGGACGGAGACGCAGAGAAGTTAATGTGATACGGGCAGATAGAAAGACGCGGGGACATAACGACACACAGACAGCGATCCAGCAAGACACAGACGGACAGAGACACTCAAGAGCTTCGTAGCAGACGGATAAATACACAGAGAGAGAGAGTGACAGAGAGAGAGACACACACAGAGAGGCCGGGTCACGATCCAGCTCTCGCTCGCTCTTTCTCTTCTGAGTCATTCTCTGAAGTTCGACTCCGACCCGGGTCGCCATGGGGAAGTCTGGTGAGTGAGTGGCGTGTGTGTGTGCTGTGTGTGTGCTGTGTGTGTGCTCTGTGTGTGCTGTGTGTGTGGTGTGTGTGTGTGCTGTGTGTGTACTGTGTGTGGCGTGCTGTGTGTGCTGTGTGTGTGTGTGTGTGTAGTGTGTGTCGCGTGCTGTGTGTGTGTGGCGTGTGTGTGGCGTGTGTGGTGTGTGTGTGTGCTGTGTGTGTGTGTTGTGTGTGCGTGCTGTGTGTGTGGGTTGTGTGTGCGTGCTGTGTGTGTGCTGTGTAGTGTGGTGTGTGTGCTGTGTGTAGTGTGTGTGGCGTGGTGTGTGTGGCGTGTGTGTGTGCTGTGTATGCTGTGTGTGTGTGTGTGTGTGTGCTCTGTGTGTGTCTGCGTGTGCTGTGTGTGTGCTGTGTGTGNTGTGTGTGTGTGTGTGTGTGTGGTGTGTGTGTGCTGTGTGTGGTGTGTGTGTGTGCTCTGTGTGTGTCTGCGTGTGCTGTGTGTGTGCTGTGTGTGTGTGTGTGCTGTGGTGTGTGTGTGTGTGTGCTGTGTGTGTGGTGTGTGTGTGTGTGTGTGTGCTGTGTGTGTGNGTGTGTGTGTGGTGNTGTGTGTGTGGTGTGTGTGTGTGCTCTGTGTGTGCTCTGTGTGTGTGTGTGTGTGTGTNCTGTGTGCTGTGTGTGTGTGTGTGTGGTGTGTGTGTGNGTGTGTGTGTGGTGTGTGTGTGTGTGTGTGGTGTGTGTGTGTGTGGTGTGTGTGTTGTGTGTCTGTGTGNTGTGTGTGCTNGTGTGTGTGTGTGTGGTGTGTGTGNGTGTGCTCTGTGTGTGTCGTGTGTGTGTGTGTGTGTGTGTGTGTCTGTGTGTGCTGCTGTATTGTGTGTGTGGTGTGTGTGTCCAGGTGTGTGTGTGGTGTGTGGGTGTGTGTGTGTGTGTGTGTGCTGTGTGTGTGTGTGTGTGCTGTGTGTGTGGTGTGTGTGTGNGTGTGTGTGTGCTGTGTGTGTTGTGTGTGCTGTGTGTGTGTGTGTGTGTGTGGTGTGTGTGTGGTGTGTGTGGTGTGTGTGTGGTGTGTGTGCTGTGTCTGTGTGTGTGTGTGTGTGCTGTGTGTGTGTGTGTATGTGTGTGTGGTGTGTGTGTGGGCAAAGGCGGCCAGGTGCTATCCTCAGCCCACACGCGCACGGGGTATCTTTGTATCTTTGCAACGACGACGACGTGTGAGCGAGAGAATGAGTGAGTGTGAGTGTGTGTGAGTGTGTGTGAGTGTGTGTGAGGAGAGAGTGTGTGTGAGTGTGTGTGAGGAGAGAGTGTGTGTGAGTGTGTGAGGAGAGTGTGTGTGAGTGTGTGAGGAGAGTGTGTGTGAGTGNGTGTGTGTGTGAGANTGTGTGTGAGTGTGTGTGAGTGAGAGAGTGTGTGTGAGTGTGTGTGAGAGAGAGTGTGTGTGAGTGAGAGTGTGTGTGAGTGTGGAGTGAGAGAGTGTGTGTGAGTGTGTGAGAGAGTGTGTGAGTGTGTGTGAGCGAGGGAGAGTGTGTGTGAGTGTGTGTNAGTGTGTGTGAGCAGAGAGAGTGTGTGAGTGTGTGAGAGAGTGTGTGAGTGTGTGTGAGTAGAGTGAGTGAGAGTGTGTGAGTGTGTACGAGAGAGAGTGTGTGTNTGTGTGTGTGTGTGAGAGAGANTGTGTGTNAGCGTNAGAGAGTGTGTGAGTGAGAGANTGTGTGTGTGAGTGTGTGTGAGTGTGTGTGAGTGAGAGAGAGTGTGTCGGTGAGTGAGAGTGTGTGTGTGAGAGAGTGTGTGAGTGAGAGAGTGTGTGTGAGTGGTGTGTGTGAGACACGAGAGTGAGAGTGTGTGTGAGTGAGAGAGTGAGAGAGAGTGTGTGTGAGTGAGAGAGTGTGTGTGAGTGAGAGAGTGAGAGAGAGTGTGTNTGAGTGAGAGTGTGTGTGAGTGAGAGAGTGTGTGAGTGAGAGAGTGTGTGTGAGTGAGTGTGTGTGAGCGAGAGAGTGAGAGTGTGTGTGAGTGAGAGAGTGAGAGAGAGTGTGTGTGAGTGTGTGAGTGTGTGTNAGTGAGAGAGGAGAGAGAGTGTGTGTGAGTGTGTGAGAGTGTGTGTGAGTGTGTGAGAGGAGAGAGTGTGTGAGTGAGAGTGTGTGTGAGTGAGTGTGTGTGAGTGATGGTGTGAGTGTGTGTGAGCGAGAGAGTGAGAGAGAGTGTGTGTGAGTGAGAGTGTGTGTGAGTGTGTGAGAGTGAGAGAGAGTGTGTGTGATGTGTGAGTGAGTGTGTGTGAGTGGTGTGAGCGAGAGAGTGAGAGAGAGTGTGTGTGAGTGAGAGTGTGTGTGAGTGTGTGAGAGTGAGAGAGTGTGTGAGTGAGAGAGTGTGTGTGAGTGAGTGTGTGTGAGTGATGGTGTGAGTGTGTGTGAGCGAGAGAGTGAGAGAGAGTGTGTGTGAGTGAGAGTGTGTGTGAGTGTGTGATGAGAGAGAGTGTGTGAGTGAGAGAGTGTGTGAGTGAGTGTGTGTGAGTGAGTGTGTGTGAGTGTGTGTGAGCGAGAGAGTGAGAGAGAGTGTGTGTGAGTGAGAGAGTGTGTGTGAGTGTGGTGAGAGAGTGTGTGAGTGAGTGTGTGTGTGAGTGTGTGTGAGTGTGTGAGCGAGAGAATGAGAGAGAGTGTGTGAGTGAGAGAGTGTGTGTGAGTGAGTGTGTGTAGAGAGTGAGAGAGATATGTGTGTGTGAGTGTGTGAGTGAGAGAATGTGTGTGAGCGTGTGTGTGAGAGTGTGTGAGTGAGAGAGAGTGTGAGTGAGTGAGAGAGTGTGTGTGTGAGAGTGTGTGAGTGAGGAGTGTGTGTGAGTGTGCGTGAGTGTGAGTGAGAGAGTGTGTGAGTGTGAGAGAGTGTGTGTGTGAGAGTGTGTGAGTGAGATGTGTGTGTGTGAGAGTGTGTGAGTGGAGAGAGAGTGTGAGTGAGTGAGAGAGAGTGTGTGAGTGAGAGAGTGTGTGTGAGTGTGTGAGTGAGAGAGTAAGAGTGGGTGTGTGAGAGTGAGTGTGTGAGTGTGTGAGAGGGAGTGTGTGAGAGGGTGAGAGAATGTGTGAGTGAGCGTGTGTGTGAGTGTGAGAGAGTGGTGTGTGAGTGAGAGAATGTGTGTGTGTGTGGAGAGTGAGAGAGTGTGTGGAGTGTAAGGAGTGAGCNTGTGTGTGAGAGAGTGTGAGTGAGTGTGTGTGAGTGAGTGTGAGCCGGTCATTTGCGTTGTGGCCGTGGGTTTTGTTGGTATGGTGGAGCTACGCCGAGCTTGACAACGCTCCTGCACCTAGCCTGGCACAGTAAGGGGGGGGGGGGGTACAGCTGGTGGTGCATCTACCGGTCATCTCACCGCCAACCCATGGCACCTGCTGGGTCTGTCCCGAGACCTCCTGCACCTAGCCTGGCACAATAGGGGGTACAGCTGGTGGTGCATCTACCGGTCATCTCAGTCGACCCATGGCACCTGCTGGGTCTGTCCCGAGACCTCCTGCACCTAGCCTGGCACAATAGGGGTACAGCTGGTGGTGCATCTACCGGTCATCTCAGTCGGCCAACCCATGGCACCTGCAGGGTCTGTCCCGAGACCTCCTGCACCTAGCCTGGCACAATAGGGGGTACAGCTGCTGGTGCATCTACCGGTCATCTCAGTCGGTCGACACGTAGCACCTGCAGGGTCTGTCCCGAGACCTCCTGCACCTAGCCTGGCACAGTAGGGGTACAGCTGGTGGTGCATCTACTGGCAGTATACACTGTACAGTCTGTATACAGTACAACCGTGTATGGATGTCAGTGTGTATAAGTACAATATATACTGTTGACTACGGTATCTATATAATTGCATACAGCAATATTATATACTGTATCTCCACTACCACCAGCACCACCCTTGATGTCCTCACACCACCCGTGGTTAATCCCACTACGACTACGTAGACCCTACCCCCTGCGGCCTAGTCTCTTATACCGGGAGGGGCGCGCCGTCCCTCGGCAGGAATCTAGGCGAGACGGCGTTTGGAGGGGTGGGTGGGGGGGGTGTCCGTGATCTGGAATTAATTTAAGCACAAACTTTTTTTACTTGATTTTTTTTCCCATAATTGTAGTGTGTCGCTGCCGCAAATGGTCATCTCACTGGCTTTGCGATCCAAAGAGTAGCGGATACGTTTCGATTTCCCGGCGTCCAACGTAATTGTCCATCATGGAGATGGCTTTATCACACAACATGCGATTGTCATGCGTGGGGCTACTCCCACGTCTCTANCCCCCCCCCCAACACCTCTTCGACCAGCTCGGAAGAGTGCACGTGTTGACTCATCCACAAATCGGTTACTCATTTTATCGCCCCCCCCCCCCCCGTGGATGTCGTTGGCCGGACAAATCCGGAATTCGCAGCGAGCTATGATCTCTGTGTGATCCGCCAACCCCCCCCTTCCGCCACCGCGGTTATCGCTGTGTCCTGTGGTGTTGTCGATTGTTGCCACATCACGGATGAGAGTGAGTGGCAACGGATGAGTGAGTGGCAGCAGTTGGGCAACAGCTGCCACTAGCTCGCCTGGCACAACAAGATAATGTTAATATTGAGGTCTTCATATTCTTGGTTCTTTCGGTAAAGTCACGTAGAATGGAAAGAATAAAATAATAAAAATGAAACATAATAAAAGAATATAATAATATAAGTTTTTTATTTTATTATTTCCACTCTACGTGACTTTACCAAAAGAACCAAGAAGATGAATCCCTGCAGTCACAAAGCTTTAAATCGAAATTGAGGTCTTCGTTACTTTGGGCGATGTCTTTGGCTCCCACATTTTTTTCTCCCCCCACCCCTCCAAAGTGTAGATTGGGGGCCGCCACACCATGTGGAACCATTGTTGGGGTTTGACAAAAGGCACGATGATGATGGTGGGGGGGGGGGTCACTATCTTTGTGGATTGTTGGGGAGGTCACACATCAGGGGCCGCACTAAAGGCCACCAGGGGCCGCACTAAAGGCCACCAGGGGCCACACAAAAGGCCACCAGGGGCCGCACTAAAGGCCACCAGAGCCCGCCAGTGGCCCGCGGGCCTTGCGATGAAGGACCACTGGCTTAGAGCAACAGCTGTGATTTTAACACGGCGGCGGTCAGCGAGCCAGATTGCGTCAAGAGTAGCCGAGGTGGCGTAGTTGTGGATCGGATGTTGAGTACATGACACGTCCCATGGATCTCCTCTGGGTGACCGCAGTTTCCGCATCCCGCCGGAGAGTTAAGTTTTCCATTTGTTCATCGTCGTCTGCTGCTGCTGCCACGGTTTGTGCAGTGGAAGTGGTTTTAGGGTTGTGACCCAGAACCTTCGACGGAAGACCCATTCCAGGGATCTTCTGCCGTCGTTGGGTCTTTCACGAGGTGTTTGTGACGTCTCTTGAACTCCATTTTAGCTAAATTTCAATTTAAAGCTTTCGTGACTGCAGGGATTCATCTTCTTGGTTCTTTCGGTAAAGTCACGTAGAAGGGAAGTAATAAAATAATAAAACATAATAAAATAATTCTCACGACGTTTCGACTACAACACAAGCAGCCGTCTTCACCTGAAGAATTATTTTATTATGTTTTATTATTTTATTACTTCCCTTCTACGTGACTTTACCGAAAGAACCAAGAAGATGAAAGATCCATTTTGGCTCTCAAATCTTCACCGTTCCGGGTTTGAAGCCTCACCGTCGAGCGCGTGGGGTCCAAAGGGCCTCTCGTTCGTTCGCTTGACTTCGGGCGACGAGATGCCGTGCCGAGTCGATCCCGGTGGATTAGGGAGACGCGCGTTTTCCCACGGCTCGCTGGAACTTTCCGGAGGGTCGCGGCGTGCGGACGGGGAGCCCAGGGCGCTGTGGTCACTCGGGAGAGTTCCTGGAGTGCCACCACCGCCGCCGCCGCCGTTTCGCAGCGTTGAGTTGGAACGTCAACAAGTCGAGTTCTCGTCCATACGGCTGCTCTACGGTGCTCGGATTACGGAGTACTCTAAGGCTCATGGTTCATAGTTTCGTGGACCTGCTCAGTGGTCCTCTGATTCCGCATTCGGTGAAGCGTTGTGTGAATTATACGCTGGATGTGTGGGAGTTAATTTCTGTTTATTTGGAATTACCCTATGAGCCAATAAGCTCTTAAATCGGGTTTCGTATGTACTGTTGAGATTTTATGTATTTATTCTGGTTTGTCTGAAATGAAAGTGGAAGCCACTGCTATAAGCGCCGTCTACATCACCTCCACCACCAGGCCACCTGAGAACACAAAGACAACGCAGTCACTAAAGATTGCCCTGAAGATGTAAATGATCAACAAACGAAGACGCCCATTCAAAACAGGATTAGCTTTTGTTATTTTAGACAAACCCAAAGATATTTGTATTAGATAGGACGGCTCCAGCATGCCGAGCATTTGCTGCAGTGGAAAAATTTTCCAGCTTTAGTTTCTTGATAATGATGATGATACACTTCATTGCTGAATACAGATTGGGAATGGGGTGGTGTACGTTTTCAGATCACAAACTGATCAACACCGCACCCACAAGATTAATTCTAGATTTGAAGCTTCGTGACTGCAAGGATTCATATTCTTAGGTTTTTCGGTAAAGTCACGTAGGTAAAAAATTAATAAAAGTAAAATAAAATAAAAATCACGANGTGTTGCCTCCGAAACGTCGTGATATTTTACTTTTATTAATTTTAATGTTTTACCTACGTGACTTTACCGGAAAAAACCTAAGAATAAGATTACGAGAGGTCTTATTTTAGCACGCAGGCTTTCGCGACCAGTATTATCCATAACCGCATGCCTATGCAGGTCACCACCATACGTCGATGGTGAACTGTGAGCAGACAACAACAGGCACTGCGATCTACGTGGACACACAAAAAAACAGGGATGTACAAGCACAATGTGCAAGCACAATGTATGTGATTACCCTATGAATAACCCAACCGGTAATGGATATCCATTGTAATTTATACACATTCATTAACACCCCCCCCTCTGGCTTTTGCACATGATTGGCTCACGGATGACGACATCACATGTATCCCTCAATTTAAGGATTAAACGGGATTTATCCACAAATCTGGCTGTCGCCTAATGATGCCAGTTGTAATTACTGGCGAATCGTACTCGAATTGTAAATGTTGTGGATTCACTCTCCAACACAGCGGTGTGCTGAACTAGTAAGGAATTGGCATGTTTTGGTTACGTGACAAACCTTACTAATTGGCCTATCATGTGGACATTTATAGCAGCCAAATACTCTCAACGCGTGACGTTGATTCTAAACGTGGAGTGAAAAAACCGGAGTACCCAGAAAAAAATCCACGCGACCACGGGGAGAGAGACAGCGCATACTCCAAATCTACAAGCGTCAGGGTCGGGATCGAACCCATGACCTCCTCCATACCAGGCGAGGGAGTTAACATCTCGCCAGCGCCGATGCTTATGGCACAGCAGCAGTACGATTCAGGAGCACGGTCTTAAGATGCAACAACAGCAACAAAAAGGCGAGGGTTGGGGAAATGGGCCGTTGCCCGAAACGTCACATTTATTTTGTTTCCTTTTAAGGCCACACACACATTGGTACTAACGGACATGCCGAGTTGCTTTGGTGTCTTGTATTTTTGCACGGCTGCCAATGCAGCAGCAGCAGCATGAAATAATTTGCGTTTGCGAGCAATTTGACGCCACTGTTTTTGCTTTCGTTTTGCACTTTAAACCCTAAAACAGGCGGGTTGCTTACATTCCGCGCGTGCAAGGGTTCCCAGGCCCCCACCCTCCCCCCTCTCTGTCTAAACAACGCACTCAGCGGAAAATCAGCCGCATCGGATCAGCAACGTCACCAGCAGTGGTGGGATTGTGGCCATGAAACCCCCAAAAATGGGCCATATAGTAAACCCAGAGACTCATCTATATATAAAAAGGGAAATTTGTGAATATGTGTGTTTGTTCGAAATGTTTAGCATACTTTCCGACATGCAACAAACTTGAAATTTGGCATGTGGGTAGCTTCCAGACTGTACACAATGCAAAAAGTATTAAAATAGATTTTTGTATTTTGGGGGGGGGGGGGCGCAATAATGCATATATTTTGTATGCAAGTGAGCGGTGACGTCACATCTGTGCCTGCTGACGTCACGCAGTGTGGCTGCTGACGTCACGCACCCCCCCCCACCCTTCGCGTAGGCCATTTTTTAATCCAAGACAAGAATCCAAGTCCCGGGCGAAGCCGGCTAGTAAAGCTAGTAGAGATACATCGAGATATTTTTAAGACAAGCCGTGCATTTGTTCGCAATGCAACCCATACTTTGGGCCAGATTGTAAACCCAGAGACTCATAAAGATATATAGAAACACTTAGAGACCCATAGAGAGACACAAGATACATTAAAGACAAGCCACAGCCGTGCGATTGCTCGCCATGCAACCCACACTATGGGGCATATAGTAAACCTCGAGTGAAACGTTGCTTCTGTCCGCAGCCTCGAAGGAGTTTGCACGCGAGCTGCTGAATTCGCACAACGACTACCGCAAGACGCACGGGGTGCCCACGCTGTCGCTCTCCTCCAAGATGTGTCGTGACGCACAGAGGTCAGGCCGCGGCGATCACACATGTGCATGGACACGCAGACGGACGGGGAGGGGGCGGACGGAGGGACGGACACACAGATGGACGGATCAGCGGTCACGTGACGGATATAAGGATGGACAGAACGACGGCTGGGCAGACGGAGAGACGGAGAAATTACCACACAGACCGATGACCGGATGTAACGGACAGACGACAGACCGCCGGGCAGACAGAGAAGCGGTCAAATGGACAGAAGGATGGATGCAGCACGAAAATTAAAAACACGTAATTAGGGTCGATTTGGTAAATTAACCTTCTTATACGTAACACGGTTGNTTTTGCACCGATTTACATTCGCTTCATTGTCGTATTTTTCTTTGTTTTTTTTTTGGTGACGCCCAAGTCACTCTCGCGAATGAGTCTCTCCTACCCTTGCCTCCTGAACTCTCGCCCGGTTAACAAATCACCGTCGAACCTGCATCTGCTTTGAAGAACGGGCCATTGCCCCAACACGTCGTCTTTTTCACGTCGATGTTGGGGTGCCCACGGTGTTCTCGAGGAACGTGTTGCGTCGGTGTAACCGGTGACCGGGAGACGGACGACGCTACCCTCGGGATTCCTCGCGGCCGCCGGCTGACACCGCCGGCTGACACCGCCGGTTTTGACGCGTCGTTTCAGCTATGCCGAGTCGCTGGCGCGGACCCGGGTGCTCAAGCACAGCTCGGACACGGAGCGGGGCCAGTGTGGGAGAACCTCGCGTGGGCCTCCTACGACGAGCCAGGTGGAAGCTCCCTCCCGTCCGCTCGTGACCCCCAAGTTCGGACTNGATGATGAGCTACGATGCTCTTTTTCAATCTCGATTTGAAGATTTCGTGACTGCAGGAATCCATACTGTTTGGTTCTTTTGGTAAAGTCACATAGGTAGAAAAAAAAAAATCACGACGTTTTGGGTGCAACACAAGCATCCATCAGGTGGGAAAGCGTGATCTGCTGCTGAGGCAGACGTTTTAAAAGGTTTGAAATGGGTGTAGCTCAAGGGTCATAACAAAGTGGCCGGGGCTAGTGATGTTAATGTGAGAAATCAGCATGTAACTGTAAGATAGAGGGCCTGGACGAGACAAGTGGCTATGTATGTAGAGATTAGCATGATGTAATGAGAATAGCAGATTAATGAGAGATAGCATGATGTAATGTGAAAATAGCATGATGTAACGAGAAATTACATGATTAATGTGATAAATATAGGCACGGAAGTTATGTAAGTAAAATAGAATGATTAATGTGAGAGATAGCATATTAATGTAAAATAGAGCACGAAGGCATGTTATGTATAATTACATGATGTAACGTGAAAATAAGGCACGAATGCTATGTAATGTGAAAAAGCATATGTTAACGTAAAATTAAGGCACGAAGTGCTATTAATGTAAAATAGCATGATGTTAATGTGAGAAATCAGCATGTAACTGTAAGATAGGAGAGCGGCCTCCTCGACGAGGGCACGGTGCTCTCATAACCTCGCCCCATTTCATGAACGCGCTAATCCCACTCACTCTACGGTGCTTCCGATGGTGCTGCTTGTCGCTGGCTGCTCGGCGTTTTGGGCCCTTGGGCCCTTGCTCATCCGCGAACGTTTCGTTGTGGCGCGCGCAGCTAAGGAGGTGGCGGAGAGGTGGTACGCGGAAATCCAGAACTACAACTTCTCCAACCCGGGCTTCTCTTCTGGCAGCGGTGAGCGGCCATTGAAGCCACTGCACACACCGCCCAGCCTGATGATTGGCGAACACGGACGGGAAAGCTGTGACGTGGTGGTTGGGAGTGGGGTGGCAATGGCTCCCCCCCCCCCTTCCACCACCAGTTTCCCTCAACAGGCAGAGGGGTCCTTATTAAATATGGGCGGGTCATCAGTATGGGTTCAAGCGAGCCTGACCCTGAGGATGAGAAACTGAAAGTCGAAACTGGGTTTTCCTCGTATTCAAGCAATGCTGCTGCAATGATGTTTTTACGTCGAAGGACAGATACGGCACAAATGAGCCCGTATTGACTGCCAAGTTATTTTGGTGCTTGGAGTCTCCACCATTGTGTTTATTAAATATGTACATCATTATATTTAATGATATACTGCTTATAATAATAACGAAAAAAAACTCTACACGTTCGTCAATAACAACACTGCGGCCTTCAAAGGAAAAATATAAAACAGGCGACGTTTCGAGCAATGGCCCTTCTTCACAGCACACATCTGCGTGCTGTAAAGAGGAAAGAGCCGAAAAGTCAGCTATCATACGTATCTTTTTATCCGAAGGCCACGCAGTGTTTTCCTTTGGTTAACTGCGCTTACGCACCACTGCCAACGCAGCAGCAGCAGATCATTTGTTTGACGATAATAACGGTGATGATGATGGTGGTGTGGTGATGATGACGTCGCCTCCCCTCCGCGTGCCACGTGGCGTGACCCGGCGCAGGCCACTTCACGGCCATGGTTTGGCGCAGCAGCCGCAAGCTGGGCGTGGGGCGGCGCGCGCCAGCGACGGCTCGACGTTCGTGGTGGCGCGATATTTCCCGGCGGGCAACGTGGTCAACCCGGGCCAGTTCCGCGACAACGTTCCGCCGGCGGGCGCCACGGCCAGGAAGTGACACCGCGGCCGGCCAGGGAGGAGGAGGAGGACGGGGCAACGTGCGCTACACACGGGGGCGCCGGCCGGCCGAAGGTGGAAATGATAAAAAACCACATCGTCGGCGAATGTCATTGTTATCGCACATTATCAACGAGCGCAGAAGCGGTTGTCGAAAAATTTGTGGGGCGGGGGTGGGGAGGCAGCGCAGGCTGCGGCGAGGTTGCCGTGCAGGAGAAGTTGCCAGAGGAGTTGCCGTGCCGACGCGAAGCGAGCTGTCGCGCGTACGCGTGGCGGTGAAACGCGTGGCTGGCTTACACAACGCGCGCTCGTACATGACGTGAAAGTGATGCTGTATGGAGGAGGGAGAGTGCAGGGAGATGAGAGGAGGGTGGGGAGATGGTGTGAAGGGGAGCGAGATGAGAGGGGAGACGTAGGAGAGTGGACGAGAGGTGCAGATTTTATTTGTTTAAGTTTACCCGTCATCAGGTGTGTGAAACATCGAACATCTTAATTGGTAATTTAATGAAGAAGATTGTTAAGTTTTGTAGAAGTGCACTGTGGTGGGTTGTAAGGACTGGTGTTTTAGTAGCCCTGCACTACTGTGTGTGTGTGGTGTGGAACGGTGGTACAGTGGTTAGCGCACTGCATTACGAACCCAGCAACCCGACTTCCATTCCCACTCATGACCAATACGAGCGGTGAATATTTGCACCGGGCCTGTGCCTGCCCTGGGTCGACTCCGTTTTAAATGAGTACTTGGTTCAGTCGCTAAACATCAGCGCCCGGGAGACAAGGGCAGGCAAGGCAGGCGTGGCGTTGGCCCACCCACAACCAACTCATCGCTGCCGCTGATAGCACATGCCTCAACAGCCGTTAAAAGGCTATACAGAGATCCTTGTCTTTTGTGTGTAGGGAGGTCTTATCATCAGCTGCACCNAAAAAAAAAACACCTGCCTGTGTACTTCATGCCATGATCAGAATAAGACTCTTTATTTATCCTGGAAAAAATGTAACCGTCCATCCGCCCCTGTGGAGCAATGAGGTGATTGTGGAGAAGGTGAAGGGATTCCCAACCCAGAGGTGTGGACTCGAGTCATGTGACTTGGACTCGAGTCAGACTCGAGTCATGAATTTGATGACTTCAGACTCGACTTGGACTTGCATAACAATGACTTTGTCCCACCTCTGAGGTGTGGACTCGAGTCATGTGACTTGGACTCGAGTCAGACTCGAGTCATGAATTTGATGACTTCAGACTCGACTTGGACTTGCATAACAATGACTTTGTCCCACCTCTGAGGTGTGGACTCGAGTCATGTGACTTGGACTCGAGTCAGACTCGAGTCATGAATTTGATGACTTCAGACTCGACTTGGACTTGCATAACAATGACTTTGTCCCACCTCTGAGGTGTGGACTCGAGTCATGTGACTTGGACTCGAGTCAGACTCGAGTCATGAATTTGATGACTTCAGACTCGACTTGGACTTGCATAACAATGACTTTGTCCCACCTCTGAGGTGTGGACTCGAGTCATGTGACTTGGACTCGAGTCAGACTCGAGTCATGAATTTGATGACTTCAGACTCGACTTGGACTTGCATAACAATGACTTTGTCCCACCTCTGAGGTGTGGACTCGAGTCATGTGACTTGGACTCGAGTCAGACTCGAGTCATGAATTTGATGACTTCAGACTCGACTTGGACTTGCATAACAATGACTTTGTCCACCTCTGAGGTGTGGACTCGAGTCATGTGACTTGGACTCGAGTCAGACTCGAGTCATGAATTTGATGACTTCAGACTCGACTTGGACTTGCATAACAATGACTTTGTCCCACCTCTGAGGTGTGGACTCGAGTCATGTGACTTGGACTCGAGTCAGACTCGAGTCATGAATTTGATTACTTCAGACTCGACTTGGACTTGCATAACAATGACTTTGTCCCACCTCTGAGGTGTGGACTCGAGTCATGTGACTTGGACTCGAGTCAGACTCGAGTCATGAATTTGATGACTTCAGACTCGACTTGGACTTGCATAACAATGACTTTGTCCCACCTCTGCCCATACCTGACCAGTACCGGTTGGGTAGCGGATGTCTCACTCCAAATCAGCCGAGCGGGTTTATCTGTTCATTGCCTCGTGGAAGCTACTCCACATACAGCTCCATGTCCTCTTTGCCACGGCAGTGCCCTCTATTCTCTTATGCTTGCGAAATGTGGACCGCTTTGATGGAACATCTGTGGCGACTTGAAACATTCAGGCTGGCCATGCCTGCGATCCATCCTGGGTTTGACCAGACCGGATTGTGCGAGGAGCTCACAAATCATTGCAACGTCTGAACACAGCCCCATCAGGGAGCTCCCTGGCAGACGAGGCTGTGTTGGCTGGGTCACGTTAGCCCGCGTGCCCAGCCACCTCATGGCCATACAGTGTCTGTTCGTCTGGATAAGGGGGCTTAAGTGGTGAGGATGGGCTAGAGAACAGATGGGCCGATGTGGAACAGGAGGATGTGGAGCTGAATGGACTTGCCAATGACCTGTACCAGGTGTCAGGCAGAGTGATGGGTGGCTAAAACACAGCGGGGAGTGTGGGTTAACTCAAACAATAATTAAATAAATGTGGCCTTAGGTAAACCCCACATCATCTGGGTGTGTCCCGTGGCCTTCTGCCAGCGAGCATTTTTCCCACTTCGCGTGCCTATATCCGTGCACCTAGCCTGGCGTAAGCATCGTGTTG
Source organism: Lethenteron camtschaticum (assembly GCA_018977245.1). Taxonomy (NCBI): domain Eukaryota; kingdom Metazoa; phylum Chordata; class Hyperoartia; order Petromyzontiformes; family Petromyzontidae; genus Lethenteron; species Lethenteron camtschaticum. The sequence continues at coordinate 5,149,488 of MU249626.1, forward strand.
ATATCCATCGCCCCTTGGTTGTGAATGACGTCCGTTGTTACGTGTGCACGTGTATATATACGTGCGCGTGTGTGCGAGTGCATGGTTTGTTTATACAGCTACATGGGTCGAGAAGTTGCTGATGAGTGGGAATACCGGGCGAGCTTGGGGGCCAAACAGCACAGCGACCCTCCTGTGTTTCTCGTCCAAGTACTGGCAGCGGTGTCTCCCATCCGGTTCTGTCGATTGACGCAGAGGGAACCAAGCGGAAATCTGTGCACAGAACCCCCCCCCATGCCCACTCCACCTTGAGCTCTCGGACTATTATTTTAACCGTACTGATTTATAAATATATTTTGTTATCGCTCTGTGCAAAACGAACACCGGAATTGGAACACAATGGAGACGTAGCCCAGTGGTCATTGTGTGCGGAGGGTAACTGCAGAGAAGCTTTCACTCAGAAGCTCATTCTTTAACCGGTGCAGTTGGCAAGCTCGGGAGGCTGACTTATAATGGCCAAATCGGCCTCTTTGCGGCAGAGGTCGCAAACGGGTTTTGATTCCTTACCCGTACCCGGCCGCACCAGGGTCGCAAATGGGTACCCGTACCCGTACCCGGCCGGGTACGGGTAGCCATTCCCTACCCGTACCCGTACCCTACCCGAAATGAGTGACAAACGGTTACTCACTAGTGACTCACGGCCTACCCGTACCCGTACCCGGCCGCACCAGGGTCGCAATCGGGTATCCGTACCCGGCCAGGATGGGTACGGGTATCGGTAGGGTACGGGTACGTACCGGTTGCGACCTCTGTGGGCAGTGGTACGCGCGGGTGACTGCCTGTAACGCAGCGGTGTGGACGCAGCAAGCGAGGGTTGTTGGATCACACGCACACGTTTGGATCCACCAAGTCCGCAGAGTTGGATAAAGGCAGCCACTTGCAGGTCGCAACCCCAGATAGACGGCCCGGGACGCTTCAAGTGCCACTCGACGCCGATGTTGGCTGTGGCCGGGAATTGAATCGGACCTCACTGGGTTTAAGACGCATGCTGTTAACAGTCTTCTCAAACGCTGCACGATTTTCGGAATAGCGAAATGGACGATTTGTGAGCCTTTTTTTGTCACTTTTTTTTTACAAAAATTCTATAATTATTTTTGCTATTGCCGGAACGTGTTTTTTATGCTCCGAACTTTTAAAGTTTCCTAAATCTTTGCATGATATTCTTATTCAAAATGATACCGTAGAAGAGCCTAGTAGTATTACACCAACAAGTAAACCGTGACGTGTTTTACATTGATACAGAGACGAAGTCCAATAGGCCAGCGCGGCCAATGCCACTCAATCCTTTGCCATCGCTCCCTTCTTCTGCCAGATCGCACAGCTGTTGCACGGTTGTATCCAACCTCCGAGCAGAGGTCGAAACGGGTTTTGATTCTTACCCGTACCCGGCCGCACCAGGGTCGCAAATGGTACCCGTCCCGGCGGGGTACGGGTCCCGGGGTACGGGTAGCCGGGTACCGCGTANCGGGGTACGGTATNGGGTCCGGTTGCCACCTCTGCCTCCGAGGTCTGCATGAACCCACACGTTGCTTTTACCCTCTCCGTCCTGCACACGTAGCAAACGCAAGACGAAGACATTCCCTTCCCACTGCTGGCGTTGTGGCTTCCTCCTCCTTGTTACACGGCTGTCAACGCGTCGCTTAAGGGCAGCTCATCCAGTCTCATTACCACTACCAACATCATCATCATCTGTGGCTTCAGGTCTTCTCTTCCCCATGGTTACAAACCTCTGGGTGCCATTCCAGTGTCCATCTCGCACACGTGTCTCACCCACCTGTCTCGACCATCTCCGAATTACATCCACAAAGCTTTCCTGCCACGTACACATTCCTAACCTCCAAGTTGCTTACCGTAATCCTGCTATGAAATCTCTGGAATTCAAAAAGCCAGAAGCTGCTTTTCCCAGTCTGTTACAGTCCAGGGCAGTTGCATCAAACTATTTTTGTTAAAAATCTTATTTGATTGGCACTGATTCGGAGGTCGGGGAAGTTTTGTACTCAAGTTGTTTTATGCAAATGAGCCCGCACGCATTGCTCCTGAGCAGAGTCGAACCGAACCGAAAACCGGATCCAAAACCGTTATTCACCGCTCATTTTTCTTGAACGGAAATAAAACCGAACGGATTTTTTTTAAATGCTGTTTCAGACCCAAACTACCTACCCCCCCCCCAAAGTATTGGCACCCTGTTTAACCGGTTACGAGTTTAACAGGCATGAACCGGTTTTAACCGGTAACCGATTTTAACCGGTTATGTTTACACCCCCCCCCCCCCGTATGTTTATCTCTCTGTCAAAAGTAAATTTTCTACGAATCCCTTTTGGCCAAATTTCCCATTAAAAAACCGGTTCAGTGGGTTTGTTGGATTAACCCGAAAGAGAGACCCGGCAGATCGATGGGTTTCTCGCTCTTGATCCTGAAGTATCGACGAGCCAGCCGTCAATGCGTGTAACGGCGCTTCAATATGTTATCGGATTTATATTATAAGGTTTTCGGTAAAGTCACGTAGGTAAAACTGTGACGGTTCCACCTGAAGACGGAAGCTTGCGTTGCCTCCGAAACGTCGTGATTTTTATTTTANTTTTATTTTACTTTTATTAATTTTAATTTTTTACCTACGTGACTTTACCGAAAACCTTAGAATATGAATCCTTGCAGTCACGAAAGCTTCAAATCTAGAATGTTATCGGATCTCGCGCGCGCGTGCACCTCACTATGACCACACTGCAGTGATTCACTTCTGCATTAAACTCGTGCCAACAAACTCTGTCCCGTGCCTTGATTTACAACGCTTAGACAATGTCGGTGGTGGTGGTGATTGGTGGTGATGTTTATAACTTCATTAAGCTTAAGTTACACGATGTTTACTATTCATGGGTATGTTATTATTTTTATAAAAGGGGCCGTCCTTAAATGACGTCACGTGATTTTGGACGATTTTTGACCCCCCCCCCTTCGTCACACGACGTCACAAAAAGTCAGACCCCCCCCAAATATGACGTCACAAAGCTCTACCCCCCCCCCCATATAAAACATGCTTCAAATCGCTTTCAACTGTTGTCATTGAAGTGCGTATTTAATGTGGCGCTGCACTCTGATGTTGTAGGAGAAAACATTTATTAAAAAGTATATTTAATCAAGTAGAACGTGTTGTCTGTATTTATTTAAAGTTGCGCATTTTGATGTGACGTCACATTTCTCCCCCCCCCCCGTCACACATCGTCACATGTCTGACCCCCCCCCTAGGTGCGTGACGTCATTTATGGACGGCCCCTAAAAAAACCGAGTAGTTTCTACTGACTGTAGTAGTATCTACTGACTACAGTAGTATCTACCGACTCTACAGTAGTATCTACTAACTCTACAGTAGTATCTACTGACTCTACAGTAGTATCTACTGACTCTACAGTAGTATCTACTGGCTCTACAGTAGTATATAATGATTCTACAGTAGTATCTAGTGACTCTACAGTAGTATCTACTAACTCTACAGTAGTATCTACCGACTCTACAGTAGTATCTACCGACTCTACAGTAGTATCTACCGACTCTAGTAGTATCTACCGACTCTACAGTAGTATCTACTGACTAGCAGTACACAGCAAGTGGATAGCATATATGCCTAGACACCCTAAATGCACTCCATACAATAGTCAGTATCTGCTGACTCTGTAGTAGTATCTATCTAGTCAGTAGTATCTGATTACTCTAATAGTATCTACTCTCGAGTCAGTAGTATCTGCTGACTCTATAGTAGTGTAAGGACAGTACGGGGTGATGTCGGGACAGTACGGCTACCTGTGGCCATGGTTACTAATTAACGTAAGGGAACAGACAAGGTTCACGTTAGGGTAATGTGGGACCTAGTGGTCGCTAATAATGATTGAGTGACAGCTTTGACAGGGTTGGTGAGGGGAAGCACGTGACCTAACGGTCGTAAATTGTAATAAGGGCAGAGACGGACAGGGCCAGGTGCGATTAGAGAGGGTTGGGGGGGTAATAGGGTCGTGGCCGGGTCGTACGGTCGTAAATTGTAATAAGGGCAGAGACGGACAGGACCAGGTGCGGTGAGAGAAGGTTCGGGAATAGGGGCGTGGCCGGGTCGTGAGGGGGATAAAAGCCGGCGTGAACCGGGGCTCTGGGCTGCTGTTGTGGGGGAACTGCCGTTACTGTGTTACCTTGAGCGGGTCGTCTTCATCATCCTAGTGGGCACCTTGTAGGCTTGGAAGGCTAGAGTTAAGTTGTCTCAGAATAGAGTTATCTAAGTTACCCAAGTGTATATAGTCACTCGCGGTTACTCGTTAAGTCATCGGTGAGTCGGCGGACTTTATTCATAATAAATATACATGTAACTCAAAAAGACGGTGTCTGTGAGAGCTAAATTACAGTAGTATCTACTCTAGTCAGTATCTGCTGACTATAGTAGTGTCGGGGAGTAGTGGGTGAGTCACGTCACGCTCGCCCTCGGAGAGAGTGGCGTCTCAGAACGTGACGTCAGGCGGACCTGGGGGATGGTGACGTCATGCCCCCGGGGGGGGGTATTTAAAGGGGGACCCGGGATGTAACCGGGGTTCGTCGGGGTAGGAGTGGGGACTCGGGGTAGGTGATCCTCACACGAGGCTAGGGGAGGCTACTCCACCCGACCGGCCGAGGTTGGGGTAGTCCCGGCCCGGGGCAGGGAGGAGAGCCGAGTTAGCGGGTGTAGGGATCACAGTCCCCTGTCCCTGGGGAGTATGGCTAGGGGGATTTGGTTCGGCGTAACCCTTAACAAACCTGGCTAAGCCCTTAATAAACGTGGCGTGAGCCCTAACCGCAACCTGCCTCGGAGTCGTGAATTGCGCTCCAACAGTAGTATCCACTCTCGAGTCAGTAGTATCTGCACACATTGGGGTGGGGGGAAGAAGAGGACATCAGTGGGGGTGATGGGCGAGGCAGGAAGTGCCGAGAACCACAATAAAATTTGAGACATCCGCATCACCGTGTCGACCCATGCGCTTTACCCATTCTTGTCCAGGGAAATTGAGTTTTCAGGTCCATACGGCGCACAGCCATTTCAATGCAGGCAACAAAAGTGAATTGTCTGTTTTTTGTGCGATGGGATTTTGTAGGATGAACGTTGAGATTTATAAGGACACGGGGTGACCAATAAGGTCCTGCATTTGTAATAAGGTAGGGCACTGATAAGGGGTTGACAGGTATGGAGACCCACAGAGATGCACAGAGACATAGAGATCCACAGAGACCCACAGAGATACACAGAGACCCACAGACATCAACATACACCCACAGAGACACATACCTTTCAACCCATATGCATTTATCCCGTATTATTTTTCAGGGAAATTGAGTTTTCAGGTCATACGGCGTACAGCCGTTTCAATGCGGGAAACAAAATTAATTGTATGTGTGTTTGTGTTTCTCCCTTGTGATGGGACGTTGTAGGATGAACGTTGAGATGTATTAGGGGCACGGGATGACCAATAAGGTCTGAATTGGTCTGTAATAAGGTAAACACCGATAAGGGGTTTACAGGTATGGGGCCGTCCATAAATGACGTCACGCACCTGGGGGGGGGGGTGTCAGAAATTTGTGACGATGTGTGACGAGGGTGGGGGGGCACATTAAATACGCACTACAATGACAATATTTTTAAGCGATTTGAAGCATGTTTAATTTTTTTCGGGGGGGGGGGGCAGAGCTTTGTGACGTCATATTTGAGGGAGGGGGGTCTGACTTTTTGTGACGCCGTGTGACGATTGGGGGGGGGGGCAATGATCTAAACTAAGTTCCAGCAACGAGGCTAAATGGCGTACAACACAACTGATAGGCACCGCGAGCCATGCACATTAGTGCACATGCAGCGGGGATTTCAATACAAGAATCGCCTTGACACTGGGCTGTTTAATTTTCGATTTAAAGCTTTCGTGACTGCAGGGATTCATCTTCTTGGTTTGTTCGGTAAAGTCACGTAGAATGGAAATAATAAAATAATACAAATGAAACATAATAAAATACAATTCTCACGACGTTTCGGCCACAACGCAAGCAGCCGTCCTCAGGTGGAGAGCAGGTCTGTCGAGTAGACAGAGTCTGTATGACACACTCCAGGCTTGGAGCGACTATTTAAGCTGGGATGGAGGGGGGAAGGGCGCCTTGACAAAATAATTTGCATATCAAGAGGGCTGTTTATCCACTGCTGGATGAGAACCACACCACCGTGCGCGTCGTGGGGGGCATTTGACCATACTTCACCACGCTGGTACATTGGCGGGGAACGTATGTAGTCCTGGCATACGCTGGAAAATAGGAATTTACATTCTTGGCTCGTAACTTTTTGGCAACTCCACCACCCCTCCTGTGAAGGTTCTCCAAAATCCGGTGAAATGTTGGGATTGTGGTCTTGGGGAATGGAGACCGAACGGATTAAGTTATTTTAATTTANTTTCTCTGCGATGTTTTTTTCTTATAGTTACATGCATTTTTTTCTCTCGATATTCATGTTTTCATTTTTTTTTGCTAAGTCGTGGGTTTTAATGTTTGTATTTTTTGTACGGAAATTGAATTCTTCTGCAATTTGTGCGATGCAATTGCATGAATGACGTTTATCTGCTATATAACATTGAATTTATACTGGTAGGAACCACCTGGTTCCACCAGCCCACAGGGGATTATTGTGTTCGTCCGTCGTGAATCCGAAAATGGGAGGGTCGGGCTGGGTGGAGAGGGAGGGTGGGGTGGGGTGGGTGGGAGGGGGGGGGCTGGGTGGGGGTGGGCTGGGTGGGAGGGCTGGTCACCCGTGGTGCCCTGTCGGCCATATTTGCGGAATACACCACGCCGCCGTTGACCCTGGCCATTGACCGAGCAACCCGACGTTCCTACCAGCTCCTCCGCAGGAATGTGTTNTTATTCAAGTACCTTTTGAGACTATAACACACGCACAAGTATATTCGAGAAGATAATTTGGGCTGCACTGCCCTCTGCTGCCCGTCTACCTAAATCTGCAAAATAAAATACAATTTAATCCGTTGGTGACCCCTGCTATGTATGGCAAGATGATGGTTTTGATTGGTTCCTCAGATGGTTCTTTCCCAACGGTTGGGTGACGGCTTTACGGATTGTGTAGTCTGAGCATTCATCTTGAGGGCTTGGTGTACGTGTTCCAGTTCACTGGCTAGGTGGTGATGGTCCGAAATACATCGAGCTCTGTGGTGTAGAGTTTTGATGAGGGAATTCTTCTGGGACGGATGGTGGTGAGAGTCAGGTTTTTGGTAGACATCCGTATGGGTGGCTTTCCTGTAGAAAGTGTCCCATTAATTACATTTTTATTTAAAAAAATATCCGCTAAAACCCACCGAGAGACAAACCATTATCAACCACATAGGTGATTGCATACCATTATTTCACAATTTTACTCATAAATCGTTACCCTATTCCGTTGATTTAAATTGTAATATGTTCATCAGTTTACAATAACTATTGCAGTGATTTTATAATGCCGTGTATTGGTTTGTTTTTCTTGTTTTAAAGTATAAGTCCATCCGAAATTGTTGGTATCGTCCCTCCCGTTGATGGAGTGGCACATTCCAAACAGCCCAACAGCTATGGTGAGCAATGTGGATCAAAACAGATGCCGGTAACGCGATTTGTTATTATTACAGATGTTTATTGCATCATCAGACTGACGTACATCAGAATAGTACTGGTAGGATCCTCCTGGTTACACCAGCCCACAGGGATTATTGTGTCCGTCGTGCAGAGAGGGGCTGGGTGGGAGGGAGGGCTGGGTGGGGAGGGTGGGGAGGGCTGGGTGGGGAGGGGGGGAGGGGCTGGGTGAGGNGGGTGGGGCTGGGTGGGGGTGGGCTGGGTGGGGAGGGGCTGGTCACCCCGTGGTGCCCTTATAAAACTCAACGTTTAACCTACTCACGCCGGCTTGTGCCCGCCCTCATAGTCGGGCATATTTGCGGAATACACCACGCCGCCGTTGACCCTGGCCATTGACCGAGCAACCCAACGTTCCTACCAGCTCCCTCCGCAGGAATGTGTTTTCTGGGACACTATTTTTGTCCAGGGTGCCACTTCGCGATGGGGTACCGATCAAACCGAAATCGGTGCCACTCCGCGATGTCGAAACGCCAAACAGCATAAAAAATCAGTTATCGAAAAATTCTACTTTGAATAGTGCATAAAACAATCAGTTATCGAAAAATTAAACTTTGAATAGTGCATAAAAAAGCAGTTATCGATAAATTAAGCTTTGAATAGTGCATAAAACAATCAGTTATCGAAAAATTCAACTTTGAATAGTGCATAAAAATTCAGTTATCGAAAAATGCAACTTTGAATAGTGCATAAAAAATCAGTTATCGAAAAATTAAACTTTGAATAGTGCATAAAAAATTCAGTTATCGAAAAATGCAACTTTGAATAGTGCATAAAAATTCAGTTATCGAAAAATTTAACTTTGAATAGTGCATAAAAAGCAGTTATCGATAAATTAAACTTTGAATAGTGCATAAAAAATCAGTTATCGAAAAATTCAACTTTGAATAGTGCATAAAAAATCCAGTTATCGAAAAATGCAACTTTGAATAGTGCATAAAAAATCTGTTATCGAAAAATTCAACTTTGAATAGTGCATAAAACAATCAGTTATCGAAAAATGCAACTTTGAATAGTGCATAAAAATCAGTTATCTAAAAATTCAACTTTGAATAGTGCATAAAAATTCAGTTATCGAAAAATGCAACTTTGAATAGTGCATAAAAATCAGTTATCGAAAAATGCAACTTTGAATAGTGCATAAAAAATCAGTTATCGAAAAATGCAACTTTGAATAGTGCATAAACAATCAGTTATCGAAAAATGCAACTTTGAATAGTGCATAAAACAATCAATTATCGAAAAATGCAACTTTGAATGGCGCATTAAAAATTCAGTTATCGAAAAATTAAAAAAATAAACTTCAACTTTGAATAGTGCATGAGTCGACTGCCACATCGCCCACCATCAACACACTAAAGTGACTGCATCACGGATATCGTGCGAGAGCCGGGCTACGATGGTACCCCATAAGGTTCACGTGAACAATCTCACCCCCCACTCCACATGTAGCACCCCCCCTCGTTAATAATCATAAGCGGGTGACGTCACCACACGGTGCACCCCTCTCATTAATAATCATGAGCGGGTGACGTCACCACACGGAGCACCCCTCTCATTAATAATCATGAGCGGATGACGTCACCACACGATGCGCTCCATAATTAATAATCATAAGCGGGTGACGTCACCACACGGGCACCCCCTCATTAATAATCATAAGCGGGTGACGTCACCACATGGTGCACCCCTCTCATTAATAATCATAAGTGGGTGACGTCACCACACGGTGCACCCCTCTCATTAATAATCATGGGGGGTGACGTCACCACATGAAGCACCCTCATTAATAATCATGAGCGGTGACGTCACCACATGGTGCACCCTCATTAATAATCATGAGCGGTGACGTCACCACATGGAGCACCCCTCTCATTAATAATCATGAGCGGTGACGTCACCACATGGTGCACCCCTCTCATTAATAATCATGAGCGGTGACGTCACCACATGGAGCACCCCTCTCATTAATAATCATGAGCGGTGACGTCACCACATGGTGCACCCTCTCTCATTAATAATCATGAGCGGTGACGTCACCACATGGAGCACCCCTCTCATTAATAATCATGGCGGGTGACGTCACCACATGGTGCACCCCTCTCATTAATAATCATGGTGGATGACGTCACCACACGGTGCGCTCCATAATTAATAATCATGAGCGGTGACGTCACCACATGGTGCACCCCTCTAATTAATAATCATGAGCGGTGACGTCACCACACGGTGCACCCCTCTCATTAATAATCATGGCGGATGACGTCACCACACGGTGCGCTCCATAATTAATAATCATAGCGGGTGACGTCACCACATGGTGCACCCCCTCTCATTAATAATCATGAGCGGTGACGTCACCACATGGAGCACCCCTCTCATTAATAATCATGAGCGGTGACGTCACCACATGGTGCACCCCCTCTCATTAATAATCATAAGCGGGTGACGTCACCACATGGTGCACCCCCTCATTAATAATCATGAGCGGTGACGTCACCACATGGAGCACCCCTCTCATTAATAATCATAAGCGGTGACGTCACCACATGGTGCACCCCCTCTCATTAATAATCATAAGCGGGTGACGTCACCACACGGTGCACCCCTCTCATTAATAATCATAAGCGGGTGACGTCACCACATGGTGCACCCCTCATTAATAATCATGAGCGGTGACGTCACCACATGGAGCACCCCCTCATTAATAATCATAAGCGGGTGACGTCACCACACGGTGCANCCCTCATTAATAATCATAAGCGGGTGACGTCACCACATGGTGCACCCTCATTAATAATCATAAGCGGGTGACGTCACCACACGGTGCACCCCTCATTAATAATCATGAGCGGTGACGTCACCACACGGTGCACCCCTCTCATTAATAATCATGAGCGGTGACGTCACCACACGGTGCACCCCTCATTAATAATCATAAGCGGGTGACGTCACCACACGGTGCACCCCTCATTAATAATCATAAGCGGGTGACGTCACCACACGGTGCACCCCTCATTAATAATCATAAGCGGGTGACGTCACCACACGGTGCACCCCCCCCTCATTAATAATCATGAGCGGGTGACGTCACCACACGGTGCACCCCTCTCATTAATAATCATAAGTGGGTGACGTCACCACACGGTGCACCCTTCTCATTAATAATCATAAGCGGGTGACGTCACCACATGGTGCACCCCTCATTAATAATCATTAGCGGGTGACGTCACCACACGGTGCACCCTCTCATTAATAATCATTAGCGGTGACGTCACCACATGGAGCACCCCCTCATTAATAATCATAAGCGAGTGACGTCACCACATGTGCACCCCCTCATTAATAATCATAAGTGAGTGACGTCACCACATGGAGCACCCCTCTCATTAATATTCATGAGCGGGTGACGTCACCACATGGTGCATCCCCTCATTAATAATCATGAGCGTAACATAATATAGTTTTTTTTTTGGGGCTTAAATCGCGTAAATACAAAAATGTTGTCGTTAAATCCTCCACCACCCGACACAGCCAATTAGTAAAGGAGGATTTCTCCACAAATCTGGCTGTTGTCCGCCTGATGAAGCTAGTTGCAATTACTGGCGAAACGTCGTACACCCAGATTGTTAATGTTGTGGATTCACTCTGCAACACACCAGTTAGTGCTGTACTCTGACGAATTGTGTGCCAAACTTTACTTAATTGGCTGTGTCGGGTGGTAGCGGGTTTACAGACACATTTATACATTTACGCATGTGCATCTAACCTATATAATTCATTTTTTGTCTGTCTGTCTGTCTGTCTATCTGTCTGTCTGTCTGTTTGTCCGTCTGCGTACGCTCCCTTCCGGGGGTTTAGCTCTCGGACCGTNGGGTTCGCCGAGATTAAATTTTGCAGGTGGGCACGCCCCGGCCCACGGTAAACTTAGGCATTTCCGATTTTCGTCTCTAAACTTTAAATCGGACCGATTATCGATTTAGTGCGATTGCTCTTTATTTATTTATTTAATATTGCCGGCCGGCGCGGACCACGGCGGTTGCCCCTGGCAACGGGTAGCAACAACTTCGCTGCGGGTGGACGCCATTTTGAATTCCCGTTACAAATATGCGCACGCATTAACACGCGATTCTGAGGTAAATTCATCAAAGTTTCACGTCCTCTTCACTCCCTTCCACCCAATGTGTGCAATTACTATTATAGGGTCGGTAGATAATAAAATTATAGCGATAGACAGTATTATTGTACATACACTCCACTCTCACACTCTCAGACTCACCCACATACACTCACTCTCACACACACACATACACTCACACTCACACACACACCTACACTCAGACACAAACTCACTCTCACACTCAGACTCACACACACACTCACTCTCACACTCAGACTCACACACACTCGCTCTCACACTTTCAGACTCGCACACACTCGCGGCGTTGCTCCGTGTTCGGTGGGGGGGGGGATGTCACGAGTGGCGTGTTTACCTTCCCCCACCCTCCCGATATCTTCAAACAATCGCGGAGATTCTTATTCCGTCGAAAAGCTACGAGGTTAGTCACGCAACTTCACAGCTCAGTTAAAACATTTAAATATTTATGTTTACTATTTGTATCACTCTTATATAGGGATTAAGTTATGTTTGATGATAGTAAATATACACTATGCACCACGATTTTTCCCTGGGTAAAAGTGTTATTTTTATATTGCTTAAGCCTCCTAAGTATATAAGATGGCTATTATTCCCCATACATGTTGCTTTTGTGACCAGAACTTTATATAAAGGAAAGAATTACACAAATGCACACGTTTTCTCCTAGCAAAATAGGTCCATTTGTAAATATCACTGTCCGTGTCAAAAAAATTAAGTTTGAGGGAATTTTATCCCATTTGTAACTTTTGAGATGTCAGCGTATAGAAAATAACACTTACTACCAGAGACTAACACATGTGTAGTTTTTGGTAAAAAAAAAAATTTTTTACGATTAAAAATTTGGTCACTGTATCTCAAAAACTAAGTTTGAGGGAATTTTCTCCAATTTGTAACNTTTGAGATGTCAGCGTATAGAAAATAACACTACCCAGGGACTAACACATGTGTAGTTTTTGGTAGTGAGGGTGAGTGGTTGTTGTGAGGTGAGTGGTGAGGGTGAGCAGTGAGGGTGAGCAGTGAGGGTGAGTGGTGATTGGTGAGGGTGTGATTGGTGAGGATGAGTGGTGAGTGGTCAGGGTGAGTGGTGAGGTGAGTGGTGAGCGGTGAGGGTGAGTGTTGAGGTGAGTAGTGATGGTGAGTGGTGAGGGAGAGTGGTGAGGGTGAATGGTGAGGTGAGTGGTGAGGTGAGTGGCAAGTGGTGAGGGTGAGTGGTGATTGGTGAGGGTGTGATTGGTGAGGATGAGTGGTGAGTGGTCAGGGTGAGTGGTGAGGTGAGGTGAGCGGTGAGGGTGAGTGTTGAGGGTGAGGGTGAGTAGTGATGGTGAGTGGTGAGGGAGAGTGGTGAGGGAAAGGTGGTGAGTGGTGAGGTGAATGGTGAGGGTGAGTGGTGAGTGGTGAGGGTGAGTGGTGAGTGNTGAGCAGTGAGGGTGAGTGGTGAGTTGTTGAGGGTGTGATTGGTGAGGATGAGTGGTGAGGGTGAGTAGTGAGGGTGAGTGGTGAGCAGTGAGGTGAGTGGTAATTNGTGAGGGTGTGATTGGTGAGGATGAGTGGTGAGGTGAGTAGTGAGGGTGAGTGGTGAGCGGTGAGGGTGAGTGTGAGGGTGAGTGGTGAGTATGATGGTGAGTGGTGAGCATGCTGTGAGTGGTGAGGGAGAGTGGTGAGGGTGATGGTGAGTGAGTGGTGAGGGTGAGTGGCAAGTGGTGAGGGTGAGTGTGATTGGTGAGGGTGTGATTGGTGAGATGAGCGGTGAGTAGTGAGGTGAGTGGGANGGTGAGTGGCGGTTGTGAGTGGTGATTAGTGAGGTGAGTTGAGTGGTGAGGGTGAGTGGTGAGCGCGAGGTGAGCAGTGAGGGTGAGTGGTAATTNGTGAGGTGTGATTGGTGAGGATGAGTGGTGAGGTGAGTGTGAGGGTGAGTGGTTGTTGTGAGGGTGAGTGGTGAGAGTGAGTGTGAGGGTGAGTGGTGAGCGTGAGTGTTGAGTGGTGAGGGTGAGTGGTGAGGATGAGTGGTGATGAGTGAGGGGTGAGTGGTGAGGGTGAGGGTGAGTGGTGAGTGTGAGGGTGAGTGGTGAGGTGAGTGTTGAGTGGTGAGGGTGTGAGATGAGTGGTGAGTGGTGAGGGTGAGTGGTGAGGTGAGGGTGATGGTTGTTGTGAGGGTGAGTGGTCAGGGTGAGTGGTGAGGTGAGTGGTTGTTGTGAGTGGTGGTGGGTGAATGGTGAGGGGTGAGTGGTGAGGTGAGTGGTGAGGGGTGAGTGGTGAGGGTGAGTGGTGAGGGTGAGTGCTGAGTGGTGAGGGTGAGTGGTGAGAGAGTGGTTAGTTTGAGGGTGAGTGTGAGGTTGAGTGGTGAGGTTAGTGGTGAGTGGTGATTGTCAGTGGTGATTGGTGAGGATGAATGGTGAGTAGTGAGGGTGAGGTTGTGTGGTGAGGTGAGTGGTGGTTGTGACGGTGAGTGGTGAGGGTGAGTGGTGAGGCTGAATGGTGAGGGTGAATGGTGAGAGTGAGTGTGAGGGAGAGTGGTGAGGGTTAGTGGTGAGGTGAGTGGTGGAGGTGGTGATGGAGATTGGTGAGAGAGGTTGGTGAGTGTGAGTTGTGAGGGTGAATAGTGAGTGGGAGTGGTGAGTGGTGAGGATGAGTGTAAGGGTGAGTTGTGAGTGGTGAATGGTGAGGGTGAATGATGAGTACAGTCAATATGCACTGCTGTTATCATACCAGGTACCACCACCACAATATGTACTCCTCTCATCATAGCAGATACCACCACAGCATATGCACTGCTGTAATCATAGCAGGTACCAACACAGCAGTATGCACTGCTGTAATCATAGCAGGTACCAACACAGCAGTATGCACTGCTGTAGTGATAGCAGGTACGACCTCAGTCGGTATACACTGCTGTAGTGATAGTAGATACTGCTATCGAGTTGGTAGATACCGCTATAGTAAATACTAAAACAGTCAGTATATACCACTACAGTCAGTCAATACTGCTACAGTCAGTATATACTACTATACAGTCAGTACATACTGCTACGGTGAGTAGCTACTAGAGTCAGTAGATACTATTATAGAGTGAGTAGATACTGCTATAGATTTTGTAGTTACTACTATAGTCAGTGGATACACTATAGAGTCAGCAGATACTATACAGTTAGTCGTTACGAGTATATAGTCGGTAGATACCACTGTAGGCCCAGTAAATACTACTATGGTCAGTAGTTATTACAGTCACTAAATACTACTACACAGTCAGTAGCTACACTGGCTCAGTAGATACTACGGTACAGTCAGTAGATACTACTACAGAGTCAATAGATACACTTCCTCTGTTGTATGTAAGGTGTTGTTAGTATATATACCTACGAGGGGTAAATATATTTTTGAGGGGGGGGGGGGGGGACCGCAATTTTCGGAAACATTTTGACATCAACTATTTACCCACACTTTCTATATTTGTTGGTGGAGAAATGTACAAACAGCCCACCGGGCTTTGACAATACCTTAGTATCTGTGTATATATGTAAGGTTTTTAATATATTTTTCACCCGGGCAAAGCCGGGTACTTCCGCTAGTGTTAATAATATCGTTTATTGTAAATTTAAATCACAGTTCCTATGATTACTCTTGTTACATTGTTTTATTGCGTTATTTTGGTGATTTCGAAAACATATGTGTAATCTCAATTGTATTATGGTTGTTATTGTTTGACTTGCATAACACTGGGATTTTTCTTCTTGGTTCTTTCGGTAAAGTCACGTAGAAGGGAAATAATAAAATAATAAAATAAAACATAATAAAATAATTCTCACGACGTTTTCGGCCACAACGCAAGCAGCCGTCCTCAGGTGAAGAACAGAGAATGGTTATGGGATTTTTGCACACAGCGGTTTTTTTTTCTGGAACATTTTTCTGGTTTATCGCTTTAAGACGTTCTCCGTTCATATTTTGTTTGTTGCGGTTGCACCCGACTCAAGAAGAGCCGCATGGCTCACAAGGCTATACCCTCCCCCCCTCTTTGACTTATATAGCCTCCTGGCATCTCTCCCACTTTAGGATACACATTGTCCTGCGGAGGGAGCTGGTAGGAACGTTGGGTTGCTCGGTCAATGGCCTGCAGGGTCAACGGCGGCGTGGTGTATTCTGCAAATATGGCCGACTGTGAGGGCGGGCACAAACCGGCGTGAGTAGGTTAAACGTTGAGTTTTATATGGACACCACGGGGTGTCCAGCCCTCCCCACCCAGCCCCACCCCCACCCAGCCCACCCAGCCCTCCCCACCCTCCCTCTCACCCAGCCCCACCCTCCCATTTTTGGATGCACGACGGACGGACGGACACAATAATCCCCTATGGGCTGGTGTAACCAGGAGGTTCCTACCAGTAAAATGTATTGCTGTGGTGTTCACACCTGATGATGATTGCTTATGTTGCAATCGAAACGTCGTGATTTAACTTTTTTATTTTTCATTTAATTTTTTATTATTATTTTCTTTACCTACGTGACTTCACCGAAAGAACCAAGAGCATTGAAAATGAAACTTGAAACGCCCCNAAAAAACAACTCAATTATGGACGACATTTGTTCGCGAAAGCCTCCTGCTACGCGGCAAACTCACGGCAAAATAAACAACAACATCAACAACTTTATTCCAGATTTGAAGCTTTCGTGACTGCAAGGATTCATACTCTTAGTTCTTTCGGTAAAGTCACGTAGGTAAAAAATGAAATTAAAATTAATACAAATAAAATAAAAATCCGAAACGTCGTAATTTTTATTTTATTTTTATAAATTTTAATTTCATTTTTACCTACGTGACGACGTTTCGGATTTTTTATTTAATTTTATATTTTATTTCATTTTTTACCTACGTCACTTTACCGAAAGAACTAGAGTAACAACAACAACAATGACGCGCCACCGCCGCTGTCGTCACTTCCTGTCCTCAGCTCGCGTGTGCCACGTCTCACTCCGCTCGCCTCCTCCCACCCACCCGCCCGCAGTTCTCTCATCCTCATCCGCCTCCATCTCGCGTCCCACACCGCCTTCCGCACCCTACAATCATGGTGAGAGAAGAGTGTGGTTATGTATAAGTGTGTGTTAAAAAATGTGTGTTTTTGGAAATGAAAGATTTTAACAGCAGTAGCGCAACAATGAGTTACATTCGGTTTTTTTGTGGAACGCTCGTTGCGAGGCCTGCTTGGTCGAGCCGAGCCTACGGCTTGCCTGGAAAGCCGCGCCGCCTTGCGCGAGCCGGTGGGCGGCGGCGCTGACCAAAGAAACCACCACCGTGTTGGGTTGATGGGTGGGTGAATGAGTTGTGGAACTGCTTAAATTGAACTAATAGTTTTAACAACAACAACATTTGAGACAAATGTGTTGTTTGTGTGGTTGCAAGCACGGACGGCTGTTTGGTTATAATCGCGGACGTATGTTCCAGATGTTATTCATTTCATCTTAAGCGCTGTGTGTGTACGTGTCAATCTGACAATTGCGTCCCATTCGAGTCGTTTCGAGATTTCTACAGCTACGTTGCCTTTAATTCGTCATTACAATTATCCCCAGGGTGCACTTTATAAACGAATTCGAAGTCAGAGCGAGTTGAGACGGAAAATCGTTTAACTCGTCTGGCAATTAATCGCAGTGGTGGTGGCCTTCATCCAGCAGTGGATGGACCATGACAGTTGCCGATGAATGATAAAGATTTAACTGGCCATTAGTGACCATGAGTTAATGGTTAATAGAGGTGGGCTTGGGAAGGACACGTCATGGTTAGAAGGCAGTGGTGGACGATGGCCGATATTGGGGATCCTGTAGAAAAAGGGGTCTTTGGCCTACTCTTCCACGCCGACCAGACGTTTTGGAAGTGTGCGGTAGTATCCACACTCTACTCCCACCACACGTGACCTGCCAAATCGACTCGCTATGATGTTGGTCATCTTGTGTACAATTAAAAGCCACTGATTTCCTGCTCTAATGAGCATTGACGCATTGGTGATCATCTCCAGTTTACAGCCCTGCAGAGCCAGTGCTGGAAACTCCACATTCCCATGGCGGAGGTCAGTATCTCCATAGGATGACGTTATCGACCCCCCCCCACAAAGTGGTATATATTTTAGCGACCGCGGGGTGTATGATGGGCTGAGTCACCCCCCTACCCCCCTCCCCAATGCATGCCTGCCCTTAAGAGGTGCTCGCTAACAGCCAGAGGTCGCAATCGGTACCCGATACCCGTACCCTACCCGATACCTGGCTACCCGTACCTGTTTGCGACCCTGGTGCGGCCGGGTACGGGTAGGCCGTGAGTCACTGGTGAGTAACCGTTTGTCACTCATTTCCCAACGTCTTGTCTCTTCTTACAATTCAAGTTCCTAGAATCAACCCACCCGCGCCTGCAACATGGCTTCATCCCAGAGGTCGCAATCGGGTACCCGTACCCTACCCGATACCCGGCCGGGTACGGGTAGCCGGGTATCGAGAGGGTACGGGTACCCGATTGCGACCCTGGTGCGGCCGGGTACGGGTAATGAATCAAAACCCGTTTGCGACCTCTGCTAACAGCGCTCTCCTACGTCGGTGTGTGAAGACCGTGTTGGGGTGGCGGGGGGTAACCTGTTTGCCTTTTGTGTTGCAGCCTGGCCCCGCAGCGAGCGCCTCCACCGTGGGAGCCAGCGGACGATCGCCAAGCAGGGCGGTGTCCACCGGCCCTCCGGATCGTCCGTGCGGCAGAGGTACGACGGGGGTGGAGAGAGGCAGTACAGCAAGTAGTGCGGCGGCACCAGCGACTTTGCCGCTCGTTTGCGGATCAGTTTAACACGTAGTNGGCTTTCACGACCAATATCCATAATACAGGTTTTTTGTTAGATCACGTAAATATATAAACACAGCCAATTAGTAAGTTTGTCACGTAAACAGAACGTGCCAATTCGTTACTAGTACAGCACCACCGTTGTGTTGGAGAGCCAAGCCAAGATTGCAAATTTTGTGGCCTGGGCCATTTCCCGGAACGTTAGCCTAAAATGTGTTTGTTATTAACAATTAAAATGCGCACCTTCTGCGCCACGGTAGGTGCCGGAGATCTCGCAGAATAAAAAATAAAAAAGAGCCGGCCATGTTTTGCCGGCGTCACGGTCAAAAATGTTGCCATGTTTGATCAATTAAAAGCGCCACTAACTCATGCATGCTGTGATCTCTGTGCGATCCACCGAACCTGACTGGTGACCTCGCAGGAAGGCGACGAGCAGCGGAGGCAGTAGCGCGTCTCGCTCCACCTCTGCCGGAGGATCTGGGGGCATGTGGAGGTTCTACACCGAGGATTCGCCTGGACTCAAAGTGTAAGTGCGGTGGCAGACCCCCTGCGGTGGTCCTGGCTATCCGCAGACCCCTCCACCGAATAATAGAATCTGTCCCGTCGCATTGGGGTTGGTAATTTAATCAGAATCAGAGTATTTAATTTAAACTGGAGGAATCCGATGGCTATCAAGTAGTTTGGCAGGTGTCCAGTAGTTTCACAGATGTCCCAGTAGTCATCACAGGTGTCCAGGAGTTTCACAGATGTCCCAGTAGTTTCAAAGGTGTCCCAGTAGTTTCACAGGTGTCCCAGTAGTTTCACAGATGTCCAGTAGTTTCACAGATGTCCCAGTAGTGTCCACAGATGTCCCAGTAGTTTCACAGGTGTCCTGTAGTTTCACAGATGTCCCAGTTTCACAGATGTCCAGTAGTTTCACAGATGTCCAGTAGTTTCACAGATGTCCCAGTAGTTTCACAAGTGTCCAGTAGTTTCACAGGTGTCCTGTAGTTTCACAGGTGTCCAGTAGTGTCCACAGATGTCCAGTAGTTTCACAGATGTCCAGTAGATTTCACAGTAGTTTCACAGGTGTCCAAGTAGTCTGACAGGTGTCCCAGTAGTTTCACAGATGTCCTGTAGTGTCGCAGATGTCCGTTTGACAGCCGGTAATCCGTAACTGTTTTGGAGTTGATCAATGCTGGCAGCAGCAGCGCACTCCACGTGTGCCGTGCCGGTGCTCGCTTCACGGCGCTGGCCCCTACCAGTCGCTGAAATGCTGCGCATGCGAGCTTTGTCTTGTCTTGTTTGTAGTCTGCATGTCTGCGTTCCCCCTATGTGCATGGTTGTAGCTGTCATGCACGTCCGTGTGAATGTTTCTGGGCGTGCGCACGCACGCGTGTTTGATCAAAGGAACGGAAGTGCGCCGGTGAGCTCCGCTGCGCTACGAACCTTCCGACACGGAGTTCGATTCCCGCTCACCGCTGGCGTTGGTGGTGAAGAGCTGGGCCTCCCCTAGGTCTACTGAGCCTTGAAACGAGTACTTGGTGCGGTGTGTAAACATCGGCACTGGGAGACAAAGGGAGCCGGGCGTGGTGCTAGCCACCGATCCCCTTGTGTGCCATTGCGGCCTTAAGAAGCGCTTGCTAACAGCATTACCCCCACAGATCTCTGACTTTGTGTATTTCGTGTCTGTGTGTGTCCGTGGGCTCTTGTGTGTGTGTGTGTCTGGACGTGCCTTTGTCTTGTATATTTAACCAGATGTATTTGCTGTGTGTGGCTGTGTCTAAGTGTTTCTGTGTCGAAGTGTTTCTGTGCATGCGTGTTGCTAAGTGTCTGCATGTATATATATATGCCTCTACATGTGTGTGTCTGTATGTCTGTGTGCCCACCCACCCTACCCCACAGTGGCCCTGTTCCTGTGCTGGTCATGAGCCTGCTGTTCATAGCCTCCGTGTTTATGCTGCACATCTGGGGCAAATACACGCGCTCGTGAGCTGTGCCCCCCACAACCGCATCGACCAGGAGCCCTCGCAAGACACGCACAGCAGCAACAGCATCACCGGCAACACCAGCAGCAGCAGCAACAGCAGCAGCATCAGCAGCTGCATCAGCAATACTATCAAGAGAGACACCAGCAGCAACAACAGCAGTATCAGAAATACACAACGCACCTCTGATGAGCACGGCTGGCTAGCACGGTGCGAAAGAAGTTCTACAAACAACACCAGTAGCAACAGCAGCTATNAAAAAAAACTGTCAAATGGTTGAACTTGCACCACCATCAACCACGGAAGTCGTCACAGCCTGATGTCACAATCACACCTCGCCATCGCTTCTTTCCTTCTGCCGGATCCCGCGGCAATTGCACATCTGACACCCTGACCAATGTCTGCTCTTCCAAGTCTCATCACCACACCAACCACATCTGGCTTGCGTTGTAATTTGACCACCGCCAATTCTATCGATCAATCGCCAATCGCACCGTGACCAATTCGATCACTGGCAGCGAGAAGCTTTTCCGCCGCCAACGTCTTCGAAGGCAATCTGGGGCCCGATTTGGCTGTTTTCTCGCCGGGGATTCTGGCGAATGACACACACACAAGTCCGCTCAGTCTTAAAGTGTCGCGGTGACGGCTCGTGCGTGATGGCTACGTGGTGATGGCACGCGCGTGCGCACAGGCGCGTGCGCGAATCCCGTCGCGTTTGGGACCAAACGGACACCCGTCTAGCGACCCGTGTTTGAGCTCGAGACGGAGTTGTAGACTCATCGTTGCAATGCTGTAATTTAATCGCGCTGTTGGGAGCCCGCCGTTCACCAAATAAAAACCAATACACGTCACCTTTGCCCCTCGCCTCCGTCGGGTCTTGCTTGCCTCGCGCCGTTCATAGCGGGGTGGGGGGGGTGGGAGGTGGTATTCATCCAGCAGTCGATTGACTTGACCGTGGCCGATGATGGCTTCTAAATGTGACCGTATCTCAAGACGCTGTGCGCAAAGAGTGGGGTGTGTTTATTGAGTGAGAGTGGGGGGCGATGGTCAGTCGGGGGCAGAGGAGGGGAAGAATTCTGGACATGAACAGAGGGATGTCAGTCGACCGTACAAGCGTCTGAGTATTGGTCTTTGTGAGTATGTGGAACTCCATCCTTATAAAAGTATAACTCGTAAAAACAAAGTTTTTCACTATAAATCCTTTATATGCGTGGCGGCTAGAGTCCTCTCGTCCTCTTGCTTGAGATGGCTGCCACCTATGGGTCAGATGATTGCATGGCAGCATTAAGCAATTGGTAATTAAATATAATATTTTTGTCCTAAAAAGTGTAAAATTTTGGGAAAAAATTTTCACGAACATTATTTGTCACGCACAACGAGTCTGTGTGGAAAATGTCAGCTCGATTGGATCACGGGAAGTGGGTTAAAACACGACCGAAAGATGTGCACGGTCCTAAGCAAGCAAGTTAACTTAATATAAAGGATTTAAAAAAAGGTGTCCGTTTTGTTGCCAGATAAAAGGGTAAAAAACAATTATATTTTTACTGGCAAATGAGGTTCCAATAGTGTAAATGCTTACCCGAGCTCTCATACTCTAATGGTGCATTGTCTTTGAGTTGTGCGTCTTTTGGCGTCATCTGGTCCCAACACCATGTGAGACTAGGCTCTAAGGAAAGCTGTCTCGGGTGTGGACCAATAAACTTCAAGGACAGTGCATACAATATCAGAGTTGTGTTTTTGTTTGCATTATGACTGCAGGTATTGTGGTCTATGCAAACATGACTCCTTGTAAAAAAGGTGTCGGTTTTGTTTCCAGATAAAAGGGTAAAAAACCAATTATCATATGTGGAACTCTTTATGAACCTAGGTCCCCATGTATCACTTCTAAGTCTGAGCCTCTTACCCGAGTCGAACGGTTCTCTGTGCGAATCGACGGTGAGTTTCTGGGTCTGTGTGTGAGTATGGCAAGGAACGAGACGGGGTAGTGGACCCAGGGCAAGAGAGAGGAGGAAGCTTCTGAGGGCCTCGTAGACTTGCCACAGGGACAAGGAGTTGACGGCGCGAGCGGCTGGGCCGTGGGGCAGAGGTCGCAAACGGGTTTTGATTCCTTACCCGTACCCGGCCGCATCAGGGTCGCAAATGGTACCCGTACCCGGCCGGTACGGGTAGCCGTTCCCTACCCGAAATGAGTGACAAACGGTGACTCCAGTGACTCACGGCCTACCCGTACCCGGCCGCACCAGGGTCACAAACGGCTACCCGGTACCCGGCCGGGTACGGGTATCGGGTACCGGTTGCAACCTCTGCCGTGGGGACAGCGGAGGTGAGCGAGGCCGACCTCCATCGCAAATTCCTCGACCTGCAGAGAGAGAGACGGCCGCAACTGTGGACTTCCCACCGCTGCCTCGGCCATTCCAGCCCCCCCTCCCCCATTCCAGCCCCCCCCCATTCCAGCCCCCCCCCCATTCCAGCCCCCCCCCATTCCAGCCCCCCCCCATTCCAGCCCCCCCCATTCCAGCCCCCCCCCCATTCCAGCCCCCCCCCCATTCCAGCCCCCCCCCCCATTCCACTGCTTGGGTTTGGCAGCGCTGGAAGAGCCCATTTGTCTGAACGCGCTCAAATGCTGCAACCATGCGCTGCTTCCAAAATATTCAAGTTTCATTTATTAGGTATAGCCCTGTGAGCCATTCGGCTCTTGAATCGGGTGCAACCGCAACAAAAAAAAAACATGAACAAGAAAACATCTTAAAGTGAATATGTGACTAAGTGCAAACAGAAAATCCAAGAAAAGGCAGCAAAATATTGCAGAAAAAGCACCGTACACCAACTGCGTGCAAAAATCCCAGTGGGATGCAAGTCAAACAACAACAACAACCACAAGACAACTTAGATTAAGGTCATCAGTCTAACTGTACTACAACAAACAAACATGGCTAAACCGAAAAACTTCTCAAAAATCACCAAAATAAAGCCATACAAGCAATAAAACAGTGATCATAGTGATCATAGGGAAAATATAAAAACACTGGCACAGAGTGGACGCGAGGTGGCGGTTTTGGCCCACGGCGAGGGGACCAGCCGCCCTGTGGACCGTGGAGGAGAAAGCCTCGCGGAGACTCGAGACGCCTTTTTCTTCTTTAAAGGAGGGTGCTGGTCAAGTTTTGTCCGCAGTTGGGGGAGCGGTGGGCGTAGGGCGATGTGAGTGCAGCTGCTGCTGTTGCTGCAAGCAGGTGGGGAGCGGTGGTGGGGAGCGGTGGTGGGGAGCGGTGGTGGGAGCGGTGGTGGGGAGCGGTGGTGGGAGCGGTGGTGGGGGGCGGTGGTGGGGGCGGTTAGCGCGCTGCGCTACGAACCCAGCGACCCGAGTTCGATTCCCGTTCACGGCCAACATCGGTGACGATTATTTGAACCGGTCCTGGGCCTCCCCTAGGTCAACTCAGCCTCAAATGAGTATCTGGTGCAGTGTGTGAACATTGCCACTACGGGAGACAAAGGCGGTCGGGCGTGGTGCTGGCCACCCAAACCCCCTCGTGTACAGTTCCGGCCTTCATAGGTGCTCGCTAACAGCACTTGCCCCAACAGTCTGTGGGATCTTTGCTTGCTGCTGTTGTTTGTAATCCCATTTGAGAGTGATTCGCAGGCAATGTTTCAGCATTGAGGATGCGGTGGGTTAAACAGGGACAAAACGTTGTGTTGTCCATGTTTAACAGAAGAGGTGGAGAGAAACACACACACGGACACAGACAAAGAGCCCCCATGTAGCCTTGAACAGGCTGTTGGGGCAAGTGCTGTTTGCGAGTAGCTCCTTTGAAGGCCGGCACGGCACACGAGGGGGGGGGGGGGTCAGCACCACACCCGCCCGCCCGGCGTGAGCTCCCCTCGCCAGAGCTGACGTTTAATAAACCCCGCTTCGGGTGCTCATTTAAGGCTGCGTCGACCTAGGGGAGCCCCAGAACCTGTTCAGATATTCGATGTCGTTGGTTCTCACACACTCTCCACACAAAGACAAGAGGCTTTCCCCGAATGGGCGATTCGTATTGCGGCGGCGAGGTTTGTCACCCTGTGAAGGCCAGCACGGTGCACCGATTAGGGGGCCGTGTGACCATATCCACGCCCGGCGCCTTTGCACCCCCAGTGTCGAGGGGTGTTACACACGGGCAGCAGGTACTCGTCTGAAGGCTGAGTCGATCTAGGGGAGGCCTACAATCCCATCACTCGACCACGCATAGTCCACATTCTGGCACCCACCATCGCATCAACCATCAGTCCTTCAGCCATCTCATCCACCATCAAACACCGCTTCTCGAAATACCTCCATAATCCATCACCCACCACGACCCATCATTCTCTCGCCCATCGCACATCAGCCATCGCTGATCACCACACAATTATTACACCCATCGATCAACCCCATCATTCATAATCAACCTCCATCATCCATCACCCACGTCCCTCCATCTCCCATCATCACCTATCACCTCTCATATCATCACCCATCGCTACCCCCATCATCATCCATCAGCACCTCCCCCATCATCATCCGTAATCTCCATGGCAACGGAGCCCCCAATCCCGCGTCATCACCTTCGCGCGATGTGATTGGATGCTCCTCCCGTTCGCAGGACCATTCAGCTCCCTCTTGCGTCGCCACGGCAACGAGCGCGCCGACCAATAGCAACGCGGGAAGCAGGAGACCCGTCTCCATGGTAACGGCTCCACGCGCCTGCCTCCCGTTGTCTTAGAAACGGCGATGATGATGATGATACTGAATGTTTTTCTTCCAATAACAATAACTCATCCCCGTTGGGATGTCATCTGAAACAAATAAATAAACGAGGATTTAATCACATTACAATTATCCATTTCACACCTAAATCCACTGTTACGAGAACCCGCGTGGGAGCCGATAGACGTTAATTGTCCATCTGCGGGTGCGATTTTCACACAGGTTTAAATTACCCGTGTGTGCATGTGCCCGTGTGTGCCGTGTTTGTAGCATCCATAATAGAGGTTGTTTGGGTGAGATCGCGTAAACGTATAAATGTGTCGTCAAACTCTTAGGTTTTTTCGGTAAAGTCACGTAGGTAAATCATAAAATAATAATAAATGAAAATAACTCAATTAAATCACGACGTTTCGGAGGCAACACAAGTCTCCGTCTTCAGGTGGGACCGTCACAGCCAAATTTACTTAATACAGCCACAACAGTTTGTAAATGTTGTGCTTGGCTCTCCAACACACCGGTGTGCTAGTTACGAATTGGCCACGTTCTGTTTACGTGACAACCCTTACTAGCTGGCTGTGTCGGGTGGTGGCGGGTTTAACGACACATTTATATAGTTACGCGATCTAACCCCAAAAACCTGTGGATGATATTGGACGCGAAAGTGTTAAACCCGCTATTTAGTAGTTGGATCGGTGGTGTAGTGGTTCGTACGCTGCGCTAAGTCGACTCAGCCTTAAAAGTCGTACCTGGTGCGGTGTCTAAACATCAGCACTGGTGAGACAAAGGCTGCTGGTGTTAACCACCCATCCTTCCGTGTACCGTAGCGACCTTCATAGGGCTCACCAACAGCACTTGCCCAGAAGCACGTGTGGCTACACGGGGCGTCTTTGTCTTTATCTGTGTCCACCGCGCGTTCAGTGTTTCTCTCCTCGCGCCTCTCTCCTGTTGAGTCTCTGTGCGCTTCTCTGCCTTCACGTCTCGGCGTCTTTCATGTGTCCCCTCCCTCTCTCTCGCAGTGTCTCTCTGCGTCTCACTGTGTTTCTCGATAACCCCTCGTGTGTTTGTCTACAGGGCGGAGCCACACGTGGTGTTGAGAATAGACGCTCTGACATACTCAACATTCATATCCTCACAAAGACAAAGATCCCACAGACTGTTGGGGCAAGTGCTGTTAGCGAGCACCTATGAAGGCCGGAACTGTACACGAGGGGGTGGGTGGCCAGCACCACGCCCGACCGCCTTTGTCTCCCTAGTGGCAATGTTCACACACTGCACCAGATACTCATTTGAGGCTGAGTTGACCTAGGGGAGGCCCAGGACCGGTTCAAATAATCGTCACGATGTTGGCCGTGAACGGGAATCGAACTCGGGTCGCTGGGTTCGTAGCGCAGCGCGCTAACCGCTCCACCACCGCTCCCCACTCGATATCCTCACACACACATTCAACTTGACCTAAACATAAATCATCTCCCCCCCCCCCCCCCCCCGGGGCATCATTTCTCTCTGAATATTTCACCGCGGTGGCTGTGTCGAGTAGGCCGGTGGCACGTGGCTTACGGTAGCAGCCACAAGCCTCAACTGAGTTACCTGTTGTGAACACCGTCACTCGGGAAGACAAAGGCGGCCGGGCGTTGTGCTGACCACCCCCCCCCCTTCGTATGCCTTATCACACTTCGTAGCGAGCTCACGGCAAACTAACATCGCATGCCCCAGACGCCTGTTAAGACCGTGCAGTTGGGATCTTTGTCTTTGTGCGTGTAGGGACCCACGTGAAATTCCTCCTGTCCGGCCGCGCGCTTCGGGTGGCGTACGAACTCGACGCGGCTCCCTGGAATTCCTCCTCATCTCCCCTCCCCCCTCCCCCTCCTCGCCCCCCTCCTATCCTCCTCCTCGTCGCGGTGAGGCTTGGCGACTCTGTGCGGAAAATGTAGCCGAGTCGCAGCGAGACCCCCCCCTCCTCCTCCTCCGCTTGACCTCTCGACCCCCCCCCCCACACGCCGCTCCCTGACCCCACTCCTCCCCGTGTCTGTCCTTCCACGCCAACATTAACAAAAATAATTTAATTGTTTTGCACATCCCATCAGCTATACGTCCCCCCTCTTCCCCCGCCCCCTTCTCCCCCCCCCGCCCCCCACCGCTTTCTAGGAGTTGCATAATTACAGCCAGAATTGGTTCAAGGCAAGCAAACACCCTGACCCGGTTTTGACTTTCAGTTTCTCATCAGCAGAGCCAGACTCGCCTGAGCCAATGCTGGTAACACTGCCAGATGTTGCAGGCAAGGACTGGTTTTGACATTTAGTATCTCATCAGTTGAGTCAGGCTCGCTTGAGCCAATGCTGGTAACACTGCCAGATGTTGCAGCAAGGACTGGTTTTGACATTTTAGTCTCATCAGGAGTCAGGCTCGCTTGAGCCAATGCTGGTAATCTGCCNATGTTGTATGCAAGAACTGGTTTTGAAATTGCGTGTCTCATCAGCAGAGCCAGACTCGCTTGAGCCAATGCTGCCAAAACTGCCAAATGTTATAGGCAAGGACTGTTTGACATTGAGTGTCTCATCAGCAGAGTCAGACTCGCTTGAGCCAATGCTGCCAAAACTGCCAGACGTTATGCAAGGAGTGGTTTTGACATTGAGTGTCTTATCAGCAGAGTCAGACTCGCTTGAACCAATGCTGCCAAAACTGTCAGCTGTTATAGACATGGCTCCTAGCTTGACGCAACACTCTGTAACAATACACAACACGGACTACCAGTCAGAGAGCCACCCCAGAAGTTGACTTTTGATCCACTCTTCCAACACGTGTGGAGGAGGTTGGAGTACCTACACTTTACCCCACCGCACGTCACAATGAAACAGTGGTACTCATCTCCCGTATGCAGAGCCAGCGGTGGCAATTCCATATTCCTATGGCGGATGGTGGTTGGTGTGTGATGGGTGGTGGGTGGGGCTAGTCGATCCATCAGGCAAGCTCTGTTGACTTTCCCACCAAGTGGTGCTAATTTTATCGACCCCCCCCCCCTCGTGCACGAGGGGATGATGTGATCAGCATCTCCATGCCCGGTCGCCTTTGTCTTCCCAGTGCTGCCCGACCTCGCTGCCCCTTCTCTCCTCCATGACCTTCCTTGACTGGGGGTCAGATATCGAACTCAGCCGGCGTGGTGCTGGCCACCCACCCACCCCCTCGTTGTGCCATGCCAGCCTTAATGTGTCACATGTACAATATATAATGTGTTACATCATATATATTTTTGTTGTGTAGAATGTATATGATGTGATTGTGTGTGTGTAAGATGTGTGTGTGTGTAAGATGTGTGTGTGTAAGGTGTGTGACACACACATATGTTACACACACACATGTTACACACACACATCTTACACACGCACACTGTGTGTGTGTAAGATATGTGTAATTTGTGTGTGTGTGTAGATGTGTGTGTGTGTAAGATGTGTGTGTGTGTGTAAGATGTGTGTGTTGGATGTGTGTATTTCCCCTGCTCCCCCACCCTCTCCTCCCCTAAATCTCCCTCTCACACTCCCCAATTCCCTGCTCCCCCACCCTCTCCTCCTCCTAATCCTCCCTCTCACACTCCCCAATTCCCCTGCTCCCCACCCTCTCCTCCCCTGAATCTCTCTCACACTCCCCCAATTCCCTGCTCCCCCACCCTCTCCTCCCTAAACCTCTCCTCTCACACTCCCCAATTCCCCTGCTCCCCCCACCCTCTCCTCCCCTGAACCTCCCTCTCACACTCCCCCAATTCCCCTGCTCCCCCCCCTCTCCTCCCTAAATCTCCCTCTCACACTCCCCCAATCATCCCCTGCCCCCCACCCTTCCTCCCCTAAATCTCCCTCTCACACTCCCCAATTCCCCTGCTCCCCCCCCTCTCCTCCTCCCTAAATCTCCCTCTCACATCCCCCAATTCCCCTGCTCCCCCACCCTCTCCTCCCCTGAAATCTCCCTCTCACACTCCCCAATGCCCCTGCTCCCCCTCCCTCTCCTCCCCTAACCTCCCTCTCACACTCCAACCCATCCCCTGCTCCCCCACCCTCTCCTCCTCTTCTCTCTCACACTCCCCAATCCCTGCTCCCCCACCCTCTCCTCCCCTGAACCTCCCTCTCACACTCCCCAATCCCCTGTCCCCCACCCTCTCCTCCCCTAAATCTCCCTCTCACACTCCCCCAATTCCCCTGCTCCCCCCACCCTCTCTCCCCAAATCTCCCTCTCACACTCCCCAATCCCTGCTCCCCACCTCTCCTCCCCTGAATCTCCCTCTCACACTCCCCCAATTCCCTGCTCCACCACCCTCTCCTCCCCTAAACCTCCCTCTCACACTCCCCCAATTCCCTGCTCCCCGCCTCCCTCCTCAACCTCCCTCACACTCCCCCACCCCCTCCCCCACCTCTCCCCCCAATCTCCTACACACTCCCCAATCCCCTGCTCCCCACCCTCTCCTCCCCTAAATCTCCCTATCACACTCCCCAATTCCCCTGCTCCCCACCCTCTCCCCCTAAATCTCCCTCTCACATCCCCAATTCCCCTGCTCCCCACCCTCTCCTCCTCCTAAATCTCCCTCTCACACTCCCCAATTCCCCTGCTCCCCCACCCTCTCCTCCCCTAAATCTCCCTCTCACACTCCCCAATTCCCCTGCTCCCCACCCTCTCCTCCCCTAAATCTCCCTCTCCACTCCCCCAATTCCCCTGCTCCCCCACCCCTCTCCTCCCTAAATCTCCCTCTCACACCCCCAATTCCCCTGCTCCCCCACCCTCTCCTCCCCTAAATCTCCCTCTCACACTCCCCAATTCCCCTGCTCCCCCACCCTCTCTCCCCCTAAATCTCCTCTCACTCTCCCCCAATCCCCCTGCTCCCCCACCCTCTCCTCCCCTGAATCTCCCTCTCACACTCCCCAATTCCCCTGCTCCCCCACCCTCTCCTCCCCTAAATCTCCCTCTCACACTCCCCATTCCCTGCTCCCCCACCCTCTCCTCCCCTAAATCTCCTCTCACACTCCCCCAATCCCCCTGCTCCCCCACCCTCCTCCCCTAAATCTCCCTCTCACACTCCCCCAATCCCCTGCTCCCCCACCCTCTCCTCCCCCTAATCTCCCTCTCACAATCCCCCAATTCCCTGCTCCCCCACCCTCTCCTCCCCTAAATCTCCCTCTCAACTCCCCCAATTCCCCTGCTCCCCACCCTCTGCTCCCCTAAATCTCCCTCTCACTCCCCCAATCCCCTGCTCCCCCCCCTCTCCTCCCCCTAAATCTCCCTCTCACACTCCCCCAATTCCCCTGCTCCCCCACCCTCTCCTCCCCTAAATCTCCCTCTCACTCCCCCAATCCCCTGCTCCCCCACCCTCTCTCCCCCTAAATCTCCCTCTCACCTCCCCCAATCCCCTGCTCCCCCCCCTCTCCTCCCCCTAAATCTCCCTCTCACACTCCCCCAATCCCTGCTCCCCCACCCTCTCCTCCCCTAAATCTCCCTCTCACACTCCCCCAATCCCCCTGCTCCCCACCCTCTCTCCCCCTAAATCTCCCTCTCACTCTCCCCCAATCCCCCTGCTCCCCACCCTCTCCTCCCCTGAATCTCCCTCTCACACTCCCCCAATTCCCCTGCTCCCCACCCTCTCCTCCCCTAAATCTCCCTCTCACACTCCCCCAATTCCCCTGCTCCCCCACCCTCGCTCCCCCTAAATCTCCCTCTCACTCCCCCAATCCCCCTGCTCCCCCACCCTCTCCTCCCCTAAATCTCCCTCTCACACTCCCCCAATTCCCTGCTCCCCCACCCTCTCTCCCCCTAAATCTCCCTCTCACCTCCCCCAATCCCCTGCTCCCCCACCCTCTCTCTCCCCTAAATCTCCCTATCACACTCCCCCAACCCCTGCTCCCCCACCCTCTCCTCCCCTACATCTCCCTCTCACACTCCCCAATTCCCTGCTCCCCCACCCTCTCCTCCCCTAAATCTCCCTCTCACTCTCTCCCCAATTCCCCTGCCCCACCCTCTCCTCCCCTAATCTCCCTCTCACACTCCCCGAACCCCTGCTCCCCACGCCCTCTCCTCCCCTGAATCTCCCTCTCACACTC
>MU249626.1:5180929-5212697 GCA_018977245.1 Lethenteron camtschaticum
GTGTGTAAGTTGTGTGTGTGTAAGTGTGATGTCTGTGTGTAAGATGTGTGTGTGTAAGTTATGTGTGTGTGTAAGTTGTGTGTGTGTGTAAGATGTGTGTGTGAAGTGTGTGTGTGTAAGATGTGTGTGTGATGTGTGTGTGTGTAAGATGTGTGTGATGATGTGTGTGTGTGTATGTAAGATGCTGTGTGTGTATGATGTGTGTGTGTGTGTGTAAGATGTGTGTGTGTGTAAGTGTAAGTGTGTGTGTGTAAGATGTGTGTGTAAGATGTGTGTGTGAGGTGTGTGTGTGTAAGATGTGTTGTATAAGATGTGTTTGTGTGTGTAAGATGTGTGTGTGTGTAAGATGTGTGTATGTAAGATGTGTGTATGTAAGTGTGTGTGTAAGGTGTGTGTGTGTAAGATGTGTGTGTGCTGTCAGCAGCATTGCCCACACAGTTCGCTGTGCCGTGGCACCTAAATCTACACACACACACCTACACTCTACACACACACACCTACACACTCACACACACACACCTACACTCTGCACACACACACACCTACACACTACACACACACAGCTACACTCTCACACACACACACCTACACACTACACACACACACACCTACACTCTACACACACACTCTACACACACACACACCTACACTCTACACACACACTACACACACACACACCTACACTCTACACACACACACACACACCTACATACACACACCTACAAACTACACACACACACACCTACACTCTACACACACACACACGTACACACCTACACACTACACACACACACCTACACTCTACACACACACACACACCTACACTCTACACACACACACACTACACACTACACACACACCTACACTCTACACACACACCTACACAATACACACGCACACACACCTACACACTACACACACACACCTACATTCTCACACTACACACCTACACATACACACACACCTACACTCTACACACACACCTCACTCTACACACACCTACACACTACACACACACCTACACACTACAAACACACCTACACACTACACACACACACCTACACACACACACACCTACACACTACACACACACACCTACACACACACCTACACTCTACACACACCTACACCTCACACACACACTCACACACACACCCACACACCTACACACTAACACACACACCTACACTCTGCACACACACACCGACACTCTACACACACACACACCGACACACTACACACACACAGCTACACTCTACACACACACACCTACACACCACACACATACACCTACACTCTACCACACACCTACACTACACACACACACCTACACTCTACACACACACACCTACACTCTCACACACACACACCTACACACCTACACACTACACACACCTACACACCTACACACTACACACACACACACACCTACACACTACACACACACCTAAACTCTACACACACACACCTACACTCTACACACACACACACCTAACACCTACACACTACACACACTCACCTACACACTACACCCTAACTCACACTCACACACACCTAATTCACACACACACCTACACTCTACACCACTAAACCTNCACTCTCACACTACACACCTACACTACACACACACACCTACCACTACACACACACACACACACACACCTACACTCTACACACACACACTCACACACACCTACACTCTCACACTAACACCTACACACTACACACACACACCTCTCTACACACACACACCTCACTCACACACACACACCTACACTCTACACACACACACCTACACTCTACACACACACTACACACACCTCACACACACACCTACAAACTACACACACACACAACTCACACTACACACACACACCTACACACTACACACCCTACACACTACACACACACACACCTACACACACACACACCTACACAATACACACGACACACACACCTACACACTACACACAACACCTACATTCTACACACACACACCTACACACTNCACACACACACACCTACACTCTACACACACACACAACTACACTTACACACGCACACCTACACACTACACACACCTACACTCTACACACACACACCTACAATCTGCATACACACACCCACATACCTCTACATAACACACCCACATCTATAAACAAAGATCCCCGTATAGCCTTCAACAGACTGTTGGGGCAGTGCCGTTAGCGAGCACCTAGAAGGCCGGCACACACACACACACACGCACCGCATGTACTGTGGAAAAAAACACAACAGCAGCAACCACAACAACAACAACAACCACAGTAACAACAGCAACAACAACCACCACCACCACAGCGGCGGCGGCCCTACCTGCGGGCTGCACGCGATTGTCACTCGCGCACTCCACGCATCCTCCTCCTCNGATGCAGCCTCCCTCCCTCCTCCTCCCTCCTCCCTCCTCCTTCCTCCTCCTCCACCACCCCCTCCCCTCTCCACCACCCCACTCTCCCACTCTTCCCACCTCTCCCCCAATTTCGCCCCCCCGCCCGCCCCCATACTCCTCTCACTCTCCCCAATCCACTGCTCCCCCACCTCTCCTCCCCCTAAATCTCCCTCTCACAATCCCCCAATTCCCTGCTCCCCCACCCTCTCCTCTCCTAAATCTCCCTCTCACACTCCCCCAATCTCCCTGCTCCCCCCCCTCTCCTCCCCCTAAATCTCCCTCTCACACTCCCCCAATTCCTGCTCCCCACCCTCTCCTCCCCTAAACTCCCTCTCACACTCCCCCAATTCCCTGCTCCCCCACCCTCTCCTCCCCTAATCTCCCTCTCACACTCCCCCAATTCCCTGCTCCCCCACCCTCTCCTCCCCTAATCTCCCTCTCACACTCCCCAATTCCCTGCTCCCCCCCTCTCCTCCCCTAATCTCCCTCTCACTCCCCCAATTCCCTGCTCCCCACCCTCTCCTCCCCTAATCTCCCTCTCACACTCCCCAATTCCCCTGCTCCCCACCCTCTCCTCCCCTAAATCTCCCTCTCACACTNCCCCAACCCCTGCTCCCCACCCTCTCCTCCCCTAAATCTCCCTCCCCAATCCCCTGCTCCCCCACCTCTCTCCCCTAAATCTCCCTCTCACACCCCCCAATCCCCTGCTCCCCCACCCTCTCCTCCCCTAATCTCCCTCTCACACTCCCCAATTCCCTGCTCCCCCGCCCTCTCCTCCCCTACATCTCCCTCTCACACTCCCCCAATCCCTGCTCCCCCACCCTCTCCTCCCCTAAATCTCCCTCTCACACCCCCCAATTCCCCTGCTCCCCCCCCTCCTCCCCTAAATCTCCCTCTCACACTCCCCAATTCCCCTGCTCCCCACCCTCTCCTCCCCTAAATCTCCCTCTCACACTCCCCCAATTCCCCTGCCCCCACCCTCTCCTCCCCTAAATCTCCCTCTCACANCCCCCAATTCCCCTGCTCCCCCCCTCTCCTCCCCTAAATCTCCCTCTCACACCCCCCAACTCCCCTGCTCCCCCCCTCTCCTCCCCTAAATCTCCCTCTCACACCCCCCAATTCCCCTGCTCCCCCACCCTCTCCTCCCCTAAATCTCCCTCTCACACCCCCCAACCCCCTGCTCCCCCTCCCTCTCCTCCCCTGAATCTCCCTCTCACACTCCCCCAATTNCCCTGCTCCCCCACCCTCTCCTCCCCTGAATCTCCCTCTCACACTCCCGCAATTNCCCTGCTCCCCCATCCTCTCCTCCTCCTCCTCCCCCCACACTCTCGCCTGCTCCCCTTGCCTCTGTTGTACCACCGCTTGGGGGTGTCACGGTGGCTAGGAGATGTTAACTACCTCGCCTGGTATACAGGAGGTCCGTGGGTTCGATCCCGACTCTGACGCCTGTTGTATACAGGATGCTTCAAAACAACGTTAACACTTGGGTTAACGCTGGGTGTCTACATCCACGTCCGCAAACGGTTACCGCCCTGGGGGCTGTGTGGGGGGGGTGTGTGCTGTGATCCCACACAGCCCCGCCCTCGGTGGCAAGTTGGTATATAAGGCGGAGAGCCAGAGAGCTCGTGGCAGTCGTTGGGTACAGGTCAAGATGAAGAGCCAGTGAAGACTGAAGGCCACAGCTAGCTACACCTGGAACTCCCCTGACTCGCTGTCCTTGTGAGGGCCGAGCAGGGCAAGCCAGTGGTACGACCTCAGAGCAGCGAGGTCTCCGATGTCCTTGTGAGGGCCGGATTCGTGTGGCTGAGGGTTGGAACCTGCGACGAAGCTGGGCCAGGTTAGTTAGCCTCCTAGGAGGAATGTCTGGAATAGCCGGGGCAGTAGGCAGTTAATGTTGGCATTAACTGGGGAGCACTTCTCCTGATAAACACCGGGTGAAGAGGCCGTTACCTCTTCAAGTGTTAGGGTCGTTACCCTGTTGTTACCGTATTTATTTGTAATAGATACGTGTTGCCTACATCAACTTCTACTGCGTGAGATAAGCCCACTACACTAGTATGGGACTATCGTTTTGAATGGTAAAAATTAACCCGTAAAACAAAGTTTTTCACTATAAATCCTTTATATGCGTGGCGGCTAGAGTCCTCTCGTCCTCTGGCTTGAGATGGCTGCCACCTATGGGTCAGATGATTGCCTGCCACCATTAAGCAATTGGTAATTAAATTGAAAAAAATTTTTCCTAAAAAGTGGAAAGTTATGGAAAAAAATGTTCACGAAAATGCATTGTCACGCACGACGAGTCTGTGTGCAAAATGTCAGCTCGATTGGATCACGGGAAGTGGGTTTAAAAACGACCGAAAGATTTGCACGGTCCTAAGCAAGCAAGCACGCAAGCACGCAAGTGAACTTAATATAAAGGGTTTTTTAAAAAAAACGGATAATATTCTGTAACATGATAACAAATGTAATGTTAATAGCTTCAGGAGGTCAGAGTCTCCACTCGTTCGCCATCGTTGTCAACAACACGTGGCCTGGAATCTTCTCCAGGTGGTCTCCAGAGCCCGGAAGCAGCACATCTCACGTGGCATTGTTGCAAATTCTCAGAAGTGTTAAAAACACATTTTTTTAAGCACCCTGTGTATTTGGAGTTCGTATGTTTCCCCCCGTGGTCGCGTGGATTTTCTTTCTCCAAGAACTTCGGGTTTTCCTTCCACGTTTAGAAACACGCATTTAGACTATTTGACTGCTGCAATATATTTCCACAGTTTAACAAATAGGGCTTTAGCGACTCAATATCATCCATAATAAAGGTTGTTTTGGGGTTAGATTGCGTAAATATAAATGGGTGGAAGCACACAAATCTCGCTGTCAGATTGATGATGCTAGTTGCAATTACTGGCGAAACGTCGTACTCACGTTGTTAATGTTGTGGATTTGCTCACCAACGCACCGGTTAGTGCTATACTAGTAACGAATTGGCCACGTTCTGTTTACGTGACAAACCCTTTACTAATTGGCTGTGTCTGCTGGTGGCGGGTTTAACGACACATTTATATATCTTATGGATATCTCCACACGATAAGCCACTTCGTTGGGGTATCATTTGTGGCCAGGTCGCTTCCAAAAACAACAACTTCATAGCTCAGTGGGCCTTAGCCGGTAAAATACAAAGTTTCGTTTCTGTTTATAGAGTGGAGTTGTGTGTAGTGGGGAGCGGTGGTGTAGCGGTCAGCGCGCTGCGCTACGAACTCGGCGACACGACTTCGATTCCCGCTCACGAACAACAGCGACGATTATCTGAACCGGTCCTGGGCCTCCCCTAGGTCGACTCAGCCTCAAATGAGTACCTGGTGCGGTGTGTAGTAAACATCGTCACTAGGGAGACAAAGGCGGCCTGGCGTGGTGTTGGCCACCCACCCCCTCGTGTGCCATGCCGGCCTTGATAGGTGCTCGCTAACAGCACTTGCCCCAACAGTCTGTAAGGCTACACGGGGCACCTTTGTCTGTGTGTGTGTGTGAGGGGGTTGCCGCCCGTGAGCGGTGGGGTCATGCCGCGTGGAGTTATTTTTATTTTCGCGGTAATTGGATCCGCGATTTGTCACTTGTGACTGGCCACACTTATTATATCTTTTCGCGAGAACAAAAATACGAAATACACCCAGGAGCCAATTAACACCACCACCACCACCAAGAACCCTGCCTCAACACCCAATCAACATCCATCTCTGGATTCCGTTGAAACGTTCCCACCAACGTTAAGCAACGCGACCCACCCCCGCTTGGAGGTGTCTTGGAGAGTTCATAATGGCCGTGTCAGAGAGACTGGAGCTATAACTGCTGAGAAACTGAGTTAAATCCCTGGGTCTGGGTGTCAACGTCAGTGGGTTCATAATGGCCGTGTTAGAGACAACGTGCTTTCACTGCTGAGAACCTGGGTTCGATCCCTGGGTCTGGGTGTTCAAGTCAGTGGGTTCATAATGGCCGTGTTAGAGACAACGTGCTTTCACTGCTGAGAGCCTGTGTTCAATCCCTGGGTCTGGGTGTCAACGTCAGTGGGTTCATAATGGCCGTGTAGAGACAACGTGCTTTCACTACTGAGAGCCTGGGTTCAATCCCTTCCCTGGGTCTGGGTGTCAACGTCAGTGGGTTCATAATTGCCGTGTTAGAGACACTGCTGAGAGCCTAGGTTCAATCCCTGGGTCTGGGTGTCAACGTCAGTGGGTCCATAATGGCCGTGTTAGAGACACCGTGATATCACTGCTGAGAGCCTGGGTTCAATCCCTGAGCGTGCGTGTCAATCCGCTTCAGCAGCCTGCAGGGGCGAGTGGATGAATGCCCTGCCAAGGGCTCTTAGCAGCACCCCTCCACTCACCAAGTGTGTCCGTGCGCGGAGATAGTGAATTGAAGCGCTCACGCGGATGGGATAATTCACGGCTCTCGAGCTGCGGCTAATTGCCCTGTGCTGCCAGTGGCAGCCCAGCGTGGTTAATGCCTCTCGGATGCAATGGGTGAGCGTGAGGAGTGCAATGGGTGAGCATGAGGAGTGCAATGGGTGAGCGTGAGGAGTGCAATGGGTGAGCGTGAGGAGTGCAATGGGTGAGCGTGGGGAGTGCGCTCATAGCAGGGGAGAACGAGCCACGTGGCATGGGGGTCTGGCGAAGGCCACTCGGGTGAGCTCCGGCTCTGACGGGCTACGGAAACACTCGCGCGGTCATTAATTGGTTAATTGGGGGGTTGGGGCGGGGGGTGACTGGGGGGGGGGGACGGGAGAAGCACGGGGAGATGGAATTGCATTGAGAGGCAAAAGGAGTACACGCGGATTAGTGAGCACACGCAGCGTAGAGATGTCACACTGATTCTCATTCAGCGGTGGATAGACCATGATGAGCATTTACACTGAGAGACAGAGAGAGAGAAGGACAGGGCAGAGGCATCATCCAGACTGACAGGAGGAGTGAGTGTGGCTCGGGCACCAGAGGGGACGACAACGGCGGTGGACGATCATGGTCGAGGGTGGCGACGGAGCGGCAGCCAAGGGGGGGGAACTCGTCCCTTGGAAGGACGTCGACCGGGTGATGACGGAGCCGGCGCTGGGGTGGATTCTCATCACGCGTGGCGCCGGCCTGCGGATGTCTTCATCCAGCGGTGGATTGGCTACGGCTGCTGCTGCTGATGATGCTTGATCCCCCCCCCCAACCCCCGCCTCCCCCGTTTGCCACAGCCCTGGCGCCCTGGGTCTCCGCGTTCCGCCCGGGCCCCGTGTTCAACTTCTCCCTCCTCTCCGTGGACCCGGCGCGCGGCCAGCTGCTCGTGGGAGCCAGGTGGGAGCGGTGTGGGGGGGGGGGTGACACGTGGTGGTGGAGGGAACACGAGGTGCGGGGGGGGGCATAGTGGGGGACTGCGAGAAGGGCTGCGTGCAGAACGAGAGAGAGCGAGAGTGAGCGAGAAAGTGAGCGAGAGAGTGACCGAGAGAGTGAGCGAGAGAGTGAGCGTGAAAGTGACGAGAAAGTGAGCGAGAGAGTGACCGAGAAAGTGAGCGAGAGAGTGACCGAGAGAGTGACCGAGAGAGTGAGCGAGAGAGTGACCGAGAGAGTGAGCGAGAGAGTGAGCGTGAGAGTGAGCGAGAANAGTGAGCGTGAAAGTGAGCGAGAAAGTGAGCGAGAGAGTGACCGAGAGAGTGAGCGAGAGAGTGACCGAGAGAGTGAGCGAGAGAGTGAGCGAGAGAGTGAGCGAGAGAGTGAGCGAGAGGTGAGCGAGAGAGTGACGGAGAGTGAGCGAGAGAGTGAGCGAGAGAGTGAGCGAGAGAGTAGNCGAGAGAGTGAGCGAGAGAGTGAGCGAGAGAGTGAGCGAGAGAGTGACCGAGAGAGTGAGCGAGAGAGTGAGCGAGAGAGTGAGCGAGAGATTGACCGAGAGAGTGAGCGAGAGAGTGAGCGAGAAGTGAGCGAGAGAGTGAGCGAGAGAGTGAGCGAGAGAGTGAGCGAGAGAGTGAGCGAGAGAGTGAGCGAGAGANGACGGAGAGAGGGAGCGAGAGAGTGAGCGAGAGAGTGACCGAGAGAGTGAGCGAGAGAGTGAGCGAGAGAGTGAGCGAGAGAGTGAGCGGAGAGTGACCGAGAGAGTGAGCGAGAGAGTGACCGAGAGAGTGACCGAGAGAGTGAGCGAGAGAGTGAGCGAGAGAGTGACCGAGAGAGTGAGCGAGAGAGTGAGCGAGAGAGTGAGCGAGAGAGTGACCGAGAGAGTGACCGAGAGAGTGAGCGAGAGAGTGAGGGAGAGAGTGACGAGAGAGTGAGCGAGAGAGTGAGCGAGAGAGTGAGCGAGAGAGTGAGCGAGAGAGTGACCGAGAGAGTGAGCGAGAGAGTGAGCGAGAGAGTGAGCGAGAGAGTGAGCGAGAGAGTGACCGAGAGAGTGAGCGAGAGAGTGAGCGAGAGAGTGACCGAGAGAGTGAGCGAGAGAGTGACCGAGAGAGTGGCGAAAGAGTGAGCGAGAGAGTGAGCGAGAGAGCGAGAGAGTGAGCGAGAGTGAGCGAGAGTGAGCGAGAGAGTGAGCGAGAGAGTGAGCAGAGAGAGTGAGCGAGAGGTGGGGGTTTACATAAAGCAAAGTTTAAAATGTAAAAAAAAAAATTACGAAATGATGGACGAAGCAAAGTGCCGACTACACCGAGCATCTTCTTGTTTCCACTGATCGTTAAAAAAGGAGATAGGGGAAAGGGTGGGGGGACACGCATGAGGTGGGATGGGTGGGGGGCGCAGGGGGTCAACCACGAGGTGGTGGGGGGGCGAGTTGGGGGAGGGGTGGGGGGATTCCTCTGTCTCTCTAACCCCCACCGCCCACTGCCTCTCCCCTTCCTCCCCCCTCCTCCGTCTCAGGAATTATTTATTCAGGCTGAGTCTGCGGGATCTGTCACTCATAGAGGTGAGTGACGTGTGAGTGTGCGAGAGCGCGTGTGTGTGTGTAAGAATGTGTGTATGTAAGAGCGTGTGTATGTAAGAATGTGTGTATGTGGGGAGCGGTGGTGTAGCAGTTAGCGCGCCGCGCTACAACCCGGCGACACGATTCCCGCTCACGGCCAACACCAGTGACGATTATCTAAACCGGTCCCGGGACTCCCCTAGTCTACTCAGCCTCAAATGAGTACCTGGTGCGGTGTGTAAACATTGCCACTAGGGAGACAAAGGCGGTCGGGCGTGGTGCTGGCCACCCACCCTCTCGTGTACCGTTCCGGCCTTCATAAGTGCTCGCTGACAGCACTTGCCCCTACAGTCGTTAAGGCTATATAGGGGATATTTGTCTTTATCTTTGTGTATGTAAGAGTGTGTGTATGTAAGAGCGTGTGTATGTAAGAGCGTGTGTATGTAAGAGCGTGTGTATGTAAGAGCGTGTGTATGTGAGAGCGTGTGTATGTAAGAGCATGTGTATGTAAGAGCGTGTGTATCTAAGAGCGTGTGTATGTAAGAGCGTGTGTTCTAAGACGTGTGTATGTAAGAGCGTGTGTATCTAAGAGCGTGTGTATGCAAGAGCGTGTGTATGCAAGAGTGTGTGTATGCAAGAGCGTGTGTATGCAAGAGCGTGTGTATGTGAAGTATGGGAATTGACGGCAGGAACTTCTTGACGGGTAACACACTTTTATTAAATCCTTCAGGTATCACAATACAACGTGTGGTCTTCCTTCTTCCTCCGACACACTCCACTAATCTCGTGTAAGCTCTAGGCCTCTGGCTACACACCATACACTCGACTCGTGTAAGCCCTATGCCTCTGGCTACACACTACACTCGACTCGTGTAAGCCTATGCCTCTGGCTACACAATACACTCGACTCGTGTAGACCTCTGGCTACACACACTACACTCGACTCGTGTAGACCTCTGGCTACACACACTACACTCGACTCGTGTAGACCTCTGGCTACACACACTACACTCGCCTCTGGGTTACACAGAGTCCCGGTCCCTTAGGACAGCGGGGCTAGGTACCGCAGGGCTCTAGGTCTTCATCCCCGTCTTCATTCTTCGCTGGTTACACACTGCCCTTTACGCCTGTGTGCATCCCTTTTATAGCCCCTGCTCACGAGAGGCGGAGCTGATGCGTCCATTCAGCATGAGCATCGCTCCTTAATAAACCAATCACGACGCACTCTCTTTACGATCCGGTTTCCCAGCGCGTGTTAACACTCCTCCACCAATCCCACCGCGCTGCCACCCGGTCACTCCCTCTCAGCATATCACCGGTCCACAGCCAATCAGTACCCCGTAACCCACGACCCGCGCTGACCCCTGATCCTCCACCGTCAGCGCGCGTCACCACCTACACAGCCAATCCTCACACACTGTGCATACGATCCTTAATCCAGCGCGTATCACCTCTACATCACCCCCTCCCACATAGCTTGCAGCCGGCCGGCTGTTAACCTACAACACAACATAACGCAACGCAGTAATAAAGAACTCCCCATCCCAGTGTGCCCCGTAACACAACAACAACAACATAACACAACCTTAAATACGAAGCAATATACAGCCGACGAACAACACAATAAAAGCGAACACCGTAAAACGAACGCGCCAAGTGTCACCGCGACCCACGCAGTGCGAGGCGCTCCGGCTGCCTCGACTCCGCACGTGGTAGATTACACAAAGTAGCGCGACTTAGCGCGAGTCCGTCTGGCCGGTCCGTCGTATGGAACGGGACGTTGGCGACCGTCCGGTGTCTCCGGCAGCTCTAGACGGCACGGATCGGGCCTGGAAGGACCGGCCCCGCCGTGGAGATCCGGCCGCCGGTGGTCGGCAGCAGTCAGTTCCGAGACACCTGGGAGCGGGTCAGGCGGAGACATGTGAGGAGCAGGCAAGGACAACTCCCCCTCAGGGTCGTCGGTCACGTCACATGCTCGGCCCTCACGACACAAGGGAGGCCATACGGAGGCGAGAACGGTTTCAGTCGGGAGGGGTGGACGTACCAACGGCGTTTCCCCATTTGATCTGAACGCACTGGGGGCGCGCAACCGCACGACTTCCACGGGTCCCCGCCACGGCTTCAACAATTTAGGTGACGTGGCCAAAGGTGCCTGAGGGCAATGCAGCCAGGCCTTGTCACCTGGTTCCCAATTGTGCACGGATACCTTCCGTGCCCGCAACCGCTCGTTCGCAATTTGGCGAGCCCGCGAATTAAGCCGTGCGGCCTCCCTTGCCTCTGTCAGTTTATGAATATTAAATTTAATATGCTCTGCCAATTTAGAATTAGTTCGTGGTGCGGGCAGACCCAGCTGCGTTTCCATGGGCGGGTCGGCTTCCGGCCGTACATTAGAAAAAACGGGGAAAACCCCGTAGCTGCATGGGGGGCCATTCTATACGCGGCAAGGACCCCAGGGACCTGCAGGTCCCAATCAACATGCGACTCACACACCTGCTGGCACAGCATAGAGGTCAATGTCCTGTTAAGCCTCTCCACCATCCCGTCCGTCTGCGGGTGGTACGGGGAGGTACGCACCTTTTTGTACCCAACAGGTCGCACACCTCCTGCAGTAATTTACTCGAAAAATTTTTCCCTTGGTCAGTCAGCAAGCGTTCGGGAGCCCCTTGTCCAGGACGTAGCCCTGGACAAAGGCGTCCGTCACAGCCGCCGCCGACTGGTTGGCGAGTGGCCACGCCATAGGCCACCGGGTAAAATATTCGACCCCACCAACAGGTATTTATTACCCTAGGCGTGACCGGGAAGGGCCCCAGAATATCGAGTGCAACGAGCTCGTTAATGCGCGAGACCTGAA
Organism: Lethenteron camtschaticum; assembly: GCA_018977245.1. Taxonomy (NCBI): domain Eukaryota; kingdom Metazoa; phylum Chordata; class Hyperoartia; order Petromyzontiformes; family Petromyzontidae; genus Lethenteron; species Lethenteron camtschaticum. Next base: position 5,193,115 of record MU249626.1, read on the forward strand.
TAGATTGCAGCGGTGGATTAGCTGCCACGGGCGGTGGTTTCCGTCTGGCGCACTCAACACAACCCTTTAGAATATTCACCACATCACCCCCATTCCCGGCCAATAATAGTCACGCTGAAGCAGGGCAAGCGTTTTGTTAACTCCCAAATGCAAGAGGCGTTCGTGTGCGGCCAAGACAACCTTCCCCTTACAGCAGAAGGCACCACAATCGAATGCCGCCGGGACAAACTGTCCCATCTCATCAACAGGCCCTGCTTAAGCTCGTAGGAGCCAGTTCGGTCGTGGCTACCTTCGGAACCCTCGTCTTCCGGCGCAATGCCAGCAGGGAGCTGTCCGCCATTTGGAGACGGCCCCACTCACTCAACGACAGTGAGAGCAGCGAGTCCTGACCCCCTGGGGTAGCGGGACCATCCCAATTGGTGTGCTCGCGGTCGCAACCAACGCTCCCTACCTTCCGTAACCGGAGGTTTACAGCGCGCCGATCCGATAAGCACGCACATTTGTGACAAGGCAACAACCGCGACAGGGCATCGGCATTCGTGTGTCGCAACCCTTTACGGTACGTAGTCGTGAACTGATAGTCCTGAAGGACTTCCAACCAACGCGACAATTGGCCCGAGGGCTGGGCAACCCGTAATGAATACTGGAGCGCCGCATGGTCCGTCCGGACCGTGAAATGACGACCATAGAGATATGGCCTGAATTGTTGTACAAAAAAAAACAATGGCAAGTAGTTCACGACGGGTGACGCAGTAGCGCTGCTCTGCCGGCGACAACACCCTGCTACCATAGGCGACCACCCGTTCGACCCCTCCAATGACTTGGGACAGCACCCCCCAATGCCCGTGTTGCTAGCATCCGTGTCTAGCAAGAAGGGACTCTCGAAGTCCGGATAGCGCAAGGGTGGGGCCCTTACCAAGGCGTCCCGGAGGGAGCAGAATGCAGCTCCTCCTCCGGCCCCACCGGAACTTCACTCCTTTTGCCGTTAAAGCGTGCAAGGGCTTCGCAATGGTGGCGAAGTGCTCAACGAATCGGCGATAGTACGAAGCAAAACCGATGAAACTGCGCACGTCTGACACTGACGTGGGCGTCGGCCACGAACTGACACAGTCCGTCTTCGCAGGATCGGTAGAAATCCCCGAAGAGTCGACAATGTGACCCAAATACCTCACAGATTTTCGAAAAAGATGGCATTTGGCCGGTTTAAACTTTAATTTAGCCGATCGCATTCGCAAGAACACCCCTCTCAATCGCTGGAGGTGTTCCTCGAACGTTTTACCGAAAACAATGACATCGTCAAGGTAAATGAGGCACGTTTCCCACTGCAAGCCCGACAAAACCAATTCCATAAGACGCTGAAACGTCGCAGGAGAGGAGTGAAGTCCCATGGGTAACCGGTTAAACTGAAACAGGCCCCCTGGAGTCCGGAATGCAGTCTTAGGCTTAGACTCCTCATCGAGTGGCAACTGCCAAATCCGGACAATAAATCAAGAGTCGAAAAGTATCGCGCACCGGACAATGCGTCGAGAGACTCGTCCATCCTGGGAGCGGATACGCGTCGGCCACCGAGATCTTATTCAGGCGGCGGAAATCGACGCAAAATCGCAGGGACCCGTCCTGCTTTTTAACGAGCACAATAGGTGCTCCCCAAGGACTGGAAGAAGGCGAAATAATGTCGGCTTCCAGCATATCGTTAACCGCCGACTGAACATGTTCCTTCTCAGCAGGACTCAGTCGGAAGGGATTTTGCCTGACCGGTGCCGCATCGCCCGTTTCAATGTGGTGGCGTAGCAGGTCCGTGCATCCGATATCATACTTATGTTTACTGAAGACATCCGAAAATTCAATCAGCAACCCGCGCAACGCGCCCAACTGTACCGCTGACAAATCGTCAGAGTCCGCGCACAGCATATTAATCCAATCTAGGTCCTCCTTTGATGGTACGCTATTCGTGGGGCTCGGATCAACCTGCGCAACCAGCCTCTCCTCCGCAGGGACCCGTGCCGCGTGAGCCAGCACGGTGCCCTGCTGAATGACGGCCGGCCGCGCCCCAGCGTTTAAAACCATGACAAACGGATCCCTGTCTGCCCCAACCAAAGTGTGAGCCACCGATAAATCGAGACCTCCAACAGCCCTATTAGAAGGACCCAAAAGCATGGCCTGTTCCGAGGCCTCCTTCCCCATGGCTTCCGTAACCGGAGGGGAACCAACATTTGTGAACCCGGGGCACGTGCACGGTCTGTGTTGCTAACGCCTGAATGGTAGCGCACGCCGTCCGAATTACATTAGGGCTCGTCAAAAATGAAATACGGCGACCCGATGGCAGTTCAATGCAACGCTGATCAATGAGAATTTTGATGGGCATTTTCGCCAAAAAATCAGTGCCAATAGGCAAGGAACCGCCAGGGAAGATGAAACGAAAACGGGTCCCGACAATTTGATATCACCAATGCAAATGGACGCCCTAATCTGACCGATAATGCCCAACGATCCCCGTTAGCGGCGTAAAATGGCACATCGACCGGAAGAAGCGGACGACATTGTACCGGGAGAATATTATAAATGAGATCCGAAATAATAGTCGCCGATGCCCCGTGTCCACTAACACCCTGACCTCGACCCCATCAATCGATCCGGTAACGACGGATGAACCCGCCGAGGCAGCCACAATTCTGTGCCCAATTCCGACCATTTAATGTCTCCCGGTCCGGCCGAACCCCCCTCTCCGAACCGAATCTCCGAACTCTACTCGGCTCTCCCTCGTCGCAACGCGACGACCATACGTGTCGAGTATGCGGGCCAAGCATGTGAGGTGCCGCGACTTGCCGGGGTTTGCAGTGATGACTTGGGGCCTTGGTCGTCGTCCAGCCGAGGTCCCATGGCGCGCTGACGTGGGGCCCGGCAACCGGAGGCCACGTGGCCACGAAGGCCGCAGTTATAGCAGGTGATGACAGTAGTCGGAGATCTCGGTTGCTCCAGCTTGCGGGCCGCTCGCAGAGGCGAACGACCCCCGACCTCCAGTCCCCCGCTCGTCCCGCGATGAACGCGTCCTCTCGTGGGCTGACGACTTGGGGCACGGTGTCAACCGGAGCCGGAGTTGAGGCCACGGCAGCGTTGCAGACGACCCCTGCTTTCGTTGGAGGACCTCGTGCGCTTGCATGCTCGTGGCGACCCGTAATGAAGAAATATCGGTGTCGTCGGCCGTGTTGATGGGGACCCCCAGGTCCTGCGCCAACTTGAGCAGCTGCTCCAAAACCATCGCATCTTGGCCCTCCTCGTCCATACGAGGGAACGCGGCGTCAGCGAGAGCGAGCAACGCCGTGCGGTAGGCGAGCACGGTCTCCGTGTCCGCCTTCCGTCTTGCGTAGAAATGATGGCGGCACGCCGAGGGCGGACCGTAGACTTTTGCCATGAGAGCCAGCGCATCCTTGAGCGTGGAGCGGTCCGACCTGCGTGCGGACGTGAAGGCCGCGAGCGCGTTGTCGTCCAGCATGGCAGGCAGCGCCCGCAGTGCCGTAGCGTCGGACCAGGCGGACATCTCTTGATGCGCCAAAAATCTGCGCTGAAATAGGCTCCAATCCCGCCTTCCGCCTTGAATGCTGACAACGTGGGAAGGCGCTGCTGAAAAATAAAGTCGTCCTCCTCCTCGTGCTTCCTCTCAGCCCCCCCGTCGGTGTGTAAGATGGCGGCCCCAGCGGCGGGTGTGTAATGGCGGTCCGCCGCGCGCGTTGGTGACGTCAGCGGCCGCGCATGGAGAACCGCTGCCACGTGGTGATGGCCGTTCCCGCCAAAAGTTGGAGCGGATGAAACGGCGGGAATCGCCAAATCGTTTTGGCGGGAATCTGCAGAGCGACCCTGTAGCACGTCGGCTGCCGTCCCCGCTCCTCCCGACGAGCTGATCTCCGCCAAGATGGACGCGGCGGCGAGCAGCAGGTCCGCCAGACGGGAGTGTGCCTCGCGAAGCACGGTGTCAGTCCCCCGTCTCTCGTCCGGCGCCGTCGGTGGATCCTGCCCGTGGCAGCTCCTCTTCCTCACCCCCTGATGCCCGCTGGCCCGCGTCGTCGAGGTTGTCCTCGTGGTCAATCCCGTGGGTCCGACGGTTCCTCCTTGTATCCATGCTTGGAGGACCGTTTCACTTCTGACGCCAGTTGAAGTATGGGAATTGACGGCAGGAACTTCTTGACGGGTAACACACTTTTATTAAATCCTTCAGGTATCACAATACAACGTGTGGTCTTCCTTCTTCCTCCGACACACTCCACTAATCTCGTGTAAGCTCTAGGCCTCTGGCTACACACCATACACTCGACTCGTGTAAGCCCTATGCCTCTGGCTACACACTACACTCGACTCGTGTAAGCCCTATGCCTCTGGCTACACAATACACTCGACTCGTGTAGACCTCTGGCTACACACACTACACTCGACTCGTGTAGACCTCTGGCTACACACACTACACTCGACTCGTGTAGACCTCTGGCTACACACACTACACTCGCCTCTGGGTTACACAGAGTCCCGGTCCCCTTAGGACAGCGGGGCTAGGTACCGCAGGGCTCTAGGTCTTCATCCCCGTCTTCATTCTTCGCTGGTTACACACTGCCCTTTACGCCTGTGTGCATCCCCTTTTATAGCCCCTGCTCACGAGAGGCGGAGCTGATGCGTCCATTCAGCATGAGCATCGCTCCTTAATAAACCAATCACGACGCACTCTCTTTACGATCCGGTTTCCCCAGCGCGTGTTAACACTCCTCCACCAATCCCACCGCGCTGCCACCGGTCACTCCCTCTCAGCATATCACCGGTCCACAGCCAATCAGTACCCCGTAACCCACGACCCCGCGCTGACCCTGATCCTCCACCGTCAGCGCGCGTCACCACCTACACAGCCAATCCTCACACACTGTGCATACGATCCTTAATCCAGCGCGTATCACCTCTACATATGTAAGAGTGTGTGTATGTGTAGTGCAGTGACTTCAGAGACGAGGTTTGTAGAGGCACCTTCTTTATTTAACACGTAGGATCTCGCCTGCACACACTCTGTAGTCACTAGCCTATGACACAACACGAGCCGTCTAGCGTCGACGGCGCTGACGGAAACAACCAACAGGCTCTCTAGCAGCGTAATGTCGAGCGAAGACAGCGACGATGGCGACGAGACGACATCAACGACGAAACGATCCAATTCCAAACCGGCAGCCTCGAACTCCCGCTCTCAGCCCCTTTTATGCTACCAGAGTGGCCTGGCTCCGCCCTGGCCGCGCCTCCCTTCTCGAACCCACCAGCAGGTTCCAGGAGCTTCCAGATGGGGCCCTCCATGACCCTTGCCCCAGTTCCTCCGCCTGCCGACACACCCGTGTATATGCTCACCGCATGTGTACTGTTTGTGCACCGCAGTTGCCGCTGCTGGTTACCAGCCGGCGCTATTACACTACATCACCCCCCCCCCCCCTGTTAAAAAAACATAGCCGTCCTGGCTTACATACAGCAACTTCAACTGGGTGGACAGGCAGAGGAAAACCCAAAACCGATGAACATTTGAACAATAATCCAGTCGCGATGCCCCCGCGAACAGACAAGCTGCAGCGCCCGATCCACCGAGCACAACTCGGCGCGCGACGCAGGCAAAACCGTCGGACAACAACCACAACATTATACCACCCCCGTCTCGGTGCCTATTACCCTCATCACGACTTTGACTTCAAATTGCACAGGACAAGGGAGAGTCCGTTCACCGGAACGTAGCTCACTTGGACAGGGTCCTTGACGCCCGTCCCCTGCCTTGGGCGGGATCTTGCATTTATTGGGGCTCCGAGGATTAACACAAACGGCCTAAAGTGTGCGGCCCTCCCTGGATTCAGCGGAAGAGCTCGACTGGCTCCAGCCTCTGGTCCCTCGTACGAGGCGACCTCGGAATATTTTCTAGCATCAGAGGCTCGGATCCGGTGGGGCTTGGGGAGCGGTCGCCGTCGGGGTGGAGGGCGTCGATGGTGTCGCCGAAGTCCTGATGGCACCCCAGCATCCCCTTGCGACGTGGCCTGGCCGGCCACATTTGAAACAGGTGCCCGCTGACCTCCACGATGGAGAGGACTCCTCCTGTCCCGACTCTAATCCGGAAGCCGTCCCTGACGTTACTTCCACGCGGGCACCGGCACCACAACGCCAGCTCCAGATCCCGTCACATGGGCCCCTCTGCCCCTTGGCGCCCCCTGTCCAAGCCGCCACCTTGGGTCATTGCTTCATGTTCTCATTCACCTGAATCCACAGGGCCACCCTCAAAGATGTCAGCTCCTCGTCCTCGGTAATCGTCAGGACGACACCCAACTCCTGCGCCAACGACAACAGTCTCTCCACTGCCAAGGAGCCGAGTGCCGCTCGGTCCATGTGGGGATACGCCGCCTGCCAACGCCAGCAGTGCGCTGTGAAAGCGAGAGGCGTCTCGGCCTCCCTCACCTCCTCTGCAAAAGCCTTCTGCGGGCGTTGTACGGCGGGTCAAAGACGGCGCCATCTGGCCGTATGCCCGCTGGAGGGTAGCTGCCAATGCATCATCTCGAGGGCCATCGGTAGGGCACGTGGGGCCTCCTCTACCGTCCAACCGATAGACAACCAAGCCGCCATCGTCGCTGCCATCTTCACTCGACATTGTGCCGCGAGATATCCTGTTAACAGTCTCAGTCAGCGCCGTCGACGATAGACGGCTAGTGTTGTGTAATAGGCTAGCGAGCACGGAGTGTGTGCAGGCGAGATCGTGTGTGTTAACAATTATCGTCTCCAAAGTCACTGCACTACGTATGTAAGAGTGTGTATATGTAAGAGTGTGTATATGTAAGAGTGTGTGTATGTGTAATGTAGCACTCAGAGATGCTGTCTTGCTTAAGTTATATATATTATTATATATTACAATCCACCCGACTTCGATGATGTTACAGGTGGACGCAGGCTGACTATATACAACTGGGTGGCTATGTAGCTGCTACACGACATTCACAATATAGCCGACTGACTATATAGGAGCCGTCAATGTAGCAGCGACGGCGCAATTATAAAACTTCCTTCGCTAGCCCTCCCAGACGATGAGGGCGATCCACAGAGATGACAGCGACGACGATCCGGACTCCAACTCCCACCACAGCAGCCACGAGCCCCGCTCCGCACTGCCTTTTATTTCCCCTCGGCTCTGCCACGCCCCTTTTCCCGAACTCTCTCCTGTCAAAGATTTCCTTTGCCTCACTTTAACACCTCTGGGGTTCCATCTCAACGTTGACCCCTCACCCAGTTATCTTACTTGACCCTGCCTGCCCTCATCGCTGCAATCAGTATTTATGGCCAATAGGCCCCGTACTGTCCTTACATATGTAATGACAGTGCGGAGCGACAGCAGGACAGTGTGGTTTCCCGGGACCATGGTTACTCATGGACGAGCTAATGAGGATTAATGAGACGGGATCCAATGGCGGGGAAGCGTGGAAGGGCGGTGAGTGGCAGGACCAGTTGCGGTGAGAGAGGAATAGGGCGTGGCCTGACCGGGCGAGGATAAATAGCAGCGTGAGCGGAGGCTCGGGCTGCTTGGTGTGGGGGAACTTCCATCGTCGTCGCCTGGGATCAAGTCGTCTCTCCATCGTCTGCAAGTTGTCTTGGGACTGGGAGCTGCGCGTACGACGACGGTGCTCGTGTGACTACAGAGCTCATTTCTCATTGTGCTCGTTTGCATTAGCAGGGCAATCCTCCTTTGGCGCAGCTGTTGTGAGTGCGTACGGTGATGGGACTCCTTTCCATCTGTGACCCCGTCTACTTAATCTTTGGGTGACACGCACCTCAAAGCTATATATAATCTCCTGTTGCAACAGCCCTTTCTTGTTCAGCAGTTCTACTGCTGTGTCTTTCTACCTGATGACTATTGCTTGGGTTGCGATCGAAACGTCGCGATTTATTTATTTACTTATTTTACTACACGAAAGAACCAAGGTATGGATTCCTGCAGTCACGAAAGCTTCAAATCAATAGAGTGGTGTCAATACCCGAGCGTACGGAGTCACTCGCGGCTGCGTGTTGAGTTGTCATTGAACTTTATCTTAATAAATATAGAAGACGGCGTCTCTGAGAGCTACATTACACAAGTCTTATGTGTGAGGAGTGGTGGTTTAGTGGTTAGCGCACTGCATTGACGAATCTGGCGCCCCGGTTCGATTCCCGCTCACGACCAACACCAGTGAGGATTATTTGAACCGGCCTCCCCTAGGTAGACTCAGCCTCAAATGAGTACCTGGTGCAGTGTTAAGATCACCACTCTAGGGAGACAAAGGTGGCCGGGGTGGTGGTGTTAGCCACCAACCCCGTGTGCCGTGCCTGCCTTCAGAGGCGCTACTCGTTAACGGCACTTGCCCAACAGTCTGTTACAGACTACACGGGGATCTTTGTCTTGTTGTTGTTGTAGTTATTGTTGAGTGGAGTTTGAACAACGGCATGATCTGGTGTGGCGCGTTGGTCCGGGTCCTCACCTGGTCAAATAAAATCCACTCATACTCTGAACTTGAGCTCAGCCGCCCACGCAGCGTCCCAATCGACCTCTCCACTCAGCCGCTCGTTCAATCACTCAGGTCACGCGCTCAATCGCCAGCCCAACAACAACAAAATCACGAGACGCAGGAGATACGGAAACACCCGCTGGGTCACATCAGCAGCAAGGGGGCTTAGACAGGTGCTGTAACTATCGCCGTTCGGCCGTCCAATGTCGCCCGCTGACGAGAGGCGCTCCGTGCAAGCGACGGGCCGCGTACGCGGCTGCCTGCGTGCGTCTCTGGATCGGCCTGGATGGCTGGGGACGGCTCCACGTGGGGGGGGGGGGGTCGAGAGTCTCTCGCGCTGATGGAGGGCGGACTCGACAGCTCCGCTGGAGAGGCAGCGCGCCCGCTCTGAGAGCTGTCGTGATGCGAGCCAGCGGGATGTGGGAGTCCTTGCGTGCTGATGTGTCGCGTGTGTGGGTCTGTGTGCGCTGATGTGTGTGCTGATGTGTCACGTGTGTGGTATATGTGTGTGTGTGCTGATGTGTGTGTGTTCTGATGTGTCACGTGTGTGGGTCTGTCTGTTTGTGTGTGCTGATGTGTTACGTGTATGGGTCTGTCTGTATGTGTGTGTATGTGTGTGTAGTGGGGAGCGGTAGTGTAGCGGTTAACGCGTTGCGCTACGAACCTGGCGACCCGAGTTCGATTCCCGCTCACGGCCAACACCATTGACAATATCTGAACCGGTCCTGGGCCTCCCCTAGGTCGACTCAACCTCAAATGATTACCTGGTGCGGTGTGTAACATCGCCACTGGGGAACAAAGGCGGCCGGGCGTGGTGCTGGCCACCCCACCCCACGTGGCAGCCTTCATAGTGCTACTCGTTCACAGCACTTGCCCCAACAGCCTCTCTTACAGGCTACACGGGGGATCTTGTTTCGTCTTTGATGGTTGACGGTGGTGGCAGCGATGATGATGATGATGATGCTGCTTGTGCTTGCAGGCCGTCGAGTGGGCTGGCGACAACGACACGAGGCGGTCTGTCACGATCGCGGGAAGACGCCGGTGGGTGACACTCGGTCCTGCGTGACTTGCGGGGAGCGGTGGTGCGGTGGTTAGCGCGCTGCGCTGCGCGCCACCGAGTTCGAGTCTCGCTCGCGGTCGACACCGGCGACGATTTTAACTTAAACCGGTTGTGCGGGACTCCCCTAGGTCGACTCAGCCTCAGGTGCGTGTTGCGTAAACTTGGCGCAGGGAAAACAAAGTTCGGCCGGGGCGTGTTCGTGTCCGCTAGCAGCACTTGCCTCAATTGCCTGTGCGGGCTACGCAGGGGAGCTTTATTAGAGGGTTTGTTTGGGGTTAGATCGCGCAAACATGTGTTGAGGTGCAAATGACGACGCGGAGGCAGGTCTTCAGGTAAGGGCTTGCGCCGGTTATTTGTTAAGGGTTTTAGACAACTTTCACCGGAGGCAGGTGCCCTGCACTGGGTCCTTCACGCGGACCCTCGACTCCAGGCTCTCTCCCTCGTGTCGGATCGGGGGTTCAGCCAACACCGACCGACCGACCGGGAGAGCAGCACCTTCGACGGCTACCGCCGGGTTCTCTACAAACAACCTGGGCTCTGCCCTTGGCTGTCTCTTCCACCGCTCTCCATCCCGGGCACCCACAACGACCCCGTTTCGTCACGGGTCCCCTTAACGTGACGTGATCGCAACCGCCCAGCGCGCGTGACGTCACGTCACATGACGTCACCGCACTGGACAGCGCGCATAACGTCACGTCCCCATTTTACTCCTCTACATATGTAAATGTGTCGTTAAACCCGCCACCACCGACGCAGCCGACTAGTAAGGTTGTCACGTAAACAGAACGTGGCAATTCGTCACTAGTACAGCACTCGTGTGTAGTGTATAGTGTAGTGTATAGTGTAGTATATAGTGTGTAGTGTATAGTGTAGTATACTAGTACAGCACTAGTGTGCAGTGTATAGTGTAGTGTATAGTGTAGTATACTATTACAGCACTAGGTGTGTAGTGTATAGTGTAGTATACTAGTACAGCACTAGTGTATAGTGTAGTGTATAGTGTGTATACTAGTACAGCATAGTGTGTAGTGTATAATGTATACTAGTACAGCACTAGTGTGTATAGTGTAGTGTGTAGTATACTAGTACAGCACTAGTGTGTAGTGTATAGTGTAGTATACTAGTACAGCACTCGTGTGTCGTGTATAGTGTAGTGTATAGTGTAGTATACTAGTACAGCACTAACCGGTTGTGTGTTGGAGAGCCAAGCCACAACATTTACAATCTGAGTACGACGTTTCGCCAGTAATTACTACGAGCTTCATCAGGCGACACAGATCTGGCTGATCTTGTTCGCGCCAGCGCACGTGTTAGACCCACAGGGAGCGTTGTGTTCGCGTGCGTGCAGGAGGACTGCCAGAACACGTGCGTGTGATGCTCGTGGCCCAGGAGACGATGTTCGTGTGCGGAACCAACGCCTTCTCCCACTGTGCACGTGGCGGCCAGTGAGGATGACCACCACCACTACCACAACAACCACCACTACCACAACAACTACCACAACAACAGCCACAATCACTACCACCACAGCCACCACAACAATAATCACCACAACACAATCTCCACAACAACAACCACGACCACCACAACAACACCACAACAACCACTACCACAACAACCACAGCACTACAACAACCACACCCAACAACAACCACAATCACACCACACAGCCACACAACAATCACCACCACAACCACAATCTCCACAACAAAAATCACGACCACCACAATAAGCACAACCACCACAACAACCACGACAACAACCACCACCTCAACAATAACCACACAACAATAACCACCACCCAACAACAACCACACAACCACCACAACCACGCTACAACAACAATCACCACCCAACAACAACCACAATCACTACAACCACAACCACCACAAGAATAATCACCACCACAACAACCACGTCCACCACAACAACCACAACCTCCACCACGACAACACAACCACCACAACAACAACCACAATCTCCACAAAACCACCACAACACCACAACTATCACAAAACAGCCACAACCATCACCAGAACAGCCACACTACCAAAACAACAACACCACCAAAACAAACGCCACTACAAAAAACCGCACCACCACAACCACCAGCAAAACAACCACCACTACCAAAACAACCACCACTACCGCCACTAAAATCACCACTAAAACAACCACAACCACCACCAGAACAGCCACCACTGCCAAAACAACCACAACAAGCACCAGCAAGACAACAACACCACAACTACACCACCACAACAACAACACAACTGTCCTCCCATATTCCCATCCCCCTCCCCGCATCCCCCTCCCTCATTCCCTTTTCCCCATCCCCACTCCCCCTCCCCCATCCCCCTCACCCTCCCCCATCCCCCTNCCCCCATGCCCCATCTCCCCTCCCCCCAATGGNCCCTCCCCCATGCCCCTCCCCATCCCCCTCCCCCATGTCCCCTCCCCCATCCCTCTCCCCCATCCCCCTCCCCCATGTCCCCTNCCCCCATCCCTCTCCCCCATCCCCCCTCTCCCATGTCCCCCTCCCCCCATCCCCCATGCCCCTCCTCCATGCACCCTCCCCCATGCCCCTCCCCCATCTACCCTCCATCCATTTCCCTCCCCCATCCCCCATCCCCATCTCCCTCCCCATCCCCTCCCCCCTCTCCCTATCCCCCCCTCCCCCATCCCCTCCCCCATGCCCCATCCCCCACCCGCGTAGCTGGAGTCGCTCTCCGTGTGCTGGACCGCGTGAGTGGCGTGGCGCGCTGCCCCTTCGACCCGCGTCACGGCGTGGCCGCGTTGCTCTCGGCGGGCGGCGAAGTTTACGCCGCCACCTCCATGGACTTCCCGGGCGAGACCCGGCCGTGTACCGCAGCCTGGGCTCCTGCCGCCGCTGCGCACGGCGCAGTACAACTCGCGCTGGCTACACGGTGCGGGCCTGCGAGAGCGCGCGTGTGGTGTGTGTGTTGTGTAGTGTGTGTGGTGTGGTGTGTGTGGTCTGTGTGGTGTGTGTGTTGTGTGTGTGTTGTGTGTGTGGTGTGCGTGTTGTGTGGTGTGTGTGGGGTGTGTGTGGTGTGTGTGTTGTGTGTGTGTGTTGTGTGTGTGGTGTGTGTGTGTGTGTGNTGTGTGTGGTGTGTGTTGTGTGGTGTGTGTGTGTGTGTGTGTGGTGTGTGTGTGTGTGTGTGTGTGTGGTGTGTGTGTGTGGTGTGTGTGTGTTATGTGTGTGGTGTGTGTTGTGTGTGTGGTGTGTGTGGCATGTGTGTGGCGTGTGTGTTGTGTGTGTGCGTGTATGGTGTGTGTGTTGTTTGGTGTGTGTGTTGTGTGTGTGGTGTGTTGTGTGTGTGTTGTGTGTGTGTGTTGTGTGAGTGTTGTGTGTGNTTTGTGAGTGTTGTGTGTGTGTGTGTGTGTGTGTTGTGTGAGTGTTGTATGAGTGTGTTGTGTGAGTGTTGTGTGTGTTGTGTGTGTTGTGTGGGTGTGGTGTGTGTGTGTGTTGTGTGAGTGTTGTATGAGTGTGGTGTGTGTGTGTGTTGTGTGAGTGTTGTGTGTGTTGTGTGTGTGTGTGTGTGTGTGGTGTTGTATGAGTGTGGTGTGTGTGTGTGTTGTGTGTGTTGTGTGTGTTGTGTGTGTGTGGTGTGTGTGTCTGTGTGCGTGCGCCCGTGAACGATGGCGTCGCGGTTCGTGCGCCGCACTATGAACCTGGCCACCCGTGTTCATTTCTCTCTCACGGCCAACACTGGTGACGATCGTATGAACCGGTCCGGGGCCTCCCTAGGTCGACTCAGTCTCAAATGATTACCTGGTACGGTGTGTAATCATCGCCACGAAGGAGACAAAGGCGGACGGGCGTGGTGCTGACCACCCACCCCTCGTGTGTCGTACCGGCCTCATCGACGTCTCCACGTGTAGAACCTCATCGATGACGTCACGTGTAGAACCTCATCGATGACGTCACGTGTAGAACCTCATAGATGACGTCACGTGTAGAACCTCATCGATGACGTCACGTGTAGAACCTCATAGATGACGTCACGTGTAAAACCTCATAGATGACGTCACGTGTAGAACCTCATCGATGACGTCACGTGTAGAACCTCATAGATGACTTCACGTGTAGAACCTCATCGATGACTTCACGTGTAAAACCTCATCGATGACGTCACGTGTAGAACCTCATCGATGACGTCACGTGTAGAACCTCATAGATGACGTCACGTGTAGAACCTCATCGATGATGTCACGTGTAAAACCTCATCGATGACGTCACGTGTAGAACCTCATAGATGACGTCACGTGTAAACCTCATCGATGACTTCACGTGTAGAACCTCATCGATGACGTCACGTGTAGAACCTCATCGATGACGTCACGTGTAAAACCTCATCGATGACTTCACGTGTAGAACCTCATCGATGACGTCACGTGTAGAACCTCATCGATGACGTCACGTGTAGAACCTCATCGATGACGTCACGTGTAGAACCTCATCGATGACGTCACGTGTAGAACCTCATCGATGACGTCACGTGTAGAACCTCATCGATGACGTCACGTGTAGAACCTCATCGATGACGTCACGTGTAGAACCTCATCGATGACGTCACGTGTAGAACCTCATCGATGACGTCACGTGTAGAACTCATCGATGACGTCAGTGTAAACCTCATCGATGACGTCACGTGTAGAACCTCATCGATGACGTCACGTGTAGAACCTCATCGATGACGTCACGTGTAGAACCTCATCGATGACGTCACGTGTAGAACCTCATCGATGACGTCACGTGTAGAACCTCATCGATGACGTCACGTGTAGAACTCATCGATGACGTCACGTGTAGAACCTCATCGATGACGTCACGTGTAGAACCTCATCGATGACTCACGTGTAGAACTCATAGATGACTTCACGTATAGAACCTCATCGATGACGTCACGTGTAGAACCTCATCGATGACTTCACGTGTAGAACTCATCGATGACGTCACGTGTAGAACCTCATCGATGACGTCACGTGTAGAACCTCGTCGATGACGTCACGTGTAGAACCTCGTCGATGACGTCACGTGTAGAACCTCATCGATGACGTCACGTGTAGAACTCATCGATGACTTCACGTGTAGAATCTCATCGATGACGTCACGTGTAGAACTCATCGATGACTTCACGTGTAGAACCTCATCGATGACGTCACGTGTAGAACTCATCGATGACGTCACGTGTAGAACCTCATCGATGACGTCACGTGTAGAACCTCATCGATGACGTCACGTGTAGAAGCTCATCGATGACGTCACGTGTAGAACCTCATCGATGACTTCACGTGTAGAACCTCATCGATGACGTCACGTGTAGAACCTCATCGATGACGTCACGTGTAGAACCTCATCGATGACGTCACGTGTAGAACCTCATCGATGACGTCACGTGTAGAATCTCATCGATGACGTCACGTGTAGAACCTCATCGATGACGTCACGTGTAGAACCTCATCGATGACGTCACGTGTAGAACCTCATCGATGACGTCACGTGTAGAACCTCATCGATGACATCACGTGTAGAACCTCATCGATGACGTCACGTGTAGAACCTCATCGATGACGTCACGTGTAGAATCTCATCGATGACGTCACGTGTAGAACTCATCGATGACTCACGTGTAGAATCTCATCGATGACGTCACGTGTAGAACCTCATCGATGACTTCACGTGTAGAACCTCATCGATGACGTCACGTGTAGAACCTCATCGATGACGTCACGTGTAGAACCTCATCGATGACTCCACGTGTAGAACCTCATCGATGACGTCACGTGTAGAACCTCATCGATGACGTCACGTGTAGAACCTCATCGATGACTCACGTGTAGAACCTCATCGATGACGTCACGTGTAGAACCTCATCGATGACGTCACGTGTAGAACCTCATCGATGACGTCACGTGTAGAACCTCATCGATGAGTCACGTGTAGAACTCATCGATGACGTCACGTGTAGAACCTCATCGATGACTTCACGTGTAGAACCTCATCGATGACGTCACGTGTAGAACCTCATCGATGACGTCACGTGTAGAACTCATCGATGACGTCACGTGTAGAACCTCATCGATGACGTCACGTGTAGAATCTCATCGATGACGTCACGTGTAGAACCTCATCGATGACGTCACGTGTAGAACCTCATCGATGACGTCACATGTAGAACCTCATCGATGAGTCACGTGTAGAACCTCATCGATGACATCACGTGTAGAACCTCATCGATGACGTCACGTGTAGAACCTCATCGATGACGTCACGTGTAGAATCTCATCGATGACGTCACGTGTAGAACCTCATCGATGACATCACGTGTAGAACTCATCGATGACGTCACGTGTAGAACTCATCGATGACTTCACGTGTAGAACCTCATCGATGACGTCACGTGTAGAACCTCATCGATGACTCACGTGTAGAACCTCATCGATGACTCACGTGTAGAACCTCATCGATGACTCACGTGTAGAACCTCATCGATGACGTCACGTGTAGAACCTCATCGATGACGTCACGTGTAGAACCTCATCGATGACGTCACGTGTAGAACCTCATCGATGACGTCACGTGTAGAACCTCATCGATGACGTCACGTGTAGAACCTCATCGATGACGTCACGTGTAGAACCTCATCGATGACGCGGTAGATCGTCACGTGTAGAATCTCATCGATGACGTCACGTGTAGAACCTCATCGATGACATCACGTGTAGAATCTCATCGATGACGTCACGTGTAGAACCTCATCGATGACNTCACGTGTAGAACCTCATCGATGACGTCACGTGTAGCACCTCATCGATGACGTCACGTGTAGAACCTCATCGATGACTTCACGTGTAGAACCTCATCGATGACTCACGTGTAGAACCTCATCGATGACTCACGTGTAGAACCTCATCGATGACGTCACGTGTAGAACCTCATCGATGACTTCACGTGTAGCACCTCATCGATGAGTCACGTGTAGAACCTCATCGATGACGTCACGTGTAGAACCTCATCGATGACGTCACGTGCAGATCCCACCTTCGTGTCCACGTACGAGATCGGCCGTTACGTCTACATCTTCCTGCGCGAGGTCGCCACGGACACCCTGTGGCCATCAGTCGTCGTCGTCGTCATCGTTCGAGACGCAGGAGGATCGCGGTGGCTCCTCCCCCCAGAGGATCGGGGGGGCCCCCCCCCCCCGGAAGGCCGGGCCCCCGCGCGAGTTGTCGCGCGTCGCCCGCGTGTGCACCAACGACGTGGGCGGCCGCTTCGTCTCGAGGACACGTGGACCACCTTCACCAAGGCGCTCCTCAACTGCTCGGGCCCTCACGCCGCCCTGGTGGCCACCGTCCTCCTGGAGAGGACGAGGTGGTCTATGGCCTCTTCTCCTCCTCGTCGTCCCCCTCCTCCTCCTCGCGAGAGTGAGTGGCTCGTGTCCACATCTCCCAACGATGGGCGCGGAGATTCTCCAGCGGGCCTCTACGTAGTCCCCGCCACTGGTCCAAGCCCGCCCACTGGTCACCAAGCCCACCCACTGTCACCAAGCCCCGCCACTGGTCACCAAGCCCCGCCCACTGGTCACCAAGCCCCGCTCATGGTCACCAAGCCCGCCCACTGGTCACCAGCCCGCCCACTGGTCACGAAGCCCCGCCCACTGATCCCAAGCCCGCCCACTTGTCACCAAGCCCCGCCACTGGTCACCAAGCCCGCTCACTGGTCACCAAGCCCGCCACTGGTCACGAAGCCCCGCCACTGCTCACGAAGCCCCGCCCACTGGTCACCAAGCCCCGCCCACTTGTCACGAAGCCCCGCCCACTGATCACGAAGCCCACCCACTGGTCACGNAGCCCCGCCCACTGGTCACCAAGCCCGCCCACTGCTCACGAAGCCACGCCACTGGTCACCAAGCCCCGCCCACTGCTCACGAAGCCCCGCCCACTGGTCACCAAGCACGCCCATTGCTCACAAAGCCCGCCCACTGGTCAGAAGCCCGCTACTGGTCACCAAGCCCGCCACTGCTCACAAGCCCGCCCACTGCTCACAAGCCCCGCACTGCTCACGAAGCCCGCCCACTGATCACGAAGCCCGCCCACTGATACGAAGCCCGCCCACTGCTCCGAAGCCCGCCCACTGATCACGAGCCCGCCTGATCACGAAGCCCGCCACTGGTCACCAGCCCCGCCACTTGTCACCAAGCCCCGCCACTGGTCACCAAGCCCGCCCACTGCTCAGCATGTGCAGTGTGTGGGTGTGTTCATCAGAATCATAAATATTTATTAATACTGTAGGAGGAATCCGATGAGCTGTAAAGCTCTTGATAGATGTCCACTATGAGCACGGGGTCAGAAATTTACAGCAACACTCAGTGCGCACACGCGATAGGAATACAAATTACGGGAAAGGTAAGCATGCAATGTGTGGTATTTGTGTATGTAGTCAGCATGCGGTGTGTGTGTGATGTGTGTGTAGTCAGCATGCGGTGTGTGTGTGATGCGGTGTCTCCTGCAGGAGGTATGGGCCCCGAAACGCCGCATCCACGGCGCGCAGCGAGAACGCGCACACGGCGGAGGTGTGCGGCGCGCCCGGCCTGCACGCACCGCACACACCGCATGCTGACTACACACACATCACACACACACCGCATGCTGACTACACACACATCACACACACACCGCATGCTGACTACACACACATCACACACACACCGCATGCTGACTACACACACATCACACACACACCGCATGCTGACTACACACACATCACACACACACCGCATGCTGACTACAACACATCACACACACACCGCATGCTGACTACACACACATCACACACACACCGCATGCTGACTACACACACATCACACACACACCGCATGCTGACTACATACACACACACACACACACCGCATGCTGACTACATACACATCACACACACACCTGCATGCTACTACACACACACATACACACCGCATGCACTACACACACACATCACATACACACACCATGCTACATACACACACACACACACACACACCTGCATCTGACTACACACACACACACACACACACCGCATGCTACTACACACACACTCACACACACACACGCATCTACTACACACACATCACATACACATCCGATGCACATGCACATACACACATCAACACACACACACACCTGCATCATACATACACACACACACATGCCCATACACCCATCACACACACACATCACACACACACCCATCTGCACTACACACACATCACACACACACCCATGCGACTACACGACACATCACACACACACCGCATTGCACTACACACACATCACCAACACCGCATGCTGACTACACACACATCACACACACACCGCATGCTGACTACACACACATCACACACACACCGCATGCTGCTACACACATCTGACTCACACTCACACACACGCATGCTGACTACACACACATCACACACACACCGCATGCTGACTACACACACATCACACACACACCGCATGCTGACTACACACACATCACACACACACCGCATGCTGACTACACACACATCACACACACACCGCATGCTGACTACACACACATCCACACACACACCGCATGCGACTACACACACATCGCACACACACCGCATGCTGACTACACACACATCACACACACACCGCATGCTGACTACACACACATCACACACACACCGCATGCTGACTACACACACATCACACACACACCGCATGCTGACTACACACACATCACACACACACCGCATGCTGACTACACACACACATCACACACACACCGCATGCTGACTACACACACATCACACACACACCGCATGCTGACTACACACACATCACATACACACCGCATGCTGACTACACACACATCACACACACATTGCATGCTGACTACACACACTCACACACACCATCTCCAAATAACACGCATGCTGACTACACACACA